>CM044958.1:10299236-10734236 GCA_024516035.1 Bactericera cockerelli | reverse complement strand
GAGTATAAAAAGGACGCTCAAAGGAAAATTTTCATTTTCCTGTATGTGATCCTCCCTCTATCTCTCTCTCTCTTTCTCTCTCTGTCCCCCCTTTCCTTTAGTTTTCTCTCATTTTCGTTAAAGCTAAAAAGAATGATAATATGTAATTCTCTTTTACTCGCATTCCTCCCTCTCTCTATCTGTCCTTTTCCTTTTAAAATTATATGGTACTGAAAGCAATTTTGAAAGTTTTTAGCACTTTCTGCAATATATTTCATTTTGGGCGAAGTGAGGCGTAGGGTGAATTATATGGAGTTAGAGAGAGAGGAGTTAAAGGCAGGGTTGGACGAATCAGAGTTTAATGGTTTAATCCTTGACTATCTGAAAGGTCGAGATAGCTCAGGTGTTACACCTAAAAAATACTGTTAAACCGTCAAATAATCAAATAACTTATAATAGTTTCAGAGGCTGGAGCCAAATTTATATTTTGTTTTTTTTTCATCCACGCTCTCTTAATTATACCTATAACTAATAATTAGGTTGGAGAGTTGTAGACTTACCTAAAGGTTGTTTTAATGTTCAGCAATAAAGAACAGTGAAGAATTGAACCAAGTCCGTATTTTACTTATTTACACAAGAAAATAACATAAAAGCGTCTATTTAACGAATTCATCATTCTATTGAAATAATTTTATAAAAATTTCAGCTCAAATTCTTTCTTTTAGTTCTGTTTTATGGTTTTGACACAATTTTCTGGAGAGGAAACAAAACAGAACAACATCAAAATCATTTCAAAAGTTCATTTTTTGACTTTAAACAATATCATAAACAAAAAGGCATCTGCAGACTGGTAATCCAGAGGTCGCGGGTTAAAAACCCCAGCCGAGACAATTTTTTGTGTGTGTTTTTTTTTTTTAAATTAGTGTTTCACAGCCTTTTTTATCACTTAGCCATGAAACAAGAGCTCCTGTAGACGCTTTTGGTCTGTATTGTAGCCTGTCCGTCCCCTAGTATGCCTTCCCTCTGATGGGCGAGAAGTGACACAATACTTCCCATTTATGTACTGAGTCAACACGAGCGCACAGGAAGGTATCCCTTACAAACAACTGTACCCCAATTTTGAATACAATTATGGTCGGGGCCGGTTCGAACCCGGGACCTTCCGCATGGTAAGCGAGTGCTTAACCACGGAGTTATTACTTTGTTAGTTGATAAGTTACCTTCTCAATTGAAATTTTGACCACATAGTAATACGTCTTGATAGGCTTACTGCTGGAATAATGGGACTCAATAGTCCTAATCGGACAGTATGAAAAAGGCGACACTATTATTGTTATTATTGTTATGGACATTTTTTTTTTTTTTTGGTTTTTCTGAATTCACCAATTATTATGCCCTCTGAAGTTGAGATCAAATTTCATCATGGAATGGTTAACACAAGCCCGACTATTAATTATCTCCTAGTCCCATGAAGGGTTACAGTAATAAAAGGAGCACGTAATTCACTTCGCATCACAGAATCTTTATCTTTTCCTCCTTTACCCTTTCTCTCTCTTCCTCCTCTGCCACTCTCCTTCTTATTTTCTGTTTATCCTACCCATGGTCCTCTCTTTTTATCTCACATTGTATCCACCCCTCCTCTATCTTACTTTTGGTCCCTCCTAACATTCTCATCATCCCTCTCTTCCACCTTCATTCCTCCACTATCTCACAATATCTCTCTTCTACCTTCATTCCTCCACTATCTCACAATATCTCTCTTCTACCTTCATTTCTCCACTATCTCACCATCCCTCTCTTCCACCTTCATTCCTCCACTATCTCACAATCCCTCTCTTCTACCTTCATTCCTCCACTATCTCACAATATCTCTCTTCTACCTTCATTCCTCCACTATCTCACCATCCCTCTCTTCCACCTTCATTCCTCCACTATCTCACCAGCCCTCTCTTCTACCTTCATTTCTCCACTATCTCACCACCCCTATCTTCCACCTTCATTCCTCCACTATCTCACAATCCCTCTCTTCTACCTTCATTCCTCCACTATCTCACAATATCTCTCTTCTACCTTCATTCCTCCACTATCTCACCATCCCTCTCTTCCACCTTCATTCCTCCACTATCTCACCATCCCTCTCTTCCACCTTCATTCCTCCACTATCTCACCATCCCTCTCTTCCACCTTCCTTCCTCCACTATCTCACCAGCCCTCTCTTCTACCTTCATTCCTCCACTATCTCACCACCCCTATCTTCCACCTTCATTCCTCCACTATCTCACCACCCCTATCTTCCACCTTCATTCCTCCACTATCTCACAATCCCTCTCTTCCACCTTCATTCCTCCACTATCTCACCAGCCCTCTCTTCCACCTTCATTCCTCCACTATCTCACCAGCCCTCTTTTCCACCTTCATTCCTCCACTATCTCACCACCCCTATCTTCCACCTTCATTCCTCCACTATCTCACAATCCCTCTCTTTCACCTTCATTCCTCCACTATCTCACCATTCCTCTCTTCCACCTTCATTCCTCCACTATCTCACAATCCCTCTCTTCTCCCTTCATTCCTCCTCTCACCATTCCACCTTGCTGTCGAGAGAGAATTATTTTCTTTTTAAAATGCTATCCGTTCCCTCCTAGTTTTAGTATAAAAAGCTCCTAAGTGTTTTTAATTGCTCTCCTTCTTGTTTGTTATTAGAGGATCTCGAAACAAGATATTCCTTGTAATTAGTCCATGCAGTTCTCTTTTCCATGAATGGTCTCGTTCAGAGAGCAATTTCTAGGAATTCATTATGGAGTAGAAGAGACTTTTGATTTCACTTAAATAAATTCTACGATTTCAGTGAAAGACCAAATGCTTCAAACTTTACGGTTTATTTAAAATACCTACGAGGTAGTACGGAGAAACATCTACCAGAAATATCGGATTGACGGATCTAATTATAAAATTTGAGATACCTATTCCTACCTTACATGGTATTTATGTTATGGTGCCCTGTGATTTCTGGAAAGTCCAATTTTAGGCTGTAGCAATTAGTACGGCCATGCTTCAGTTGATTTTCAATTTAGTCCTGTTACGAAGAACGGGCGATCCTCTAGTGTCATATTATATCAGTTTGTAAAACAGTTGGTTAATAAATTTAATATAATTATGTATATGCTTCGGTATTTTTATCATATTTATAAGAGGAAAGTATTGTATTTGTCAAAAATTTGACCTACCAAGTTTTTCACAATTTTGGATGAATCATTGCCTCAGGATACAAAGAAAGTTGTTTCGGCCATTGGTCCGTGTTTCTGTCTGTGTGTGTGTGAACAGGAAGACGAGACTTAAAATTTTGTATGAAAAATAATTTTATACACCAGACGAACCATGAAACTTTTGGTTAAAAACGGCCGCAGGGCCGCAAAAAAAGGGCCGGAAGGACCGTTCCTCTGAATTGGTTAAATACACAAAAAAAGTTAGAGAACGTCATATTCTTAAAACAAAAAAATAATAGAGGTCTATTCAGATCATTTTTTTGATATGTTGAACTTTTTGGAACCCGGCTCCAATTTACCGGTATTTTCGAGGGTCCCGATAAGACCAAATTTTTAATTTTTTATCGTGGATGGGGGTTCTGATATATCAAATCCAATGATTTTGAGGTGCTGATGACGAATTTGACATAGATTTTTAGCTTACTTTTATCTTTGAGTCACCAGTGGCTTTTGGTCCCGCTTCCATTCCTATAATAGGATAAGGAAAGTCGTGTGATGTTTTACACCAGATTTTTTTGAGGAACGATGATATCATTATTTGAAATCGCTTCGTATTTATTTCAAATGAGACCAACAGTTACAACTTGTCAGTATCCTCAGTCCTCATGTGCTTAATCTTGTGGCGTAATACCTACATATTATACACATTTCTATTGAACCGGAACTACTCCCTAGAAAAGGAGGATGCTTACAGTCGCTCGCTCACATTCTTGTGAGAGTAGAAAAAGATATAAATATAGTTTACGTTTTCCTTTATTTTCCCAACGAGAAGGAAATTTTCTCCTTGTGAAAACTTTGGGTGCAAGCTCAAAGGAAATATAAAATAATGAGTAATGTTCCCGAAATTAAATGCTTTTTCATTTCCTGTGACGGCAAGCTCTCCGAGTTTTTCTCTCTTTGAGTCAAGTTAGTGGAAAAAGAAGTACATTTGCTCGAGAAAAGTTGGGAAATTATGGGAGTAGGTTTTGGGAGCTTCATTAGAAAGAGTCGGGAGTTTTCTTTTCATGTGAAAGTTTCAGATAGAACGACAGTGGTGTGGTGTAAAGTGAGCCACGCTGGTCCTGCTCTATGTATTGTTTGTGGTTTCGAATCCTAGCGGAGTGAGAATTTTTCAGATCTGTTTTTTTTAGTTACGGGGTGCACTCATTTGTTCTTATACTTTGTCTAGAAAAAATAGTGGATGCTTTGATATGAGCAATTGAGCACTACGAGCACCAACCAGACAAAGCAAGAGAGTTAAAAGAAGATGTGAAGGGTGATGGAGAGATAGATAAAAGGATTGAGAGATGAAGAAAGAGAGAAAAGGGGAAGGATATAGATAGAGAAAAAGAGATAAAGGGTGGAATTGATGGAGAAAGAGAAATCAGAAAGATAACTGAGATTAACTGAGTTTAACTGAGATTAACTGAGAAAACAGAAAGGAGATTAACTGAGGGATGGATGAATAACGAGAGATAAAGGGAAGAATTGATGGAGAAATTATGGACAAAGTACAATATGAGTTATGAAAAAAAAGTCCTATAATTCTGCTCAGCCCACAATAGTTCAAATAAAAGGCAATAACCCCGCCCTTTAGTTAGGACATATATTATGTATATATATATATATATATATATAGATGTAAAAGCAGCACTTTCGACACTACATATAGGTTTGCAGCAGTTTCGACAAATCAGATTAAGGGATCCCAAACCATGGAATTCTTACATGTAGCAGCAGCATTTTGGACATGTCCAAAGTGCTTTAAAATACACTAGCGGGTTACACCCGCCGCTTCGCCAACCCATCAAACACACACAACGCTCACACATCACACCATACACACACACCACACCCAGACACACCCACACACATCACACCATACACACATCCACACCCACACACACCCACACACATCGCACCATACACACACCCACACACATCACACCATACACACACCAACACCAGCACACAAACCCACACACACAAACACACATACACACCCACACCCACACACACCCACAAACACACCACAACACACACAGACACACACACCACACACAGACACACACGTGCTGGCACTCTGGCCCAAACCAGGCTTGGTGAGGTTATTATGGCAAACAGGTTCTTTAGTTTCCTGCGAATGGTAGTTAAAATCTCCGTCGTTATAATATGATCATCCAGTTGAAAGCGACGTTAAACCAACAAAAAATACACGAGTTAAGCAACGTCCACCGAGGTGAAGACTTCGAACCTTTTTTATAGTCAGCCATTAGATCGTGTAACTGAGACGTCTTGGATTCGATACCGCATCGTCTCATATTTTTTAATGTTTAACGATATAATAATAATAATAAAAGAAATGAGAAAAATAGGCATAAAAGACCGCCTAAATCACCCACCGGATCTGAGGAACTTGGTTAATTCTTGATCCGGATTGGATTGAACGGAGGACATAATTGTACATTCATTTGCAGTTATAACTTTTCCTCTTGAATACTTGTCACAATAATAATAATAATAACTCTTTATTGACAAGAATAATATTGACAAAGGGCGAGATTATTGACTGAGGCAATCTCTGCCATCAAACCCATGTCTTTGTGAATGTAACTTCACCCAGACTTATATTGAGCAGTCTTAGGGCTCAGGTTGGACTTTCATTATAAAGATTTTTAGAGATTCTTTTGTTACGGCTGTGTTACTCAACCTCAGACAGCCATTCTGTTTGGGGCTATATACGAGCATACAATACAATACAATCCTACAAGAATGAGACAGAGTCCCTTTACTCTCACAGTCTAAACAAATCTCACAGTCTCATATTTATTGCTGAAAAACACAGAGAAATGAATAATTATTTACAATGAACTTTGTTTTAAAAAAAAATAAATTAGACAATACATAAAACATCCATACTTATTAAAGAAAGTTTCACTCACTGACTGACTCACTGATTCATCACTGTTTCTCCGAACTGGTAAGTCCTAGGAAGCTGAAATTTGGTAGGTATAAGCTTTGTCTTATTGTCTAATAGATGTGCACTAAGACGGGATTTTTTCAAAATTCTCACTACAACACCTGCCATTGGGGAAAAAGGATTTTTCGCTTTCACCGCTATTTCTCCGCACGGCCATGCCTCGGCCCGCAAAGCGGGCGACAGTCCGCTAGTAATAGATAAACGTACGTACACAAACACAGTCACATACACACAAACACAGTCACATACACACAAACACAGTCACATACACACAAACACACACACACACACATTCACTCAAAAGATACTTGCTGACACAAGTGAGGGCGGGAGAGGGTCATTATTATGATTTTTTCAGTTTTCCTCTAACTACTAAACGCTAGGAGGTGAAGCAAAAAAGTACAAAATATAATAGTTTCAGAATATGTGGTATGCCGGGAATGCGTCTATTTTGATACTAAGAAAAAAACAATATGACGCGCGATAACCAATAGCAATAACATCGCCTGGTGGTTGGTTACCTTTCACTAAAGAGTATATTATTTTGATATTGTCTTTAGTTCTTTTGACCTTTCCAGTTTTACCATGACTATAAAAACTAAATTTTTGGCAATGAATTTTAAATATAATGCTAAGTACCTATTTGTTTGTGGTAAAGGAATAATTCGGGGGAAAAACAAAAATTAAGATTTTTGGGGTGCAGAAGCACAATTGAGGAGTTTTTTTCTCAAGTCAACTTTTAAAAATCATAATACATTTTTCGGATTATAGATTTCAGATTATTATTAGATCCGCCCAAATTTTCTGAAACAACACCAAACTTTATATATTCTGCTGAAAGCATTCTCTCGCAATATCTCAATAATAAGTGAAAGAACACAAACTCAGTGTTAAAATACAATGAAGTGAAAAAAATATTTTTTGAATATAACACCTTACTACCGTCATCAGCTCCTGTCGAGAGGCTTTTCAGCTCAGGGGGTCAAATTATGAAGAAATCGTCTTAGTGATTATTTATTTCAAACTTTGGTCATTTTGAAACATTACAAAAAAATAACATGTTCGTTAATTTGGTTTAATTTTCGCAAATGAATAAATTCAAGTTGTATACCTAATATTAAAAAAATAAAAGTAAAATGTGTTTAATTTTTTTTTTTTATTAATGTTCAACTCACTGCAGATATTATTATTAGAGGGGTTTTACCATCAGGCATTGGCTATTCCAGCGACTCAGATATTCAACTTGTATAATTCCGTGTCCGTGAGATAGGTATTCATACCTAAATCACGGTGGTGAGAGGATTATATGGACGCCCAGATCCAATGTCCAAGCTCCTTTCATGTCCATTGATTCTATTTGGTTTTAGCGTCCTGACTTGAGGTAGACAGGACGGGGGTTTTAACTTCCATTCGCTGGGAATCATACCAGGTACCCACATCAACCTCGCCCAGCCTGGGTAGGGCCGGAATCACTAGCCTCACATGTTCGGAGGAAACAGAATTTTCTGTGCGAAAATTCTGCTCCAACCGGGAATCGAACTCAGGATCTCTGAACTACGGGCAATAGTCACAACCGTTACGCCATGGAGTCTGGATAGAGAGTCACATTATCCTCAGATATGTATGTGCAGAAGCCACGTCTGGTCAAGCTGGTGATTCCGTGGTGCATCCATTTTTAATTTTGATTTCAGACATTAAATAGCTCAGTAACTTAACAAAGTTATAAAATAGTGATATGACAGCTAATCTAACTCAACTTTACTAAATTAACACTTAGGAAATAAAAAATAAAACAAAACCCCTTCATTTCTATAAAACCTATTCATTGATATAAAACCCCTTACTTGTTTTCGAATATACTACTCCAATGTACTGCATTATTTTTCTCTGAACTTCTCACTTTCATATGAAAAACAGATTTAAAACTGACTCATTTCTGTGTTCTTTAAGAAAAATTTAATAGTTAATGGTCTAATCTAATAATGGATAAAATCCCAATGGGATAGGAACCATTGGGCTTAAAATAGCGGACTTCAAAAATTACCAATTCATTAAAAAAAAAAATGAATAGTTAACAGCAAGATAACCCGTTCTAGGGCATTTTCGAACGAATTATGTATCGTATGCTGTACACAAACTTTGTATTATTGTAGTCTAAATTACCCACTTTTAATATGTATTAGCGGGCTGCACCCGCTCCGCTCAGCCATCACACACTCGCACCACCCACCCACATATCCGCAATCATCATCAGTGTACATTTCAAAATCCCGAGCCAAATCTATCATAGCGGATAATGTAGCAAACTGGCCTATATTTCGAAAATGGTTTTGTCAGAATATGGCAACAAAGGGCTCAAATAAAAGCATGTGATGTTCTCAGATTGCCAATTTTACCTGTACCTAATCGTAAACATTTAGCAAAAAAAGAAGACATTTTAACTCAAGAAAAAGACCCTGTGTATAAACGGGTTAACTAATTTTTACCTACTATTTCGATCAGTACGAACTTGTGGATTGTGTGATATACCTGCTTATCTCACATACGAAATTGTATTACTCTAGCTAATACTGTTCTTGAGATATTGAGCAAAACGTTCATCAAAAATGTTTTTGTCAAAAAAGTGGCACTTGGGTTAATTTGGCAGAAAATACGCGATATTATAAATTCATGTATTTGCCAAGACACTTCTAAAACAGTTTAGTTTGTTCAATTCGGACAAACCGTTCAAGAGATAGGTTTGTGAAATTTTCGAAGATATTGAAAATATCAGGTCAAGTCAAAACTTACGAATAATTGTCGCCATTTTGTAACTCTTGAAGAGATTTTTTTGAATTTTGAACTGAAGCTTGCTGGTGGCAAAAGGAGCCTTCAAGAATGGATTGTAACACAATTTTGCATACCTGGTCTTACTTGAAGGGGTAATATGTTATTTAGACTCTTTCACTAGGCAAATCTCGTTCATGGTACCTTTTTTGAGAAAATTTCCGAGAATATTTTTAATTTCTATTGAAAAAATACACATTTTATGTTCTCATATATTTTTTCTATCTTGAAGTATAACAAGACAGCAAAAAAAGAAAGACTCAAGAAAAAGATCCCTGTGTATAAACGGGTTAACCAATTTTTAACTATTATTTCGATCAGTACGTATTTTTTATTTGTGTTTTATACCTGCTAATTTCATCGACAAAATTTATTATTCTAGTTAATAATGATCTTGAGATATTGAGCAAAACGTTCATCAAAAGTGTTTTTGTCAAAAAAGTGACACTTGGGTTAATTTGGCAGAAAATACGCGATATTATAAATTCATGTATTTGCCAAGACACTTTTAAAACAGTTTAGTTTGTTCAATTCGGACAAACCGTTCAAGAGATAGGTTTGTGAAATTTTCGAAGATATTGAAAATATCAGGTCAAGTCAAAACTTACGAATAATTGTCGCCATTTTGTAACTCTTGAAGAGATTTTTTTGAATTTTTAACTGAAGCTTGCTGGTGGCAAAAGGAGCCTTCAAGAATGGATTGTAACACAATTTTGCATACCTGGTCTTACTTGAAGGGGTAATATGTAATTTAGACCCTTTCACTAGGCAAATCTCGTTAATGGTACCTTTTTTGAGAAAATTTCCGAGAATATTTTTTATTTGTTTTGAAAAATACACATTTTATGTTCTCATATATTTTTTCTATCTTGAAGTCTAACAAGACTGCAATAAAATAAGGAAATTTTAACCCAAGAAAAGACGCCTGTGTATAAACGGGTTAACCAATTTTTTACCTATTATTTCGATCAGTACGTATTTTTTATTTGTGTTTTATACCTGCTAATTTCATCGACAAAATTTATTATTCTAGTTAATAATGATCTTGAGATATTGAGCAAAACGTTCATCAAAAGTGTTTTTGTCAAAAAAGTGACACTTGGGTTAATTTGGCAGAAAATACGCGATATTATAAATTCATGTATTTGCCAAGACACTTTTAAAACAGTTTAGTTTGTTCAATTCGGACAAACCGTTCAAGAGATAGGTTTGTGAAATTTTCGAAGATATTGAAAATATCAGGTCAAGTGTAAACTTACGAATAATTGTCGCCATTTTGTAACTCTTGAAGAGATTTTTTTGAATTTTGAACTGAAGCTTGCTGGTGGCAAAAGGAGCCTTCAAGAATGGATTGTAACACAATTTTGCATACCTGGTCTTACTTGAAGGGGTAATATGTAATTTAGACCCTTTCACTAGGCAAATCTCGTTAATGGTACCTTTTTTGAGAAAATTTCCGAGAATATTTTTTATTTGTTTTGAAAAATACACATTTTATGTTCTCATATATTTTTTCTATCTTGAAGTATAACAAGACTGCAATAAAATAAGGAAAGTTTAACCCAAGAAAAGACGCCTGTGTGTAAACGGGTTAACCAATTTTTACCTATTATTTCGATCAGTACGTATTTTTTATTTGTGTTTTATACCTGCTAATCTCATAGACAAAATTTATTATTCTAGTTAATAATGTTCTTGAGATATTGAGCAAAACGTTCATCAAAAGTGTTTTTGTCAAAAAAGTGACACTTGGGTTAATTTGGCAGAAAATACGCGATATTATAAATTCATGTATTTGCCAAGACACTTCTAAAACAGTTTAGTTTGTTCAAATCGGACACACCGTTCAAGAGATAGGTTTGTGAAAATTTCGAAGATATTGAAAATATCAGGTCAAGTCAAAACTTACGAATAATTGTCGCCATTTTGTAACTCTTGAAGAGATTTTTTTGAATTTTGAACTGAAGCTTGCTGGTGGCAAAAGGAGCCTTCAAGAATGGATTGTAACACAATTTTGCATACCTGGTCTTACTTGAAGGGGTAATATGTTATTTAGACTCTTTCACTAGGCAAATCTCGTTCATGGTACCTTTTTTGAGAAAATTTCCGAGAATATTTTTAATTTCTATTGAAAAAATACACATTTTATGTTCTCATATATTTTTTCTATCTTGAAGTATAACAAGACAGCAAAAAAAGAAAGACTCAAGAAAAAGATCCCTGTGTATAAACGGGTTAACCAATTTTTAACTATTATTTCGATCAGTACGTATTTTTTATTTGTGTTTTATACCTGCTAATCTCATAGACAAAATTTATTATTCTAGTTAATAATGTTCTTGAGATATTGAGCAAAACGTTCATCAAAAGTGTTTTTGTCAAAAAAGTGACACTTGGGTTAATGTGGCAGAAAATACGCGATATTATAAATTCATGTATTTGCCAAGACACTTCTAAAACAGTTTAGTTTGTTCAAATTGGACATACCGTTCAAGAGATAGGTTTGTGAAAATTTCGAAGATATTGAAAATATCAGGTCAAGTGTAAACTTACGAATAAATGTCGCCATTTTGTAACTCCTTAAGAGATTTTTTTAAATTTTGAAGTGAAGCTTGCTGGTGGCAATAAGAGCCTTCAAGAATGAATTGTAACAAAATTTTGCATACCTGGTCATACTTGAAGGGGCAATAAGCATGCGCGGATATAGGGGGGGGCACGGGGGGCACGTGCCCCCCCCAGATTTTTTCGGTAAGCGGTGTTTCTTAAATTTCATTATACCTAATCCCGTAAAAAAAAAAGATCTCAATGAGTTAGGGGGGCACGGGCCCCAAAATAATTCCCAATTCTAAGACCAATAAGAAATAACTAAATAATAAAAATTTCAAATCCACACAGATTGTCCGAGAAACCTGAAATTTTACCTATAGGTCCATTTGGATCAGGGTTCAGCTACACGGGGTAAGGACAAAAAAAGGATAGGTGACGCTAAAAAATCACATTTTTCGACCGAAATTACATTTTTTTTTTTAATTTATCGTGACGGTGCCACGGCGGCGGCGTATCAACTCAAAAAGAGAAAGTTTTAAGCAAGGGTTCAATTTTTCATTTGAGATATCAATCACGAAATTCTGATGAGCCGTTCTTGAGCTACGTTGAGTAAGGACATAAAATGGATGGGTAAACAAAAAGTATTTACGTTTTTTGACCTGAATGACATTTTTTCTCGAAATATGTCGTGACGAACTATCAACTCAAAGCGAGAATTTTTTTGCAAGGGTTGGAGTGTTCATTTGACATTCTGATGAGCCATTCTTGAGCTCCAGTAAAGACAAGAAATTGATACAAAAAATATTGAAATTTGTGTGTGTATGTGTATGTGTGTGTGTGTGTGTCTGTGTGTGTGATAGGCTTGCGAAGCGGCTTGCTAGTTAGGTATATTGTGCGATTGTGCCCCCCCAGTACAAGAGGGCTATATCCGTGCATGGCAATAAGACAGTAATGTTGACCATTTCACAAGGCAAATCTCGTTAATGATACATTTTTTTAGAAAATTTCCCAGAATATAGTTTTGTTAATTTTCTGCGGATCACCGCAGTCAAGAAACGTCCAGCTTCGTGATAATCGTGATGCTGGCACTCTGGCCCAAACCAGGCTGGGTGAGGTTATTATGGCAAACAGGTTCTTTAGTTTCTTGCGAATGGTAGTTAAAATCGGACATGAATGCTTTAATATACATTGAGCAGCAGCACTTTGGACATGTCCAAAGTGCTTTAATATACATTGAGCAGCAGCACTTTGGACATGTCCAAAATGCTTTAATATACATTGAGCAGCAGCACTTTGGACATGTCCAAAGTGCTTTAATATACATTGAGCAGCAGCACTTTGGACATGTCCAAAGTGCTTTAATATATATGCAGCAGCATTTTTTTGGACATGTCTAAAGTGCTTTAATATAATTATGATATTACTAACTGTTACACCCAGTTAAAAAAGTAATAATATTTGAGGTAATAATTATTATAATGACAGAAAAAAAAAAAATAAGAAGAAAATCAGTTTGTCACCGTGATTTATTTTCCAGAGCTACAATTAGTAATAATGTATTTCTAAAATAGAGTTAAATTTCGCTACTGGTAACGCTACTGGTAACCCAACGATAACAGCTTCTATCGAGCTTCGTGATAATCGTGATGCTGATGGCACTCCGTCCCAACCTATGCTGGATGAGGTCGTTTGGGTAAAGTAGTTTTGTTAATTTTCAGTGTATCACCGCAGTCAAGTAACGTCCAGCTTCGTGATAATCGTGATGCTGGCACTCTGGCCCAAACCAGGCTGGGTGAGGTTATTATGGCAAACAGGTTCTTTAGTTTCCTGCGTATGGTAGTAAAAATCTTCGTCGTTATAATATGATCATCCAGTTGAAAGCGACGTTAAACCAACAAAAATATACGAGTTAAGCAACGTCCACCGAGGTGAAGAATTCGAACCTTTTTTATAGTCAGCCTTTAGGTCGTGTAACTGAGACGTCTTGGATTCGATACCGCATCGTCTCATATTTTTTAATGTTTAACGATATAATAATAATAAAAGAAATGAGAAAAATAGGCATAAAAGACCGCCTAAATCACCCACCGGATATGAGGAACTTGGTTAATTCTTGATCCGGATTGGATTGAACGGAGGACATAATTGTACATTCATTTGCAGTTATAACTTTTCCTCTTGAATACTTGTCACAATAATAATAATAATAGCCGAAGACGGGCATACATTTCCTGTTATATAAAACAAGTTCCGTTCAAATTGGACACCAAAAGGTGTCTGAAAGGCTGTCTGGGGTTAAGTAACACAGCCTTAACAAAAGAATCTCTAGAAATCTTTATAATGAAAGTTCAACCTGAGCCCTAAGACTGTTCAATATAAGGCTGGGTGAGGTTACATAAAAAAAACATGGGTTTGATGGCAGAGATAGCCTCAGGCCATAACCACGCCTTTGTCAATATATTTCTTGTCAATAAAGAAATATTATTATTATATCCTTAAACATTAAAGCAAATGTGCTGATGCGGTATCGAATTAAGGACCTCTCAGTTACACGACCTCGTGACTGACTATAAAAAAAGGTTCAAAGCCTTCACCTCGCTGGACGTTGGTTAGCTTGTAATTGTTTTGTTGTTGGTTTAACGTCGCTTTCAACTGGATGATCATATCACGACGGAGATTTTAACTACCATTCGCAGGAAATTATAACAAACCTGCTAGCTTCAATAACCTCACCCAGCCTGGGTTGGGCCAGCATCACGATTATCACGAAGCTGGACGTTACTTAACTTCGGTGATCCGCAGAAAATTAACAAAGCTACTACCCAAACAACCTCATCCAGCCTGGGTTGGGACGGAGTTCCAGCATCACGATTATCACGAAACTGGACGTTACTTAACTTCGGTGATACACATAAAATTAACAAAGCTACTATCCAAACAACCTCATCCAGCCTGGGTTGGGACCGAGTGCCAGTATCAAGATTATCACAAAGCTGGACGTTACTTAACTTCGGTGATCCGCAGAAAATTAACAAAGCTACTACCCAACAACCTCATCCAGCCTGGGTTGGGACGGAATTCCAGCATCACGATTATCACGAAGCTGGACGTTACTTAACTTCGGTGATACACAGAATATTAACAAAGCTACTACCCAAACAACCTCATGCAAAAATATTCTCTCGTTATGTAGGCTATTCCCGGCCCGACTCAGGCGAGGTGAGGTTCATCTGAGTAACAGGTTGATATGTTTCCTGCGAATGGGGCCGTAAAACTCTTTCGTGTTACAATACATAACCATGAAGTTGAAAGCGACGTTAACGGTTAAATCCGATTTAAAAATATTACTACGATTTATTAATACGATAGGTATTTGCCTAGTGGTACGCATAAATATTATAGTAGGTAGTGCTTTATTTAGACTGTCGGCTTGAAACAAGAAGTCCCATTATGCTAACAGTTTATGCATAGTAATTCTCGATCAGGACTATTGAGTCCCATTAATTTAGCAGTAAGCCCGAGACGTATTAAAATCTTCTAAAAATCATATTAATCGGAGGCTAACTTGTCATGTTATCTCGGCCAGGTTGTAGGCCATAGAAAGCAAAAATTAGAATAACAAAATATAATAATGTATCACTTTTAAAATAAATACTTGCGTCTATCAGATGAGATTGGTAAGAACGCAGTACATTGGACTTGTCGAAAGTGCTGGATCGTTATAAGATTTTCTACAAAATAATCTGCCTCGTACGTATCAAATAAACACGGGCAAATTAAGGAGTGAACACATCAAAGGAGAATATTTTGAGACACAATGAAAAACGCCTGTCGAAAGTGCTGCAATCTTATATGTAATACCTGAGGAAACTGCTGCTTTCTTACCTGTCACAGCATCACTTTCGACGCGTCGAAAGTGCTCCGCCTGAAGTCCAAAGTGCTGTTGTGACAGGTAAGAAAACGTCGAAAGTGCTGCTTTTAGAACAATATATATATATTTTTTTCTTTTGTTATATTGTATATTGTATTTTCATTTGTAATTATTTGTATTGTATATAATATGTCCTATTACCTAATAAAGTGTAAATAAATAAATAAAAATAAAATAAAATAACACAAAGAAACACATTTACCCACTTATTCCAACCACCTCTCCTCTCTATTCCCCAGGTCTGCGGAAAAGTGTTCGGCAATGCCTCAGCTCTGGCGAAGCACAAGTTGACGCATAGTGACGAGCGGAAGTACGTCTGCAGCCTTTGCAGCAAAGCTTTCAAGCGACAGGACCACTTGTGAGTAGACCTTTCAAAAAATCTGGTTTAAAATTTAGTTCTAATAAGTTTAAAATCTAGTTCTAATAAGTTTAAAATCTAGTTCATAATGCTGTGAGCATTAAGGGCACTATTCCTGATGGCATGTGTTTCGAAGAGCTGTTTTATATTTAAATAAATAACTGAAGATTAATAAGATATTAAGAAGACTAATAAGTATAAAATCTAGTACATTCGTTTTCTTAGAACCTACAATATTGTGTCCCCCGAAATTTGTTATCAAATTTAATTGAAGAAAAAAGGTTTGTGCCAGCAATCTCTTTTTGCGTGTGTGATACTAGCTATTCAAAGAGACAAAGAAAAAGAGATAAAAGAAGATGTGAAGGGTGAAAGAGAGATAGGTAAAAGGATGAAGAGATGAAGAAAGAGAGAAAAGGGAAGGATATAGATTAAGAAAGAGAGATAAAGGGAAGAATTGATGAAGAAAGATAAATATATAGAGATATAGGGAGAAAGTGACGAAGAAAGAGAGAAAAATGGAAGAATGGATGGAGAAAAAGCAGAGATAAACTAAGGGATGGATGAAAGAAGAGAGAAAAGGGAAGGATATAGATAAAGAAAGAGAGATAAAGGGTGGCTTGATGGAGAAAGATAAATATATAGAGATAAAGGGAGAAATTGATGAAGAAAGAGAGATAAAGGGAAGAATCGATGGAGAAAGATAACGGGAGAATTGGATGGAGAGATAGAAAGATATAGAGAGAAAGGGAGAAGAAATGGATAGAGAAATAGAAAGATATATTTTTAAAGGGAGGATGGATGGATGATGGAGAAAGATAAATATATGGACATAAAGGGAGGAATGGATGAAGAAAGAGAGAGAGAGAGACGGAAGAAAGTATGTATAAACAGAGAGAATTGTTACTTCTGCCCATTCGAGTGTAAGTTCTTATTCATCATCTTGCCATTTCCTGTGCTCTCAGGGAGAAGAAAAGATGAAAGGGTAAATATAAGACACATAGGGAGATATTGATATGGGAGGAGGTTCAGGATAAATACAGGGTGAAAAATAATGATACTGACACAAATAATACAAGTCTTCTGTGATACAAAACTGACCTCAATCTTGATCCATAAGGCGGCTGACTTGAAGTCGTGTGTTCGGTGGTTCAATTTTATCATGAGAATTAATTTATGCGAGTTTAAGTAATTTGTGATGTCTCTTTCTTTGTATAGGGCGTTCTTACACCTCGGCCGAGGTGTTTGATATCACAATTGTGATTAACACAATTAGGTATGATAACTATTAACTTTTGAACTATTGTGATACATAAAATTGTTTCTTCTTCTCGATAAGAGTTTTGAAAAAGCTATGCTTAGGGTTCAGAGGAGCTAAAAGAGTGAAATCGCTCTAAATATTTGACGGCAAGCCCAATCAAATTCAGATTACAAAACAATATTTTTTGTTGAAAAAGCTTATTTGTGTTCAGTTTGTCTAAAATATTAAAACAGCATGTCGGAAGACTCATAATCTTACCATTATTGTGATCTTTCAAAGCTTCTAGGCTGCAAGGGAAAGAATTTTTTGAATATTTGTTTCAGAATAGTCAAGTATTAGTTTAGTCTTTTAATTTTTACCATTTTGTTGGTTGTATTATGTTACATCCTGTATATGAGGAAATGTATATATGTTCTGATTGAGCTTCAAGTTGTAGGTACTTGAAATTATGAATAGGTAGAGAGAGAGGAGAGAGAGAGAGAGAGAGAGAGAGAGAGAAAGAGAGAAAGAGTGAGAGAGAGAGAGAGAGAAAGGGGAATTTAATGCTAGTGTTCCAAAAAACATAATTACCAGATTCCTGCAAAAAAAAAAGCCAATTATTATTCTGTCATCGAAAAATTCCCCACAGGAAAAAAGAGAGATGGCGTTCAAATAAAGGTGAACAAAAACGATAACGAAAATTATTCGTCCATTTCAGAGTTTTGGAAAAACACAACAATTAAATAATGGGAAAAGAGTTATTGCAATTTCTGCTTTCTCAGCAAAGTATGAAGGGAGAAGCTAGTTTTTCAATGCCCTGAAATCAGCAATTGTGCTACAATATGCACAAATATAAAATTAGTACCTACCTAATAAATTGAAAAATAAACTACGAGTATCTATGAGTATAATATTTGTAGGTAGGTATTCCATTTGTTTTATTACCTAACTAGCGGGTTACACCCGCCGCTTCGCCAGCCCATCTAACACACACAACGCACACACACACCCACCCACACACACCCACACCCACACACACCCACACACACCCACATCCACACACACCCACACACACGCACACACCCACACATCACACACACCCACACATCACACCCACACACCACACACACACACACCACATACACACACACCACATACACACACACCATACACACACACCACACACACACACCATACACACACACCACATACACACACACACACACACACACACACCACACACACACACACCACACACACACATCACACCACACACACACACACACACACCACCACACACACACACACACCACATACACACACACCACATACACACACACACACCACACACCATACACACACCACACACACACACACCACACACCATACACACACACCACATACACACACACACCACACACACACACACACACACACACACACACACACACACACACCACACACACACACACACACCATACACACCCACACACACACACCACACACCATACACACACACACCACACACACACACACACACACCAAATGTCATTTAGGTTTGGAAAAAAACCTGAATATTTTATGTCGCCCATTTATTTTCTGGTCTTCCCCGGCGTAGCTCAAGAATGGCTCATCAGAATTTCGCGATCAATATGTCAAATGAAAGCCTAAACCCTTGCCTAAAACTTTCTCGCTCTGAGTTGATAGGTTGTCACTTCAAATTTCGAGAAAAAATGTCATTTAGGTCAAAAAATGTGAATATTTTACATGTTACCCATCCATTTTTTTACCTTACCCGGCGTAGCTCAAGAACGGCTCATCAGAAATTCGCGATCGATATGTCAATGGAAAGCTCAAACCCTTGCCTAAAACTTTCTTGCTTTGAGTTGATAGGTCGTCGCGACAAATTTCGAGAAAAAATGTCATTTATGTCAAAAAACGTGCATTTTTTTTGCGTCACCCATCCATTTTTATCCTTACTCATTGTAGCTTAACCTCAGGGAGATATAATCTAGCCTAGAAGAATTTCCTGATCCAAGCGGACCTATGTGCAAAATTTCAGGTTTCTCGGTCAAACGGTGTGGATTTGTATAAAGAACATACATACACACATACATACATACACACATACAGACAGCTTTCTTTTATAGATATAGATATACAGGGTGTAACAGACTAAATGTAAAATCTCTTAAGGGGTGGTAGTATAGATCATTTCCAACCATTAATGTTCTATAACACTTTTGATTTAACTCAGTGGTTCTCGAGATATTATTTTTTTAAATTATTTTTACAAGTCCCCTGCCGCTTGACAAAGAATGGCATCTAACTCCGTAAATACAGTAGATGAAGCAATAAATTTAACTTTTTCCATAAGATAACAATATTTCACTATTATTTAGACTAGATTTATTCTTAAAAAGTGCACACGTACTGAAAAAAATCGGCAGCAGCGGAAAATTTATCGCGAACATGAAATCCACCTGAAACTTCAGCCGCCATTTTCTCAAAATACTGCCCTCATAAAGTATTGGTTTCATTTATGTAAAAACTTGCTTGAAGTCTTATCTTTCAGAAAATATGACACACTTGATATAAAACTTTAATTTTTTATTGAAACCAAGAGAAATAAAAAAAAGTCAGTCAGTACTACTAACTGTACCTACTAGGCTACCATCCTACTTTTACCTAGCGAACTAATTTTTTTCTTCAATTTGACAAATTATGGTTGTCATTTACTTTCCAACGACCCAAAAAGTTAGCCTCAGTCGATTCATTGATAAGGCTGCGGACTCTTAACTTGGAGGTCACTGGTTCGAGTCTCAAGTATGGCAAATATTTAGTAAGACGAGTTTGAGCTATTGTGACACCACGATCGTGATTAATTGACCTTAATATTTTAGTATGTATGTATGGTTTTATTTGTGGTGAAGTACAAGGCCTCTTCACAATTTTTGTGGGTAGCGCAGCATTACTAAGAGCCTCCTTTACTTTTCAAATAATTCTATTACATTAATTTCTTTTTACTCTGGTAATGCCGCCACTGGTCGTTACTCATACAAGTAACTACTCATTTTTCCTCACGAGGTATGAGTGGACCCCGAACATCCAAGTACAGAGCAGAAAAATTCCTGTCCCGCTGGGGATCGAACCCAGGTCACCATGCGTGCAACGCCTAGCACGCTAACTCACTCTGCCACGGTGACTACTAATTGACCTAAATATTTTAGTATTCCATGTGTTTTATTAAATTCGGTACCTACTAACATAATAATTTGTACCTCTATGTACCAACCTATGAATGTTCAGTATTTACCGTACCACCTTTACCTGTGGGTGTTAACTATGTAGGTACATTGTTATGTTTCATTTCATTCAAACCATTTTATCATTGAGACCCTTTCCCTCTTATGAACAAATGAACAATTACGATTAATATTGATTTCTGAAGCACCACAGCTAAAAGTATCATACATGGATATTGGATAAGTACATACTAATTTGCCACACTTGAGACTCGAACCAGTTACCTCCAAGTTAAGAGTCTACTGAGGCAAACTTTTGGGCCGTTGGAAAATAAATGGCAACCATGATTTGTCAAATTGAAGAAAAAAATTAGTTCCCTAGGTAAAAGTAGGATGGTAGCCTAGTAGGTACAGTTAGTAATACTGACTGACTTTTTTTTTTTTTTCTCTTGTTTTCAATAAAAAATTAAAGTTTTATATCAAGTGTGTCATATTTTTTGAAAGATAAGACTTCAAGCAAGTTTTTACGTAAATGAAACCAATACTTTATGAGGGCAGTATTTTGAGAAAATGGCGGCTGAAGTTTCAGGTGGATTTCATGTTCGCGATAAATTTTCCGCTGCTGCCGATTTTTTTCAGTACGTGTGCACTTTTTAAGAATAAATCTAGTCTAAATAATAGTGAAATATTGTTATCTTATGGAAAAAGTTTAATCTATTGCTTCATCTACTGTATTTACGGAGTTAGATGCCATTCTTTGTCGAGCGGCAGGGGACTTGTAAAAGTAATTCAAAAAAATAATATCTCGAGAACCACTGAGTTAAATCAAAAGTGTTATAGAACATTAATGGTTGGAAATGATCTATACTACCACCCCTTAAGAGATTTTACATTTAGTCTGTTACACCCTGTAGATGCAAAAAAATGCTAGCTAAGTGGACACTATCCCTTAACTGAGGCTGTAGTGCACTGTGATTGGTCGAAACATGGACTTGAGGGCGTATTAAGGGGATAGTGTACACTTAGATTCAATCTAATCCTGATTTATAATTTGACCCTTAAAGATAAATGTATTAGGTAGATTTAGTAGGTATATAAAAAAGCTCAAAATTTATCAATTTGGATTTTATATTATTATTTTTATTGGTGTGTATGACTGATAGTCAAGTGGTTATGGCGCTACTCTTGTAATCCAGGTAGCGTAGGAATCCGTTCGTTCGAATTCCACTCAGTCTATGAATTTTTTCTCATTAATTTGAATTTGTGACCACATAATAACTAAAACTCTGAGGGTTAGGTGGTAGAAAATGCTTTGAGCATTAACCTCGCCTGGTGGTAAGCTTCCACTAAAGAGTATTATTTATGATCAATATGCCATTAAAGTTGACATGCACCACTATAAACTAAAAAGATATTATTATTATTATTATGAAAGATAAGTACTCAAAGCATTGTGCAGTTTCAAAGGTACTATAAAATGGGAGGGAGAGAGAAAGAGGACAGGGGATAATTTTTGTGTCGTTTTCTAATTATCAGGTTATGGTTTTGGCAAGGGTTATTTTTATGAAGTAAGAGGGGAAGGGTTTAGTTTGATGTGGTATTTTTTCAGGGTGGAGAAAGAGGTATACGAATTGGTAATATAGATGAAGAACAAGAGAGTAAACTGAAAGAGATAGAGAGGAAAGAAAGTAGAAGGGTCAAGTAATATTATTAAATTATAATTTCACTAAGGTGCAATTGAATGACTTACTTCCTCTTGTTCTCTTATTATTTTCCTGGAAAATTAAGAAGAAAGATAATTTAAGAGGATTGCGGTAATAATGAAGGGAATTGTTTATTAAATTTTCGAGGTATAAAATCAATATTCATTTACATACAAAAATGAGACTTGATGTGGACCGAAAAAGAATAATCAAATTAATAATGTTTCATTGGAATTTTATTGAAAACAACAGAAGAAGAAATGAATAATAGAGAGAGAACGATAAAGAAATGTGTGCACTGCACATTGCATACTGACTGCAGAGTGTGCTACATATTGCATACTCTGGTATCCACAAGGATGTCATAGGACGTCACCTGTGCCCCGTTCCAGAAACACTCTCCAAGTCTCCCCTCCAAGTGTCTCACAACAAATTGATTGATTAATTTGAACGCAAAAACCAATCAGAGTGCGTTGTGTGACGGTTGAATCGGGGATTCTGAGAGTGGATATTGTTCCTGGAATGAGAGCGCTACTGTTAACTGACAAACACAACTTGTTATCCCGTCAAGTCCTGGTTTTTTTCCCTTCCTTGATGTTTATCAAGATAAAAAAACGCTTAAAAACAGAATACCTAAGCCTTGAGAATACAGATGGTAATTCCTTTTTATTGGCTTCAATTTTTTTGCCAGCCTCCGTGGCGTAACGGTTGTGACTACCGCCCGTAGTCCAGAGATCCCTCCGAACATGTGAGGCTGGCTACTCTGGCCCTACCCAGGCTGGGTAAGGTTAATGTGGGTAGCTGGTACGATTCCCAGCGAATGGAGGGTAAAACCCCCGTCCTGTGTACCTCAAGTCAGGACGTTTAAACCAAATAGAATCAATGGACATGAAAGGAGCCTAGACATTGGATCTGGGGGTCCATATAATCGTCTCACCACTGTGATTTAGGTACAATACCTATCTCACGGACACGGAATTAATTATTATTATTATTATTAATTTTTTTTTTCTTTTTCCTTTTTTAAACTTTAAACATCTTTCTCCTCAGGAACGGCCACATGTTGACGCACCGTAACAAAAAGCCTTGAGAATACAGATGGTATTTCCTATTTATTGGCTTCAATTCCCCCCCCCCCCCTTTCTTAACCTCCAAACATCTTTCTCCTCAGGAACGGCCACATGTTGACGCACCGTAACAAAAAGCCTTGAGAATACAGATGGTATTTCCTATTTATTGGCTTCAATTCCCCCCCCCCCCTTTTTTTAACCTTTGAACATCTCTCTCCTCAGAAACGGCCACATGTTGACGCACCGTAACAAAAAGCCTTGAGAATACAGATGGTATTTCCTTTTTATTGGCTTCATTTTTTTTTCTTTTTCTTTTTTAACCTTTAAACATCTTTCTCCTCAGGAACGGCCACATGCTGACGCACCGTAACAAAAAGCCTTGAGAATACAGATGGTATTTCCTTTTTATGGGCTTCATTTTTTTTTTTTTTTTTTTTTTTTTTTTTTTACCCCTTTTTAACCTTTAAACATCTCTCTCCTCAGGAACGGCCACATGTTGACGCACCGTAACAAAAAGCCTTGAGAATACAGATGGTATTTCCTTTTTATGGGCTTCATTTTTTTTTTTTTTTTTTTTTTTTTTTTTTTTTTCCCCTTTTTAACCTTTAAACATCTCTCTCCTCAGGAACGGCCACATGTTGACGCACCGTAACAAAAAGCCTTGAGAATACAGATGGTATTTCCTTTTTATTGGCTTCATTTTTTTTTTTTTTTTTTTTTTTTTCCCCCTTTTTTAACCTTTAAACATCTTTCTCCTCAGGAACGGCCACATGCTGACGCACCGGAACAAAAAGCCGTACGAGTGCAAGGCGGACGGCTGCGGCAAGTCCTATTGCGACGCACGGTCACTCCGGCGACACACGGAGAACCATCACTCCCTCGGCGCCTCCTCTGCGTCGCCGAGTTCTTCCACCTCGTCTACCTCCAGCCTGTGTTCCTCGTCTGCCTCCAGTAACGCTACAGGTGAAAATTGATTTACTTTGAAAGCTTAAGGGCTAATATTCAAAGGATCGCGTTAATCAGACGGTATTAAAATTAATTTACTTTGAAAGCTTAAGGGCTAATATTCAAAGGATCACGTTAATCAGACGGGGTTAAAATTAATTTACTTTGAAAGCTTAAGGGCTAATATTCAAAGGATCACGTTAATCAGACGGTGTTAAAATTAATTTACTTTGAAAGCTTAAGGGCTAATATTCAAAGGATCACGTTAATCAGACGGGGTTAAAATTAATTTACTTTGAAAGCTTAAGGGCTAATATTCAAAGGATCGCGTTAATCAGACGGTGTTCACATGGGTGGATCAATTAGTTGATTCAATCAAACAGAAATCGCAGAACAATTATAATTATTATTATACTCACCTCATCATAAGAATCAATCTTGTTCAACAATGACTCATTAGACAAACGCAAAACCGGGTTGATGATATTTCTTTTTCATGTAGTTACAAACAACAATGTTTGGAACCCCTCTTTGCAAAGGGAAAGTTAAAATGTACGCTTTCAAAAATACTAAATTAATGAAGACAGCTCAATTAAATTTCATAATTCTGCTGACACAAATACCTTCCTCTTCTTTTCCACAGTCACATCTACCGCCCCTTCGTCGGGCGAGGGAGGCTCCCCCTCCCCCAACTCCTCCTGCATTCAGTACGCCCCAGCCCCCACTCCTCCTCTCTCCTCCCCTAGCCCCTCCCCTCGCTCCACACTCGCTACTTCAAGTACCTCTTCACACATCGCGTCCAATGGTCTGAGCAGCGCGTCGCTTCTCAGCATCAAATGTTCGCTGGCTCCGCCCACTGTGACGTCATCGGTGACGTCATCACTCGGTGTGACGTCATCTGCGACCGAGACGCACTCTGGCGGTCAGTTGCAGAGTCTGCTGGAATCTTCAAGGTCACCTGTCCAGCCCAGCAGCTCCACTAGTCTGTGTTCCTCCTCCAGTTCTATATCCACCAGTTCCAAGGTTAGTCGACTTTCAGATAAAGGTTGGGTGGAAGAGATTGCCATAGGCAATAACCCCGCCCTTTAGTTAGGACATATGTATATATTTTATTTATTTTTTTCTTGTGTTATATTATTATTATTGTCATTTTTATATTTACTTTTTCCCATTATTTGTCTGAATTTGTCTGTATGTTCTACTAATAAAGTGTTTCTAAATAAATAAAAAAAAAAAAAATTCTCTACAATATTTGCCCAATTACCCATGGCATAAACAATGTTTCCATATAAATGCATGAGATTACTAAAAAAGGGTTTATTATTCTATTTTTAAATTCAGAACCTTTGTTATATAAGTTCGAGCTTTTTCAGACATCCGTTGCGGAGAGCCCTGACGCACCACAATACAGCTGTCAATCTGTCCAGTAAAAGTTACTTTATACCATCCCACAGCGTCCTATCTAGCCTGGCTTACTACGTCGAATTTTAAGAACCTTGTGCAGAGAGGATTTATATATTTTTAGCATACTAGAAGCGTATCTAATCGATTACTCTAAACAATCTAAACCCTATACTAAGCTTTCCAACGAGCTAAGTATTAGCCAAACAGTATAATAAAATTATCTACCTACAGTAAATACTTCGGGAAAATATTATCATCATTCCTCGAAACGTTTTTTATAACATTGTAATCTCAAATGTTCTCAACGTTTAAAAATATTCAAGTGGGTAACTAGGTAGCCAAAACTACCTAGAATCCAAAATTCACTTTCGAGAAAACAAATTTTAGTGAAACCTCTCCTATTGGTAGCCCAATATAGCTCCACGTGTTTCGACTGCTAAAATTATAGGTAACTGTTATACATTGGTGGACGAAATTTGAGGAACGCAAGCGGTTCTTTGTTTTCAAATCTGTGAAAGAATTTTGACCGGGCTTCGAATCACAGCGGAGTCGGAATTTTTTGGCTCTGTATTTTAGATGTTCGGAGTCCACTCATCCCTAGTGAGGTAGCTACTCTGATATGAGCAACGACCAGTGGAGCAAATTATATGCAATAATTTAAATGAAACCGAAAAGACTCATACAGTAATAAAATTATTCGCCATTTACCTATTACCTACCCACTAAAATTGTGATATAATAACACAAAGGAAAAAACGTTCCTCTATTTTTTTCAAACAGTGTATAAAAATATAAGTACTTTCACACTATTATTCATAATATAAATATAATAATTTTTTTTTTTTTTTTAATTGGGGTTTAACGTCGCTTTCAACTGCCATGGTCATATCACGACGGGGGTTTTACCCTCCATTCGCAGGAAACTCACAAACCTGCTACTCACATTGACCTCACCCAGCCTGAGTGGGGCCGGGAAAAGCCAGCGTCACGAGAATTAGAATTTGAATGGTCACCCATCCAAGTCTTAACCTCGTTGGATGTCGCTTAACTTCGGTATTCTGAAGGGAACCGGTGTATTCAACATGCCATCGACGCTGGCTTATAATAATTTTATATTATGCGTTAATGAGTAACTATGTAATCTTTAAAAATATACAAACATGGAACGATAATGTCCCTTTTTATAAAATCTTTGGAACAAAAAGCCATGTAAAATACAGGGGGGGGGGGATAGAGGGAACTATTAGGGCAACTCTGAAAGTTGTAAACTATTCATGCACGTATACGTATGTAGTACATTCATACTATGTACCTACTGCTGTATTTATATTTTCTATGTTCATCTATTACATCATCTATTCAAATTACGTGGAGCTTCATCATCATCTATTTAGATTTTTCATTTACTGAAATATATTCATAGAAATAATTGCTGTTCGCAGAGATAATTATGGTATTGAAACATGCTTTCGCTTTGTTATTGATTTATTTACAGGACGTTACTACCGAAATACCTTGTAAATTTACGAAAGGTAGTATTTGAAATTTGTTTCAAAATTCTCACAAATAAATTTTAATATTGAGCAGAGTAAATGTACTCTTATGTGTAACAACAGGAAGTATGCACCAATAATGTTCCCCTGGTGTAACCCAATTGTCCCCCCGATACAAACGTCCCTGCTGTTATACCCACTCTTTTCTATTTTTTATTTAATTTCCATTAGACTGGATATTCCTATTCCTTCTTCTTCCCATTGTTCGTTACATTTTACATTTCCGTCATATTTTGCTTTTTTTACGCCACGCTGAAATTTCAGCAACCATGCTCGTCAGGTATGATACGGAATAATTCACGCTTATTATTAGACTAGCTCTCCCTTTTTTTCTCTCTCACTTTCCCTTTCGCTTTTTTTCTTTATCTCTCTATTTCTTCATCCCACCTTTCTTTCTCTCCCTTAATCTCTTTTTCTTTTCTCTCTCCCTATTTCTCTATCTCACCAACTCTCCCTCCGTCCATTTCTTTCTTTTTTTCTTTCTTCCTGGTACCCTCTGACTCTTACTCTCTTTCTTATACTAAATTTTCTCTCAAAATTTCCTCTGATCTTCTTCCTATTTCCTGCTAAACCATTCATTATCTTTCAAATTTTTATTGTCTATATCCTGTACCTAAACTTGTCACTTTTTTTTCCGGTAGATCAGTGGTGGTAATCTAGAGTTGGAGGGTTTGAAACCCAGTCGGAACATTTCAAGTTATTTTGTCATTTTTGATTTTGAACACACGTCTTTAGCTTATACTTACTGTTGGAATAATGGGACTCATTAGTTCTAATCGGGTAGTATAAAAAGGCAGAATATTTATTGATTTACCTTCTCATTCATTGTACCTATTTTCTAATCAAAAGCTCTTATTTTCAACTCTTTTCTCCTCTCTTTCTTGTTTTATCATCCTACCTATTTATTTTTCTCTTTTTTTCACTGCACTCTTCATATTTTATTTCTCTCTCTCTCTCTCTCGCTATCATTCGTTACAATACTTCAAATAAGGCTATTTTAAATATTTTTTCCAATTTCTTCTTCAACTCTCAAAGTTTCTCTCTTGATATCTATCACTCAACTGTCCTATTTGTTTTCACTCCCTGTCCGTCCCTGTAACACAGCTCTTTCCTATTCACGATTTTCGTACCACCCAGATTCTGTTCCTCCTGTATCAACAATGCTATTCATAGTTGATTTGCTAACAGTGCTAATCGTCTGGAAAAAAATGACATAAAATTGACTTCGACAAAAATGTATCATTCGATACAAAATAATAAAATATTAATCTTATTAATCGAGTGATATGGAGAGAACAATAACATTCTCGTAAAAATAATAGTTTCTGTACACTAGAAAAAAGATACATAGTCAGATTATCAGAAATAAAAACGATATTCTAAACGTGCTTAAATCATCACAAATTTTTACGCAATCAAAAGTACTCCTATACAAGTTTTCACAAAGGAGGTGCTTTCTCTTGTGTATCAAAAAAATTATGGAAGTCCGTCTTTCAATATGTCTAGTTTCCAACAATCAATTGTAGGTACGAAAATAAAAATAATTGAAATTAATATACCTGAACTGTCCACCTTAATTAATAAAATAATAATAATCATCTCTCTTTTCATCCCTCTTTTCCTACGCTTATCCGTAACGCTTGAGAAAATGTATTTTGGTGGATGTGACAATTTCACCAACGTAATCCTACCCTCCAAATATTCATTTGGATTGTGGATAGTCTGAATCTGAATGAGCTGATGTAGGGTGAAATTAAAAGACAAAATCAAGATCTTAATTCCTCACATAGTATAAGCATTAGTTTTCCCCATCTAATACAATACGCAAAATGTAGACTTAGGCCCGTATTTTTGAACGTCCCTAAAACTACTTTAGGGACAACAGTCGGGATTTTGAAATTTTTTGGCCAATTAAGTATATAAATTGTGACTTATGAATCTCTCGATTCCACTGAGATCATATAATATAGAGGGAACCTTACCTATCTCGAGTTGAACAAATTTATGCGTCCGACTTTGAACAGCTGATGGTCCCTCTTTCAACAAATCCCGGCTTCTGATTGGTTCAATTTATTTGAATTTTTTGTTTACTTCATGTAAAGGCGGACATCTAAACATCTTTAATTTTCACGTCAGATACCAACTCTTATATTACTACATAATAAGTAGAAAATAAGGAAAGTAAAAGAGGAAGAAAGACAGAAATTACTAATATGTAAGTATGAAAATAGTAAAAATATTATTTCAGAAGAATTAGGTAGTTTAGGTACCCACTCTTTCGCGAGAGAAAAATTACTACAAGTCCGGCATTGATTTTGAAATCAGCTGATAGTCCCTTTTGAACGCAAATCTTGATACATCGGGTTCCCTCTATGTTATATAACCTCAGTGCTCGATGCCGTTTCCGCACAGGCGCAATATTGGGCCCCATTCAAAAGAAGGAAATGCTTTTTCTTCCGAAATCCAAAGGAGTTGCTTCGATCTACAATAAAAAAGTTTTGAGTACAATAAAGAGTTTTTTCTTTTATCAAATATCAAAAGCTTTTGTTTCTATGGAAGTAAAAGGTATATGTACATCACAAAGCTAAAAATAAAGCTTGCAAACATTTTCTTTGCTCACGAGCAATTACAATTTTTCTGTGAATATGGCCCATTTCACACAGAGGGTATTTTCACCTCTGTGTGAAAATCATCTGTGTTATTGTTTACATTTTCTAATCTTTTCAAAAATAATTTTTGTCTGGTGATTCTTCTTGTTTAATAGTTTTAAATTTCTTTATCCTTTTTAAGTTTTTAAACAAGTTTTTTCCGAGATGGAAGCCAATTTGAAAATAATTATTACTATTCCGATCTCAGCCTTCTCAGCGAAAGAAGTACCTACAATTTATATCTCACAGGCACGTTGAATCTTGATATTAGTGTCGATGTCACGTTGAATTCACCAGTTTTCGTTCTGTCGATTATGATAAGCAACGTCCAGCGAATTCAGGACTCGGATGGGTGACCATTTAAATTTTGGAAAATCTTGATGCTAGCTATTCCCGGTCCAACTCAAACTGTGCTATCTATTGTTCAATAATTGAATTAATTTATTAATAAAGAAAAATGTTAATTCATTGTTTTATCACTATCCAATGTTCTCTTTTCAATGTTCTGCATTTTACTTATTTTCTACACAGTTATCTACCAAATGTACTCATTATTCATGATTTCCCAAGCCCTTCAAAGACTTTTTATGCTCGACGGTGTCAGGAGTCACAGTGTCCGAGTGGTCTAGCGCACCAGACTTACATTGAAGTGAGCTGAGTTTGAATTCCGGAGGAATTAGACTTTTTTATATCTGTATGTTGGATGTTACGTGGTTCACTAATATCTGGTGTGGAAAAATGAGTATTGGTAGAGACGACCACTTGTGACATACGAGAATAAAAAATGAATATGTTACTTGAAATCTCGTCAACCTACCGACATACGTTGTGATATAAAATCACAAATAAACCAGATAGAGCCAGCGTTGATGGCGCTGTGAACGCACCGGTTCTCGTGGGACCACCAAAGTTAAGCAACGTCCAGGTGAAGACTTCGTGATGCTGGCATTTCAACCCAACCCAGGCTGGCTGAAGTTAATGTGGGTAGAAGGTTTGTGAGTTTCCTACGATCGCAGGGTAAAACCCCCGTCGTAATATGAAAAAAAAACGAGATAGGTAAATGCTACCCTTGTCCTAAAATGAGGAGGGTACAGTAAAAATATTTTTTTTTGCAGATACTTGATTAAAAGATACATATGTTATAATATTTTTTTTAATATTTAGAATATTATTAATAATGACAAATATTTAACTTTCAATATAATTATACAACATGTCTATTGTAAATTAGTTTGTCCAACTACTTGTTAGCAAACTTTTTTCTTCATCAGATGTCTTGCTGGTCCTTCAGGTTCTATTAGGCCATTCAAAATTAAGGATATCTCTTGAAAGATGTTCGTCTTCCCAAAGTAAATACGTGGATACGTAGGTAGGTATATAAAAAAGGTTTTCTTTCTTTCTTGGCGGTGCAAAATTAGCGTTTTGTTTGATTCTCGAATATTGCCAGTATAATTATGAAATTTGTTGAAAAGGCTATATAATTGTTAAATAAATAAAATACAATAATATTAAGGAAGTAAAATCACTTCCAAAAAATATTATAATGTGTCTTCACGAATTTCAAAAATACCGATGAGAAATCTCCGGCAGTTGTAAAGTGCCGATTTCCGACACTTCAGATTTTCAACAAATTTCATTCATTTTTAGGGTCAGCTGATTGGAAATGCAAAGAAACGTGCTGTTTATGTATATTTATATATACATCTTTCTGGCTGAAATGGGAAAATGTTGTGATCGACTGCTTTCTGCTCATGCGCTGAGCAGCGCTCAAGATTTGTGAGAAGCGTTCAAGACTTAAGTTTAAAATAAATTCTGTCTCTGTGGCTGATATGATTCACTGCGCATGCGTATCCGGACCACTCACACTAAATGGATAGTAATATAGCTTTATTAATATATTTAAATGTAAATAAAACAGTAATAAAATTAGAGATCGTAGACTTCTACAAACTCAGCTGAGGGAAGAGCCGAAAGCATACTTGCTGCATTCCCCCGCTGCACCGCCAGGCTAAGTCGCTGTTTCAGGTGGATTTTTGATCTGGGATCTCCCGTTATATGCACCAATTTTCTCCCAACGTCTCGCACAAACTCTTTCGTCTCGCTTCCCCAGGGTCCCATGGTTTCAAATGCTAAAGGTTTGAAGATAAAATTTTGATCAATGATATTTCGATATTTAATCATTTTTCTTTTTGAAACTTCCTCTGCTGCTGCTCCCACTGATCTGGCCGTTTGTTGTATGTATGAGTCTGCCAATGTATTGGTGCAAGTGCAGTCCCAGACAAGCATTTTCCCACATGACCAAGGAACCAAACTAATTCCGTCGGGGCGTTTGCCGTCTTCACGGCAGAGTCCTACAGGTTCGAGTGTAGACACTAAATTTGTTTTAGGGTCGTTCAAAAATACGGGCCTTAGTATGACAAAGTAGACTCCGCAGAAGTATGACAAAAACATCTATCAATAGATCAATACCGTCCTTAATATTCATCAGTTCAAGTCAATTTCAACATTATTTTTTCGATGTCTACTCTATTTCCAACCAAGTACCTACCTACCTAACACTGAACTTGAAAGCATCATTCATGTTTCCCTTGTGACGGAGTCCACAGAAATACAACGGATAAAAAAAGACTACAAGGATGAATGAGCATAGAGATAGAAAGCATATTTCACATTAATGATTCTGCTTTCCATCTCCCCCGCCTATTCTCTGTTCCTCTGTTTCTCATGCTCCTTATTTCTCTTGCTCTCCTGCTCCTCCTCTTGATAATTTTTCTCCCTCCCTCATATACCCTTGCTTTTCCTCCTTTCTCCTTACTCTTATTCTTCTTCTTAATGTTCCTTTTACTTTCTCTCTTTCATTTGAGAACGCTTTACTTCTTCTTTTACTTTCTTCCTCTCCCCTTTCCTTTGACTTGTTCTTCTTCTCTTACCCCATTCGTCTTTGCTCCTTTATACTCCATTACCATTTCTAATCTGGCTTTCTAATTCTTTGCTTTCAAAATTAATGAGTTTTAATTATGTTTGTATATAAAAGAGGGAGCCAGAGTGCATTTTATGTAATTTTTCTTTCCGTCAGACGTCTTGTTTACATTTTTGATTCTGTTTCTTTTTTATCTACCTACTTTGGAATATAATGTGCAGAGATTTCTTTTTCTCATTTCGTGTTCTAAACTCTTTTCTGTTTTTATTATTTTTTCCACGCATTTCGAATTTCTCTCTCCCTGTAGACTGTGTTTCTCTTCTCTCCATCTCTCCTTCTATGATATCTCTTTTCTCGTTCCTCTTTTCCTATTCTTGTTCGGAACGCTTGAGAAAATGTAATTTAGTGGATGTGAAAATTGCACCAACACAACGTGTGCTGTGTAGTAATCCCACAAATGATTATTAATAAAAAAAATTTATTACGAAAGTGATGTCAATAAATTCATGATACATACATTGTATGTATGCACATTGAAAGATCTCCGGGCATAAACTATTGAGACCGTTATAACTGTTTCACTGTTACAAATGATAACAAAAAAAAAAGGTTCAAACCGTCAATTCTTACTTATTAAACCTACTTATTGTACTTAACTATTTTTCACATAAAAAATAATTATGTTAGAGCGAGAAAAAAATGAAAATTTAACTGATCCTACTTGTCTAAACCTGTTTTCACAGTCCGGTTACAAGCACGTCTTTTTGATTTCTTTCAACCTTTGTGTTTTGAGAAATCCCTCACAACCAATCCCTCATCCACCCTCACACACCCACACATCCAGTAAGGTGAATCCTGATCTAGGTTCTTGTAGTGTCGCGGTATCCGAGATTTATTTCCCAAGACGCGATTCTGTAACCGACTTTCTTCCTTAACCCTTTACCTAGCTGATCTGTGTTATTTGTTTATAACTACTATTCCTATTCCATAGTTTTCTTTTTCAACTTCAAAACATTTTCTCACTCAGTAAAAACTATTTTTCTCCATAGATTTTCCACAGAGTACCCAAAATAGATGTACCATTTCCTCGTTGAAAAGCGACGGAAAGTCGTTGTTTCCGGTACATTTTTGCCTTTGGGCTTTCACTAGCTTCCAATGCTGCGGCTCTACAAGTTTTTCTCTGATATTCTAAATAAACTCATTTTAACACTAGCATCTCAACATCGAAGATCGATAAAGAAGGAGTTTCAGGCCCCATTCATAGGACACTCATACACACCAACACCGTCCTGAGTTGTATCACTACGAGAGTATGAATTGATCAATCACATCCACAAAGACTTAGCCTTGCTAGACGTTGCTTCAGTGATCTTAGCAGAACTGGTGTAGGTATTCAAAAAATCATTGATAGAGGTCGAACAAGTAACTTGTGCTTTCCTCTCACATTGATAGAAATATTTTATGCTTTAACCCTTATTCGTTTGCTGCACCGCAATGGGTTAAGTCAGCGGTGTTTACAGCATTTTTAATGATTTCTATCATTTTATTTGCGAATGTTGAAATCCCATTTTATCGCGACCGTTATACGTTTTTGTGCACCTACTTAATTATTCCTCTTCCATTTCATGTTGGAGTAAATCATATAAAGTTAAATTTTTACGAAGGTCACTGTAGTATACGTTATATGTATACAGGGTATACTAGAACTAAAATAAAAGTATATTTCTGCTCTTTACCTCTTTAGGGTTCTTGATTTCTTCGAGCAATAATCACGCCTTTTGTCATTATTATTTTTGTCAATGGAGCTATTAATTTTAAAACCTTTATTGATACAGTTGAACCTATATATAAGTAAACACAAAGGACCGACTCTTACACCCAGGTGGTTTATCTTATAATTATTATGTAGAGAGTCCTTTTTCCCTTATAGAGAAGTAAATTTGACCTGAAAATTGTTTCATATAATATCCTAGTTTCTCTTATATTCAGGATTGACTGTATTCCAACATTCGATTCGACTACCATTCTCTTATGTACTGTAAGCTATCCTCAATTTGAGAATTTTAGTATCTAATAAAATTAAATTAATATCTACAATGAATCAGCATTATTCAATAATCATATCTTATATTTTTGTAATCCAAATTCACATTATTGCAAATTGTAGATAATAATTTACTATCACTCATCAATGAATCAGAGTGCCTAGTGTTTAAAATTAATTAGGTTGTTTTCGGAACACGAATTTATATCATTTCGTGTCATCCTTTAATCATTAAAGGATAATTAAAGGATGCTGATTCATTCATTAAAGTTCAATGAATGAATCAAAACACTATGGCAATCTAGAACATCCAAAGCAGCACCTTCACTAGTGCTTAAAACACGAGCTCCAATGTGAAATATGGTTCTGCAAGTTCAATGGGAAATCCCGTTTTGTTCTTTCGCTATGATAATAATGGCTTTTTTTTTCAATTTGAGCTTTTTCACAATGTTGTTTGTCAGGCAATGTTGAGAATATTGACACACTATCAAACAGAAGTAATGTTTCTTCACAACACGAAAAGTCAATAATTTTATTTATTCTATTTAATTCAGCTGTATCTTCTGGGAAATTGAGGATATTCAATGTTCTAGAGCCTAGACCTTAAGTTTGAGTCTTATGACAACCCTTAGTTCAATTTATAACTTTCTGTTCGTGTCTAATGGACGAGTATTTTCCAAATTTATAACCAATTAACCATATTGTGTATCTTTTAAGAGGTATCTTCTCTATGAAGCAGGAAATCTACCTTTGCCAAGCTTTTTCTACGGTCGGAATACACAGCCAATAAAATTCCTTCAGACCGAAACTTGAACGGGTTTCCCAGAATCAAGAAAAAATGATAATTTTTATTGGTACACTTTAATATTTCGAAATTTGTGTCGCTTTTCCGAGCGACGCCTACTTTCCTGTATTCACGCTGGAACAGAGAATTTCTGAACTAATATTTTTTTGTCCCCAAAGTGGGGAGAGAGAAAAAGAAAAATGCATTTTCTGGTTTGACACATTTGGCTGTGTGTAATAATTTATATTGCAAATACCTTGCGAGAGCTTTAAAAATAGGGTACAGTGGTTCCTAACCTATACTGGGCTTTCTAGGTCAGACAGCAAGCTTATTGGTACATAAAAGTTATCTTTCAAAAGTTCTCGACTTTTGAGTTGAATTAGGATAGTATCGACGAAATAATAATTATTTAATTATAGAAAATAACTATTATTTTTATGTTTGTTCTGTTCAAGTGTGCAACACTGTAATACACAAACATACATTTATTAGGATTGTGAAAATGAAAAAGTAATTATGTAAAATTTACCAATTTTGTGTTTGATATCCTGTTATTTTGTAGACGATACCACACGAACCACACTTTGAACATCGCTACTCTAGAGCTTATCATGCTCATGTTTTCTCTTCCTGTAGGAGTCATTTCTAGGAGCAATAATATATCTCCTTCAGTGGGACTACAATAGATAGAGCTATTAGTAGAACGTACTTCATGACATAAATAATAAAAATAATATTAATAAGTTCTTTATACCTTAATCATAAACATACATTATGTGCACTGTACTTCCTTTCCTATAAAAACTCTAAATACAATTTTACTTCCATGTTTACTTTCCTTATCCTATAATAATGAAAGTATAGTATTTCTTTTTTTTTTTTTTCTTTTTTAATTATGTTCAAACGCAACTAGTGTCGTTGCAATTACATGAACTGGGATTTGAGGGTTAAAGGTAATTACGTAATACGAAGGTTTAATATATCCTTACAAACAATTTTAAACTTTTCTAAATGTAAACTTAAATCTAATTTATATGAGTGTAGATTAAATAGCAACATAGCTGATATTATAGGTGAGCTTAAACCTTCTGGAGCAGGGCGCACGCATATTCCTCCCGAACCCTATTTCTTACTCAGGTAGAGACAACAAATTTCTCCCGGGACATAGAGAGTAACATGTAAATTCCTCCCGTCCAACACACAAGCTATGTACTTAAACCTGAGGTTCTATGTACATAGGTCGACTAAAATATGGACGTATGTGAATTTATCCGATTTAATGAATTCCTTCTCTCATCATAGATAAATTTATTTTATTTGAGGAGACTCCTTGTCAGACAAACGGTTGTCAGACTAAATGTTGTGTTTCGTTAGCCGGCTAGGATAGCTTGGGTGAGGGGCTTAGGTTAGGTTGAAATTAGCGCAGGGTTAGACCGGGTCGCTACGCAACCCGGCCTAACCGCCTGCGCTAATTTCAACCTAACCTAAGCCCCTCACCCAACCATCCTACCCGACAAACTGAAGTCAGTGGTCTATCGTGCAATCTCACCTTGTTAACTTTACCTAACCCTATCTAACAACAAAATGTACATAGAACCACTATATGTATGTGTACTTACCGGGAGGAATTTACCGGGGAGGAATTTGACCGGGGAGGAATACTACACGGGAGGAATATGTGTAAAAAAGGGTAAACGGGGAGGAATACTGCACCTCGCCTGGAGCACACAAACTATTTTTAATGTAGAAAAAGTTAGGGTTTTCCCTTATTCTTAGTTGTATTACAGGGACCCTGATGCTGATGTCCTCAGAAATATCAGAGACTTCTATATTTGAATTGAAAATATTATAAATGTGTAATAATCTCTGATAGTTTCTTCGGTCAGTTAGTGTCCCTATATCTAGGTGCTCCATCAGGTCCAAGTAAGAGATGGCCTCGGGGTACACAGGGTAAAAACCGTTCAGTTTCTTGAAGAGAAATCTGACGAATCTTGCTTGTACTTTTTCTATTTTATCTCTCAGACATTGGGTGGATGGATTCCATATGACTGAGGCATATTCTAGTTTGCTTCTGACAAGTGCGGTGTAGAGGGTAGTGATGGTATCTTCCTCTGTAAAAAATTGGGAGTGTCTTATTATGAGGCCAAGTGTTCTGGTGGATGATGATATAATGTCTGATATATGATTTTCAAATTTCAAGTTTTGCTGAAAAATTACTCCCAAATCTTTTTTTTTACTAACTCGATTTAACGTTGAGTTTCCAATGTTGTAGTTGAACTGTATTATTTCTTTTTTTCTCGAGATTGTTAATATTTCGCACTTGTCAGGATGGAATTTTAATTGATTTTGGGCAAGCCATGCCTCAACAGAGTCAAGATCTTGTTGTAATTGTATACAATTGTATTCATTATTAATTTTGTGATAGATCTTGAAATCGTCTGCATACAATACATAGCTGGCATAATTAATTACTTCCCCGATACCATCTATCACTATCGCGAAAAACAGACTGCTTAACTTTGAGCCCTGAATCACAGAAGATGTAGGATAATATGGGTCAGAAATATGATTTTGAAAAAGCACTCTGTGTTCGCGATGCTCTAGATATGATGCTATGAATCTTACAAGGTCAGGGTGGAATCCGAAGGCTGCCAATTTTTTTAATAATACCTCATGTGATAATTTATCGTACGCCTTTAAGATGTCTGTATAGATGACGTCCACTTGTTTATGGCTCTCGCTAAGTGATTTTGAGACAAAATGGTGAAAACTTGTTAGATTAGTAATAGTTGATCTTTTCTCGATGAAGCCATGTTGGTGTGGCGATATTTTATTATAAACGAAAGATGATATTTTTTTAAAAATACAGGCTTCAAAGAGTTTAGATATTGCTGTTAGACATGATATTTCCTTTTTGGTAATAAATAAATAGCCACCATAGTGTAGGCAGCCTAGTGGATAGTAGTCGGTTTTGCAAGCAGGAGACCTTGCTTCGAAAATTTGTGAAGTTGGATTTTTTATCTTTATGTACATAGCGAGTGAAGAGGTCCACTCCCACTCCAATACAATACATATAAAACTATCTTATTAGGCAAAACAGATACCTATAGCTGCCTAGCTCTTTTGATGTGACCTGCAGTGGCTGAATTGGGGGCAATTTTAGAGACTTGAAAAAAAATGTGTTATTCTACCCACTAAATTTATACACTTTGACAACTTCTGTAGCGTTCAGAGTGGTAAAAAATGATTATGTAATTACTACTTACGCACTCTAATTCTCTAATACTCTAATTACTTCCTCCGCACTCTACTCCGACAGCACAGTATTCCCTTTCTCAAATTTTCAGGAATGTAATATTCCCAGTCTTTTGTTCTAGTTTTCCTTTTTTCTCTCTCAATTATAGTGTACCTGGTTGGAAATTGTGGGAGGGAATATAAGGTAGAGGAAAGGAGTTTAGGAATGGAACGGAGAGTTAACAATTCAGACTAATCCGGAAAAGATATTATTGTTTGGGTGTAGTATTACCAAACTTAACAGCTCCCCCGTGGCTGTTATCTGCTGTATCGTGAATCCGTAGAAACAGGGTGCTAAAAGTGCGAGGACCAGAATCACAAGCGTTCCAAATACGACTGAAAATTAAGTTATCCAAAGAGGAATAAAATATTTATTTTTTTTAAATTTGGGTAACATCGCTTTCAACTGCATGGTCATATCAAGACGGGGGTGTTACCCTCCATTCGCAGGAAATTCAACGCTGCCATCGATGCGACGCAGACAAAAATAATTATTTTCTCTAGCGACTTTAGTGTCTAGAACTTTTGACAGAGAAATTCTAGGGATCCCTCAGTAATAGGTAGGTATTTTGGGGGGTGTTACCCTCCATTCGCAGGAAATTCAACGCTGCCATCGACGCGACGCTGACAAAAATAATTATTTTCTCTAGCGACTTTAGTGTCTAGAACTTTTGACAGAGAAATTCTAGGGATCCTTCAGTAATAGGTAGGTATTTTAAAGTGATTTGATTTGCTGTATTGACTAAAAATGTGGAAACTGTGAAGAGCATCTTTTGATCATTGAAAAATATTCACAATAGTTTGTTCTAAATTTCTATAAAACTGTTAAAACATGTAAATTAATCTTTAGCAAACAGAGTAAGAAGCCTGTTTCTTTCAGTAAAATTCTGAATTTTTTCTTAGCCTTCTGCAATTTTCCAATTTCTTAGGTTATTTCAATATTACTCTTTCCACCGTCCGCGTTGCGTCGATGAAGTTAGGTACTTATCTTTAGTCAACACCACCCTGTATGCTGGAAAGTATGCAAATTTCTCTCCAATTACAGATTCATCTATTTGATAATAAATGATAATTATTGTGCTTCATTCCTAGGAGGTAGAATGAGGAAGGAAGGAGGAGGAGGCAGAAGTGGGAGAAGGAGGGAGGGAGGGAGACTCCTTCTTCCCCAGTGTAGTGCCATACAGGGTGTTGAATAATTGCGAGATATATTTATCCTGGGGCCCTGTAAAACAAAATAATGACTCAGAGTTCAGTTAAAGAATGGAAAAAAATTACCTATATTTCTAACTTAACCTCATCCAGCCAGGGTAGGGCCAAAGTCGGTTATTCGATGTGACGAGGACTTGTATTCACGTGATATTTACGCTCGTGGTCGCAAGTTTAATTTCTTTCTAGAAATACCTACTCTCAAAATTTGTAACTTTTTCTCGTGCATGGATAATTGGATACGGTCTGACGTCTTCGACCCTCACTACCATTGCCCTTTTGCTCAATACAAGTGGTATAAGTACCTTTACAATTCACGTCTTATCTTGCAAATATTTGAAATAATACATTTGGAAAGTATTACAATAGCTGAACTACTATGCGTAATAATTTTGAATCAACTCTTATTAGGTAAGTAAGTATGCTGAAGCATTCTAAACATATTTATTTATACTGTTACCGCATACTTTTCTTCTCATACTTCACCCTTAGTTTGTAACTCACCCACAATGAAACGGGATTATAGATACCTTTTTTTTTTTTTTTTTTTTTTTTTTTTTACATTGTTATATTTAAAATTATTTTTTGATAGTTAGGGTACAATTATAATTAGATAGTATAGAGTCCGCCCGTGTATTATATTAAAAAATAAAAAATAAAATAAAAATAAAATAAAATATTATAAATACTGGATTATAGATTATGGATACCTTTATTATGTTTCTCTCTTTCTCTTTTCCTCTCTCTCCCTTCCTCCCTCTCCATTTAAAATACCTGCCGCTCTTTCCATTCGATCCATACCTCACCATTCATTTTCTACTCTCTTCTCTCCATTTTTTATAAAACTCTTCTTCCCTTCATCAGTCTCTTTCTCATCTCTACCACCCTTTCTTCTCCTTCTCTCTCATTCTCTCTCCTTTCCCTCTCTCTCTCCCCCCTTTCCTCTTCTTCTCTCTCTTTCTTTCTCCCCCACCCCCCTTTCCCTCCCTCCCTCTTACTCTAGAAAATTAACTATTATGGCAAATGCAATTTTCAAATGGCCTCGATTCTAAAATTTTATGTTAAATTGTTTCAATAATTGCAGATATCTACATCATGTTCACTTGTGTTTAATTGTAGAACATTACAGCATGGTACTAACGAGAAGTCCATTTTGTAATTTACACGATGTAACGGTGAATGTTTACAGCAAATTTTCATGTAAAATATTTTCCTGCTAAACCTTAGACCGGATTTATGTTATTCTCAGTACCTTTGTGGTTTCAGGACTGAGTGCTGTGTGGAAATATTGGAACATGATGATAATTAAACCTAAATAATATCTTCAATGTTTTGATGCGTAGAATCATTTATGGAGTTTCAATATTTTCCAAGAACCTTTTAGCATAATCATTTTTCTCTATCGCTCCAAGGATGTATTTTATTAAAATTTAAATACAATAAATATAGCTACAATATTAGTTATAGTAGTATGAATACCGTATCGCAGACGATATGGGAACTTCACGATTCGGCCCAAATTACCTGAGGAGACCTTTTCCATAGCATGATTCGTCCCAAAACACACTATCAAGTTTTGATCTCACACAAAAAGTCCCACTTTCATTCTAACAAAAAGTCCCACTTTCATTCCACCAAAAAATCCCTATAAAATAGTATGGAAACGTTGCCCTGAAAGAACTGAGAACAATGGCGATGTTCACGATGTTATTGTTTTGAACTAGTAACAGTCATCTTTGTTATCAGTGTTTATTTGAGTGTTTGACAGTAGGGTTAGGTAATATACATAGAAGGCCATGCCTCAAGAATATAGTAGGGTTAGGTAAAATACATAGAAGGCCATGCCTCAAGATTATAGTAGGGTTAGGTAAAATACATAGAAGGCCATGCCTCAAGAATATAGTAGGGTTAGGTAAAATACATAGAAGGCCATGCCTCAAGAATATAGAAGGGTTAGGGATAATACATAGAAGGCAATGCCTTAGGTTTATAGTAGGGTTAGGTAAAATACATAGAAGGCCATGCCTCAAGAATATAGTAGGGTTAGGTAAAATACATAGTAGGCCATGCCTAATACATAGAAGGCCAAAGCCTGATATACATAGAAGGTAATTCCGTAATTTAATGTTGAATAATAAAAAATCCCTCAATATGTACGGTACTTAGAACGTTGCACTGGGCCGAATCGTTCGGTGACCTTTTTTACCTGAAATCGAAAACCTTTTTCATAAACCTTTTTGGGCCGAATCGTAATTCGCCCGACGATATTATGAAAACTAGAACATAATTAAATGTTATGGGTTCTGTTTCCACTGGTTTTTCCCCCCTGACAAGTCACTCTTTCACAACTCACTTTTCTTCTCTATATTTGTTTATAATATATCTCCTCTGATTTCATTGGATAAAATGCCCATGCCATCAAACACAAAAAAAAACATTCCATAAAAAACGTATTTTACCGAAAGTTAGTTTTTCATTACTTTTTATCCCTAGTCATCCTTCCAGAAGAGCTTTTTAAATTGCTAAGAGGAGAGAAGGAGAGGGAGAGATAGAGGGAGAGATAGAGGAGAGAGAGGGAGAGTGAGAAGAGAGAGTAGAGAGAGGAGAGAGGGAGAGGAGGAGAGAGAGAGAGAGAGAGAGAGAGAGAGAGAGAGAGAGAGAGAGAGAGAGAGAGAGAGAGAGGGAGAGATAGAGGGAGAGAGAGGGAAAGTGAGAAAGAGAGAGAGAGAGAGCAACGAGGGAGCAAATGTGGAAAAACAAGGAAAAATAAATAGCTAAAATGAAGAAAAATGAATGGCCTCAAACGAAAAAACCCGCAGTGTCACAAGTGCATAGTTTATAAAATGCTGTGTTTATGCTGATGTTCAATAAGTTGCCGCAGGACAGACTGTTAGGAAAGCTGTGAGTCTTCATATAGAAGATAGCACTAAAACTATATTATCTTTTTTTTTAATTAGCAGCAAGATAAATACCTTTTTTGCATAATACTTATCTATGTCTCTACTTTTGCTTTAGTTTCATAAGCAGGAAGATAAATAGTAAAAATCTACTCCAAGACATTACTCAAGAAGATATTAAATTTATTACACATCAAATAAAGGGGAAAAGCGCCTGTTGTCTTTAACGTGGAAATTTAGTTCAAAACGCGCTCCCGAAAAAAAGCTAGATGAAATTTATCTATCAAGCAACAGGAAAGTTTTATATTTAATATTTGCTACAAACCATGAAGTAGGTTCTTTCCAACTTTCCAAAGCCAGGGTTCCAAAAAAAACCAACACTTGTCCTGTGCCATATAGACAAAACTTCTTAAAACTAATTAATATTGAGTTTCCATCTTCCACCTTGTGTTTCACTGACGGTTATAAGACTTCCATTTCTTCAAGTTGTGCTTTCAGTATTAACGGTCAAATCAGATCAAAGGTTTTGAACCCTCTCAATTCAATTTTTTCGGCAGAGCTCATAGCCATTTTACTCTGCTTGAGAGCTATTAAAAACTCCTCCCCTTCTAACTTCTTAATTGTGAGCGATTCTCTCAGTGCTCTCTTGGGTATCGAAAATCCACAATTTCGTAATCCAATTATCTCCCAAATATTCTCTTGCTGGATAGAACTAAAAGCGATAGGGAAAACTATCAGCTTTCTTTGGTGTCCGTCTCATTGTGGCATCCGTGGCAATGAGGCTGTAGACATCGCAGCTAAAAATCCCTCTTCCTTAATACCACTATCAATTTGTTCAGCAGAAGATTTCAAACCATTCATCAACAAAATTATTCTAACCTCGTGGCAAAATACATGGAATGAGGTTCCAAATCAGAACAAACTGAAAATGATTAAACCCCTAATTAAACCTTGGACCTCCAGCAACCGCTCTTGTAGAGCCGAGGTTCTCACCAGGATAAGAATTGGCCATACTAGAATGACATATAATTTCATCTTTAATAAAACTCCACCCCCAATATGTGAATGTGGAGAGCCACTGACCGTCCGTCATATAGTCATTCACTGCCAACTACTAGATAATATTAGAAGAGGTCTGCCTTGCATTCCCTCTCTATCGGATGACCCTTCCGATACCGAGTCTTTAATTCGCCTCCTAAAAGAGGCGAATATTTTTGACAAAATCTAAAACAGCACGGGATCAGCACGAACGACAGGTGTAATTCCTTGTTAAAGTGCTTTACCAAGAAAAAAAAAAAAAAAAAAAAAAAAAAAAAAGCTAGGGTTATTAAAAAATATAGGATAAGAAAAGTAAAACTACCAATCAGCAGTGGGACAAATTTTCACTGCTGGTAATAATATTAATTATTATTCTGGATTAGAACTACTTACTGAAATTAGTTTTTTCTTGTTTGAAAATAAAGCCTTGTTGTATATCAAAAGAAACAGTTTTATAAACAAGTTATTTTTCAAAAAATCATTTTCGATAACAAGTTAATTTTTTCCCCCGTGATTGGATATTCATTCATGTTATCTTCAGGAGCCTAACTTTTCATACTAGGTTTCTATATATTTCCCGACAATCCTGATAGCAAGTCAGTTGGTGTTAGGTCACTTGACACGCATGAATTTATATGTAAAATTGTATAACATACATAAATACTGGTCAGTTGGGACAGTATGAAATATTTTTTGTACTTGAGGATTTTCCTTCGAGTCAGGCTGTACTTCAGCATCTGTTCCACGCTGTGATATAAATAAAAACGACAGAGATAGAATATCAACTTTCAGAAAAATCCTTCATTCATGTAGACTATCACCATGTGGAGTGAGGATCTCTGAGGAGATGGTGTTACATTTCATCAACACGTGATCATCTTTCTCTCCATTACTCTTTGTCTTGCCATATTTATCTCTCCTTTTCATTACTTTTCCCTCTCTGATATTCTTTGTTTTCTCTCTTTCTCTCTCTCGCTCGCTTTGTTTTCTCGCTTTCCGTTGTCTTTCCATTTCTCCCTCACACCTTCTCTATACTTTTTCTTTGGCGTCTTCATCACTTCTTCTAACTGTTAGATCTATTAAGAGAGGAGACAATTTTTGGGTGAATTTAGACAAATTTATAAACTGAACTTTTAGAAAACTTTAAGGTAGCTGACCATGGTAGGATACTTTCTATGTGTACTCACAATGACCCTTGAACTCCAACATGAGCTCTCAAGTATAAGTGTCTCTTGCAATAAGTTTTAGAGATAATTGATGAATAGAGAAACTCTGCCTAGTGCTGTGGTCATAATATCAGAGCTATATTCTGATCTTATTCTGCTTTTCTTTGTCATCTTAATATATAAATGTCAAAGTCACTGACTGACTGACTGATCATCACTGTTTCTCCGAACTGGTAAGTCCTAGGAAGCTGAAATTTGGTAGGTAGCTTTGTTATATAGTCTAGATGTACAATAAGACGGGATTTTTCGAAATTCCCACTACAACACCTGCCATTGGCGAAAAAGGACTTTTTGCTTTCACGGCCATGCCTCGGCCCGCAAAGCGGGCGACAGCCCGCTAGTCCTCTAATATGTAAACTGAGTCTAGTTCACTCTTGTATATCCCACTATATCTTCATTCCTCCCAACATTTCCCCTATTCTTCTCTCCTATTCTGCTTTTCTTTGTCATCTGTATCTTCACCTCCTCTACCTGTTACATTCTCTACTTAACTCTTGTATCTTCCACTCTATCTTCATTCCTCCCAACATTTCCCCTGTTCTTCTCTCCTATTCTGCTTTTCTTTGTCATCCATATCTTCACCTCCTCTACCTGTTACATCCTCTACTTAACTCTTGTATCTTCCACTCTATCTTCATTCCTCCCAACATTTCTCCTATCTTCTCTCTTATTCTGGTTTTCTTTGTCATCCATATCTTCACCTCCTCTACCTGTTACATTCTCTACTTAACTCTTGTATGTTCCACTCTATCTTCATTCCTCCCAACATTTTTCCTATCTTATCTCTTATTCTGTTTTTCTTTGTCATCTATATCTTCACCTCCTCTTCCTGTTACATCCTCTACTTAACTCTTGTATCTTCCACTCTATCTTCATTCCTCCCAACATTTTTCCTATCTTATCTCTTATTCTGCTTTTCTTTGTCATCTATATCTTCACCTCTTCTACCTGTTACATCCACCACCTCTCTTTCGTATCTTCCAGACTATCTTCATCACTGTCACACATTATTGTCCTCGTGTCTGGCGTAATCACTCTCCGAGACAGACATTTTAATGAATATTATATTATTAGAAAGGATGTTCTATATTATAACATGCTACCTTGTGGTCTTCGTAGTCTAGTACGGGTAGCGCATTCCGTTTGTACGCAAGTGAACTGGTAACCCGGGTTCGAATTCTGATTTGAGTGATAAGGTTTGGAGAGAAAACGGCCCTTTAATTATGTCCTATCAAATTTTTTTGATTTTTTATAATAATTATGTACCTACATCTTTTAGAAAGATGTTTGAAGGTGCCATATAATTGTTACAATGTATATTACAAGATAATAAATAACAATATCCAGAATGATAAATATGTAATAGAGAATGTGTTGGACGCCTCATGCAGAGTAGAAAGGAACATAAATAATAATTAGGTGTAATTAGAATTTATTATTTTAATAGAAAAACTACAATTTTATATTTTTCTTTCACCTAGGTTATTTGGTTACTGAGAATCTTTTTCTATTTTTTTAAATTAAAAGAAAATAGGTACATTTTTCTCTTAGCAAAATTGAGATATTACGTACGTTTTTTTATAAATAAGTTTAATTTTTTTAAGCACAAGAATGTAGGGTCGAATTATGAAACAGGATTAGATTTAATCTAAGTGGATACTATCAGCTGATTCAGGCTATAGTGTGCTGTGATTAGTTGAAATCCCACCTGATTGCGTGTAAAGTAATAGTGTCCATTTTGATTTAATCTAATCCTGTATCATAATTTGGCCCTTAATAATCATCCACCGTACTAAAAGATTGCATGCATGGGGCTCAAACCAGCGACCTCCAGTCGCGACCTTAACCACCCAGTTGATGTGGTCATTGGCATAGTCCCTCATTATTTTCATTTTATTTGCTGCACTAGCAAGCATTGGCTGGATGTCAATAGCAGTGACACACCTTCTCGTTAAAAAGTTTCCACGCACAACTTTTTACCAACTCTAAAATATTGTGGTGTGGGTGACGATAATAATACTGTGTAATAATAGTAATAATAGTTAGTAATAACAGTTGACATTGGGTTCTATTTCTAATGATTTAAAGAAACAACTTTTTTGGGTATACCGTCGTTTTCAACTGCATGATCTCATGACTGGGACTTTACCATCCGTTCAAATTCACTTCAGTCACAGTACAAGAACTGGTGTATTCAACGTGTCTGATGATGATGTAGAGGTGAGACGTGACATTTTTCATTTTCACTGCTCCCGCTCCTGGTAGAGTTGAAACTTTTGAAAGCAATATAATCAGTATTATTGCAATCCATAATATGCGTAGTTGCGTACACCACCTTTATCAGACCAAAAGACAATAAACACAAATCATTGTCACCCTTAAAAGAGTGGGTGGTAGGAGGAGTACCAGAACTATCAACCTCAAGCATGAAGAAGAGGTTGGACAGTAGCGACCCCGACTAGGTTTGAAAAAAGACAAATTGAAAGATAATGTGCATAATTATAGTAATTTAGTTTCAGAAATAAACCCAGGTCAGTAGAAACGCCAAATACCTACCTATAATAATTAGGTTATACTCAACCCCTATGACCTATGCCAATAATTTCATTTTCAGCAATAGAACACGCAAATTTAATACAGCAATATTGAGAATAATACAAACCTATTTTTCATCCATTCGTCATCATGATACTTGTAATGGTTATTGTTAAAAAAAAATCCCGTTAGTATTATTTAATAATAGCAGTATGATTATGATTATACATCATTATTAGTCTAATTTGAGTTGAGCACGTACGGAAGTTGGAACATTTTGTTCAGCATTTTTGCTACTGCATGTTGCTACGTATGCATGGGAGGGAGAGGATGGATGGATAAATAGAGGGTGTATCAGTTGTAGTGACTGAGCAATTTTTGACATTTTCATGTCTTTGCTCTGGCACATAACCAAAATTATGTGACGAAATTATGTAACGAAATTATGTAACGAAATATTGAATTGTAAAGGGAGAGAAGAGGGAAAGTGTGTGTCATGCGCACAATGGCGAAGTATTGAATTGTAGAGGGAGAGAAGAGAGAAGGTATGTGTCATGCGCACAATACGAAATTTGGTCAGTTGGGTTTTGGACCTTGAATAGTAAAGATGAAAATGTCCCAATGGTTGCAGACTCGTATGCAAGCGTTTTTTTTCCCAAGTTGGATTTGTTAAAAGGGTTGAAATGTGGGATTAAAAAAAAAAAAAAAAATCCCTTGAGCCCTTGATTTAGTGTGTTCTGATATTCATGTACCAGGTACCTACATCATTCTAGTACAACTTCTCACTTTTCTGTTCATACTGATACTGCTTGTATACTTATTTTTATGGTTCCTTTAAACCCATAATTTTGAAATAACCACAAGTAACAGGAAACAGGAATTTTAAGTCAAAGGATTTGGCTATATTTATTTTTTTAAGTCTTGAGGGTACAGATACTTTATTAGAACTTTATTAATCTTGCTGATTGCTGAATCAGTAAAAATTTAAATGCCTTATTTATTATTTTTACATCCAGATAGCTTTTTTAGATCAATTTCTTTTGATATTGTATCTTACGTTTCTAAATAAATAAAATACAGTAAAACCTGTATATAAGAGAACTGGATTAAAGAGAAACCTGGACATACGAGAACAATTTCTAGGTCAAATTTACCTCTGTATAAGGAAAGAAACTTCTTTACATGAAAAACCTGTATGTAAGAGAAAAAAATTCCAGTCCCTTGAGTTCTCTTACATCCAGGTTTGACTTTATAGGAGAAATGTAGGGACCAAGGTGCGCTCGTGTTGACCCAGCACCTAAATGGGAAGTATTGTGTCACTTCTCGCCCATCAGAGGGGAGGCATACTACGGGATGGGCAGGCTACAACACAGACCACAAGCGTCTACAGTAGCTCCTGTTTCATGGCTACGTAACAAAAAAGGCTGTGAAACACTCATCTTTAAAAAAAAAAAAATAGAAATGTGATGGCAATTGTTACATAATACCTAAGTATATACTCGCGAATCTTAATACCAGGGTTGTTTCCATGGGGAAAGGAAAAAGCCACCACATCCAGCCAAATATTTGAAGTACGAGTATGCGACAGTAGCATCCCTTCGTGCTGATAAATCAAGGTCAGAATATATATTTTTTTGTTTGGCAAATAGATTCCTCACTTAAACCAGTTGGTCCACCCCATAGGAAAGCGGGAGAAGTGGAGGAGGAGAGAGAGAGACAGAGAGAGTGAGAGAGGGGGGGAGCACATGAGGGGCAGGGTGAAGACATGAAAATTTTCAGAGGTGTTCATTCTAATTCAGTACCTACCTATGTATACCTAGTTACCTACATGCATGAGAATAATCTAAAACCTGTATTTTTTCGTTGTACCTCATTTTGGAAATTATATCTATTTTGATAAAAAAAGCATCAAGAGGTTTGGATTGTCGAAATTGAATTCAGCTACCACCCACTTATTCTTCTTTTACTCTGTCTTATCCCGCTGAAGCAGGGTCGACGTTGTTACACTTCATGATTGAGGTTAATTGATTCTGGCACATTTTTTTTACAGCTGGATGCCCTTCCTAACGCCAATGATTCTTATTATATTTTTAAAATCATGCACTGGGTGGGATTCAAACCCGGATCCCTACACTACCTGAAGTACCCGACTAGGTTGTTAGCCACTTGACTACCAATGCACTGAACACAAGTATGAAATGACAATGAGTGCTGAAGTAGGTACAATGTACATGATTTGCAGAAATTAAAAATATATTTTCTCTTAAAAAACTGATTTGTCAAAGTAGTGATATTCCATTTTTACAAAATAAAGTTGATTTTGATTTTCCCTCGGAAGAATTCATAAATGCTACTAATAATCATAAGGAATACCAGTGATGCGTGATGATGCAAGACCCTTGAATACCGCGAAATTATGCAACATTCTCAAAACACTCTCATCACTCAGAATAATAACATTCTCAAAACACTCTCATTGCTCAGAATAATACAACAAACCACACAAAGTTGCCACGAGCAACTCTCGAACAACCCTGGGCAGAGTTTTCAGATGTTATCAAAATGTAATAATAGATATACGAAATACAGTTTTGATCAAATCTGTCAGAACGGTAAAGGAAGCAATTTGACTGTTTGGTTTTAAAAGATGATTTGAAAACGAGTTCGTAGAAGATTTGATGGAGGTAGTATATATGCAATGTTTGAAAGATAGGATGAGATTTTTGAAATATGAAAACAAACACATGAATTCTTAGAAATAAAGGAGAGAATAGGAGGAGATGAAGGAGAAGAAAATTGGAGAGAATAGAAAAAAGGAAATTTTTGGGCATTCTGGGAAGAGAATAAGATGGGGAGAGAAAACACGAGCTTTGTGGACAAAAGTGGTTGAAAAAGTGAGAGATGGAGAGAGAAAGAAAAAAAGGAGAATATAATTTACAGGAAAGAGAAGAAGGTAGAATGAAGAGAGCAAGAGGAGATTTGATATAAGGAACTACGTTACAGATTTATGGAACGTAAAATGAATGCGAACGATTCATTTTCTCTTTTCTTTTACTCCTTGCCACTGTTGAAGAAAGAGAATAAGAGGGGTGAAGAAAAGGAAATGAGTGAGAAGAAATGAGGGGAGAAGAAGAAGGACGAAGAAAAGGAAATGAGAGAGAAGAAATGAGGGAGAAAAAGAAGAATGAAGAAAGGGAAATGGGGAGAGGTAAAGAGAACAATAGAAGAGGACAGAGAAGAGAGGGGGGTTTGGACTTGATTTTGTTGATATAAGTAAACTTGGCAACTGAGGAGTGACTCAAGCACGTGATGTCAACTTTATAAAACTACTGGGTGACTTGAAGAAGCATTTGAAACCAGTTATTTTATTGTTCCAACGAAAAGATGGGAGTTAAAACATTAGACTTAAAACGAAACTTCAATCTCAGCTATAGGCGCTGAAGGTGTTTTTTCAAATTTTGCTGCTCTAAAATCCTACTGCCAAATATTGATGGTATCACTTTTATACTATTATTTAGTCAAGAGTGCCTGAGTGTACATCTGTTATTCATATCAAGGCTCACTGACTAATACACATGAATTGAATATTTTTATTACAGGAAATATTGGGGTATATTTTTTCATTTTTTTTTCTCCTCATACATGTAAGGGTATTCAAAGATGAAAATGATCAACCCACCCTGTATGCTTTAAAGTATTTACTATTTAAAATTAAACAGTTGAGATAACATTGTAATGAGAACTAACTATAATTTCGGGAAGTGCGCGCCCTATAAGCATTTCCCCAATTTCAAACTTCTGGGTCCACCACACGTCATAAAATATCTCGACATGGTTCCACACTGTATGATTTACACAGTCGAGATACGTTATGAGAATTATAATTCCGGGAATGTGCGCGCCCTATATATCCCCAACTTTAAACTCCTGGGTGTACGCTCTGTAAACTTTGCTCGGAATACAATTATTCACAAGATAAAACATGAAAGCTCAAGCTTTAAGCAGTGCCGTTCGGGAGGACAAGAAAGGACACCACAGGCTGGAGGGCCATGAACAAAGAGAAGACCAGTGGGTGGTTAGGTATGGGTACCTACTATGTAATCTGGTTGCGGGAACTGTAAAAAGCGGTCATCATTATAATCTAGCTGGAGGACTATTATCAGGGACTAGACTGTAAACAGGCTGGGATACTGTAAACAGGTAGTAAACTCGTAGTTTCCACCAGGTACAATTAGCAGGAACTAGACCAGAAGTCTGACTGGAAGGGAACTTCACGATTCGGCCCAAACTACCTGAGGAGACCTTTTCCATAGCATGATTCGTCCCAAAACACACTATCAAGTTTTGATCCCACACAAAAAGTCCCACTTTCATTCTAACAAAAACTCCCACTTTCATTCCACCAAAAAATCCCTATAAAATAGTATGGAAACGTTGCCCTGAAAGAACTTAGAACAATGGCGATGTTCACGATGTTATTGTTTTGAACTAGTAAGTAACAGTCATCTTTGTTATCAGTGTTTATTTGAGTGTTTGACAGTAGGGTTAGATAGAAGGCCATGCCTCAAGAATATAGTAGGGTTAGGTAAAATACATAGAAGGCCATGCCTCAAGAATATAGTAGGGTAGGGATAATACATAGAAGGCAATGCCTTAGGTTTATAGTAGGGTTAGGTAAAATACATAGAAGGCCATGCCTCAAGAATATAGTAGGGTTAGGTAAAATACATAGTAGGCCATGCCTTATACATAGAAGGCCAAAGCCTGATATACATAGAAGGTAATTCCGTAATTTAATGTTGAATAATAAAAAATCCCTCGATATGTACGGTACTTAGAATGTTGCACTGGGCCGAATCGTTCGGTGACCTTTTTTACCTGAAATCGAAAACCTTTTTCATAAACCTTTTTGGGCCGAATCGTAATGCGCCCGACTGGAATACTTGAAACAGGTAGTAAACCAGTTAGTAGGTCCTACGGCTGAATATAATCATGAATGTTTGTTATTCTTGTGGACTTTTACCAATGTTCATCATTCCAATCGAACTGGGGGACTATGAGCAGGGACCACACCAGCAGCTAGTCTGGCTACGGTTAAACAAGGACTTGCCTGACTGGGAGACTATAAACAGATTGTAAACCAGTAATTTGAACAGGAGAGACTGTATTCAGGCTAAAGTAATTTAAACAGAGCTCATGTTTCTGGTAACATAAAAGGCACCAGCAGCTATTCTGGTATTTAAGTGGGAGAGTGAAGAGAAACATCAACTTTCAAGTCTACTGAAATACCCCCAGGAGAGTTTTATGAACTGACGCCACTGACTTTTGAGTTCGCGTTGGAATGAAAATCTGGGAAGAATGGAAACTCGATTTCTATAGTTTAAATTAGGTGAGCTTTTCATACAAAGTGCGTATCTTGGAACATTCTACATCAATGGCCCCAAGGATGAGGACTGGAGGAGGTGTTCTAGCCGTGGAGGTGGATGGCCTTACTCACCGCATTACCTATCACATAGGCTTTTTTTTTTGGCATTTAACGTCGCTTTCAACTGCATGGTCATATCACGACGGGGGTGTTACCCTCCATTCGCAGGAAACTCACAAACCTGCTACCCACATTAACCTCACCCAGCCTGGGTTGGGCCGGAATGCCCGCATCACGAAGTATTCACCTCTCTGGACGTTGCTTAACTTCGGTGATCCAACGAGAACCGGTGCATTCAACGCGCCATCGACGCTGGCATTCACATAGGATTGACTTTGTCATAGGCAGCAAGCTATTCGTATCATCATGATCATAGGGTTGCGTCATCGTGAACGATGGTAACCAGACAGTGGAGGAATGAATCAGCACTTCTACCACTGTCTTTACAAGGAGGCTAATAATTGATAACGGCCCCCAGAACCAAGCCAACGCTGGTCTACTCCCTGTTTAGAGTCCCCCAACTAATCGTATACCCTAATATTTATGAATACATACTATGTGCTAAATTTGTGACATAACCAGTGAGTCAAACCACAAATTTTATTATTAGGAAAAAATTTAATATGGATGTTTTTTTGGTGATATGTATAGACTAACATGTCAAAAACAAAATTAAAAAAAAATGTCAAAGTGATCAGGTCATTTTACAATTTTCATAATATCAGATCACTCTATAGAAGATTATACTAATTTTAAGCTCACTGACTGGAATGGAAAGCTATGTTAATATAATATTAATCCTGACCTTATTAGGTTAAAAAGCTCTCTCAGGGTAATAAATAGACGTAAAATATGATTCCAATTTTTTCTAAAAATATGCTCCGACAAAAAAGTTCTCCTTCAGAGTTTTCTACTATTTTTTTTTTTTTTTTTTTTTCAAACACAATCGTAAATTTTCGACTTTCTCTCTTGTTCCAGGCGCGGAAAAAGAAAGAGTCCTCCTCCCCCAATGACGTCCTGAGTCAGCACCAGTTAGACCTTATTCAGCAGATCATGCAGCAGACGGCTAAGGCTGTCGTGTCCGGCCCTGCAAGTCCTTCCTCCACGTCCAAGACGAAAACCTGGACCGTGCAGGTAGGTGGCCAGGCCTGGTTTTGTTTCGAAAAAACAAGTGTGGAAAAAAACAGAGAAAAATATTTTCTGTTTAAACTGATTAAAATAGAGGGATTAGTTGATGGTATGGATATTCAGAACTATTACCTGCTGATGAGAGCAAATAAGCTCGAAACAGCTGTCCAGGTATGTTCTAATATGCATGTACATCTAATACAACTTCTCAATTTTCTGTTTAAACTGAAACTGATATTTTCTAAGATTTCAAAAATTGGTGGAGACGCCATATTGCAGTTTTACTATGATTTTTAAATGGAATAGTTTTAATAAATGAATAAGAATGGAAAGGAAGAGTACCTTTTTTTTATCAAAATACTCAATCATAATTTATTTACATCAAAATTATATGTACAAAAGACAATAGTATATTAAAAGATAATGTAAAAACTTGAAAAAAGAAAATGAGTTACTGTGATGCCTGTGACCTCTAAGTATGAGGTTGTGCTGGCATCACCTAACTAAAAAGAATAGTTGAAAGGGGTTAAAACTTGATAAAAGATAGAGAAAAATTCCATACTAGAACAGGGCCCACTAGAGAACTATTAATTGCAGTTTGTTTCTCTTCCCTTATTTACCTCCGACATTCTCTCCCCTTCTCACTCCCTTGTTCTCTCTCTCTCTCTCGCTCTCTTTTTATTTTCTCTTCACAAAATCACAACTCTCTATCAAAAAAACTTTTACTTTCCAAATTAGCTAGTTTCTATTTTATTGAGTTTTTCATAAAAAAAACTGAATATCGTCATTCTCTTATTCGTATAATAGGGGGGAGAGAAAGAAGTTCTGCGGAGCGAGTTACAAAAATACACTGCCAATTTTGGACACACTACTTCCTCAAGAACGGTTGAAATGTTCAAATCTAAATAGAAATTTATCCAATTTGGATAAATATCGATCTGTTCTAAGATTTTTTCGGTAGTATCTCCAAAAATTCTCAGCTGATTTTCTTTAAATTTGTTTTATATTGTAAAATGGCGTATTTCCTACATTTTAGAATCGTGTATTGCAAATTTTTGTCAATTGTTTCAGTTGGTATTTCATGTCAGAGCTCATTTTTTTTTTTTTTTTCTTTCTTTCTTTTCAAGCTAAAATTCTATTTAGCACCAATACTTATTTACATTAAAAAAAAACCATTAAAATCGAGTGTACATTTACGAGATACAAGCGTTTAAGTAAAAAGTTAGAGGTCAAGTCAAGCTCCTTATGTCCAAGGCCTGGTTCAAATTGATTAATTTAATTTTTAATTTAAAATGGGACCATCTGCAACGCGTTACTTATTGTATAAGTGTACAAAATGCAATAGTTTCAGAGATGCAATAAATGCAAATAACAGACAAACAGACACATTCTTTTTTTAAATCGGAGCAAACAATATTATTACTTTTTTTTATATAAAAATGAACATTCTTCCGATTTACATAAAATATTTTATTTTGATATTCTCGGAAGTAATATTGTGTTCCTATAAAAAAATGCCGAGTTTGCTAGAAAATGTTTTGATTCGGCCATTTTTTGTTTTTCTTGATGATATTATCAGTTTTGAATTCCCTTCCTATATATTCCCTACCCTCCATTATTTTTAAAAAAAATTCTACCTCTCCGTTATTTGAATGATTTTTTTTTTAATTCAGTTGTTTTTACTGGTCTTTGAATCAGCTTTTTTTAAAATTAATTCACCCCTTAGGTAACTATTTTCTCTTATTAAATATGAAATTATAAGTAAATTTAAAGAAAATAAATATTTTTTTAAATATTAAAATATGTTTTACATAAATGCCCAGTAAGAAAAAACACCGTAGCACATAGACTAGAGACATTGCAATATTTTAACCTAGAAAATTAGTTTCGAAGTCACTGCGATTCTTTACATTCACCTGTTTTTAGGAGAGAATTCTAATTAGTCTTTAGAAGAAAATTCTAATTAAACTTTAAGAGAGAATTCTAATTAGTATTTAGGAGATAATTCTAATTAGTCTTTAGAAGATAATAATTCTAATTAGTCTTTAGGAGAGAATTTCAAAGATAGTTTCAATGACCTCAGGTATTAATTGAATTTTGTACAATATACTCATGTTATATGTATGTATCTTATAGAGGTTTTTGGTAATTTAATTTTACAAACAAAGGCTTTTTACGTTACATTACACAGTTTCCAAACAATCGCTGCGTACTATAGTCTAACTGGAGGGACTATAGTACGCAGTGATTGGTTGGAAACTGTGTAATGTAACGTAAAAAGCCTGACATATATTATATTATCTAATTCTTTGTTGTCTTTCTAAGTCTTGTTTTATCCTATTTGGTGGAGGACTCACTGTGAATCGTGACCTACTTTTATCCAATAAAATAACATTCGAATAAAATAATATTCAAATTTTGAGATGATTCTATGTGCCACGATGTTTTATTCTTGTTAACTGAGTAAAGGTTTTAGAAACAACAAAATTTTCATTTTCTTCCTTTTTATCTCTACCTTTCTTTCTCTCATACACACTTCCTCTGAAAATAGGCCGCTCTTTTATCATCCCATGTGATCAAGCTCGCCGGCAGGCGAGCGCTCGTCAAGTAGCGCCAGCCAGCCGGCCTATATTAACACGAAACAGAGTTTATATGTATTTTGTTTTATTGTTTTCGCCCACTTCCCGCTAACTTTTATCAATTTTTATTTCAAATTCGTAATGAGACGCAAAAATAGATTGTGTTTCACGAAAGCGCGAGGTTCCTACGTACAGTTAAAGTCGTTTTCTGGCCACGCGTAAAATCTTGAATTTCATGAAATTATTCATACGGGTTTTTTTTTTCAGACCAATTTTCTGTCAAGGGTACAGCAACGTGTGCTTATCGTGGAAAGACGTGAGCTACGTTTTTGGATAGGGAATTTTTATTTCTGCATACCTTTTATAGTTTCAAGTATTTATTTTTTATAGGGTAGGAGATATAGCCTTCTAAAAAAAAATCGGAAAGTTGCACAGAGCCGCCTCTGGTTATCCTGGAGCTGCGATTGTGGTATTTTTTGAAAGGCCTTATCATAGGAAAAAATATAAAAATATAACCAAAGTATCAAACTGGACCAAACTTGAGTTATAGCCTTTGAAAGGAATACTTATTATGGAGCCCAGAGCCGTCTATTGTTATCCTAAGGATGTATTTTTGGTGTTTTTAGAAAGGTCTAGTCAAAGGGAATGAGATCACTTAATTTCAGATGGTTGAAACAAGTAGAAAAGTATTTAAAGCCCTCTAAAGGAATATATATTATAATGAACCCTGGAGCCACGCCTAATTATCCCACGTGGATGACTGATGGTTCCTACTAAAGATCTAATTACGCAAAATTATACTACGATGTAAATAAAATTTTAAAAAAATCAGCGACAGTGTGAGACATAAAAAGAAAATATGTAACTGATTTTATATTTATGAGAGTAACAAAAAAACTTCGCCTCACATAAAACTTGAAATAAGGATGGGAGTCAATTGTATTTGCTTCATCCAAGCTGCCAACAGACGGATTAAACAGCGTGGGAATAATAGCGTTTTATAACTTCATTCAAAGATTTCTACATCAAGAGGTAAACTAGGTCTATATTATGAGAAGTGTATAAAATATTGGCCAGTAAGAGGCAAAAATATTGATTAATGTAGATCAAATTATAAATAATAAAATATTATGTACTAGCGGGCTGCACCCGCTTCGCCAAGCCATCACACCCACACACCACACCCACACACTACACCCACACACACCTCACACACACAAACCACACACACATTGACACACACACCCATCCACACACACACACATCCACCCATACACACCCACACACACACAACACACCCACACACATCACACACACCACACACATACACACAGCCATCCACACACACACATCCACATACACTCACATCCACACACACACCCACTCACACCCACCCACCCACCCACACACACACAAACACACACACACACACACACACACACACACCACACACAAACCACACACACAGACACACGACACACCCATCCACACACACACACATCCACACACACACACACATCACCACACACACACACACATCACCACACACACACACACACATCACCACACACACACCACATCACCACACACCACACACACACACACACACACACACACACACACACACACCACAACCATTATCGCTGTAAATTTCAAAATCCCGAGCCAAATCTATCATAGCGGATATTGATAATGTAGCAAACTGGCCCATATTTCGAGAACGATTTGTCAGAATATGGCAACAAAGGGCTCAAATAAAATCATGTGATGTTCTCAGACAGTTTTTACAATAAAAATATAGGTCCTCGCGATAACTTTTAAGTTCCGTGCTGGAATCTGTAAAAAAACGTGAAAAGTCTGAAAAAATGGTCGAAATTTCGAACATTCTGGCTTCTATCTCGAGAACGGTACGTCAAAATGTGGCCTAATATGAATTAAATGAAAGCTAGTTTTGTTTAATGTGTTATTAAATAATAAAAAATATAGGTCCTCGCGACAAATTTTAAGTTCCGCGCTGGAATCTGCTAAAAAACGTGAAAAGTCTGAAAAAAAGGTCAAAATTTCGAACATTCTGGCTTCTATCTCGAGAACGGTACGTCAAAATGTGGCCTAAAATGAATTAAATGAAAGCTAATTTTGTCTTATGTGTTATTAAAGAATAAAAAATATAGGTCCTCGCGATAGATTTCAAGTTCCAGGGCAAAGACTGTCTTAAAATCGGACCCTTCCTCAAGGAAATACTTGAGGAAGGTCATAACTCAAGGACGGTTTGGAATTTCGGACTTTTGATAGTTTTCCTGATATCGTACGGCAATTTTACTTGGGGTCATCTCTCATCAATTTTTTGCTATCTCTTACCGTTTCGCTCAAACAATTCGGACACACAAAGATACATACAAAGATACAAAGCCCGTCCATATTTCTCATTTATATATAGAGATTGAGCAGTCTCTGTGGTCGTCGACTGGTGTAGGTAAAACACAAAGTTTGCAAGGTGACCTGGGTTCGAATCCCGGCTAGGTAGATTTTTTTTTACTCTGTACTTTGGATGTCCGGTATTCTCGTGAGAAAAAAAAACAGTAGTTGCTTGTTTGAGTCAACCTTCTATGACCGTTTAATTTCGAACGAAGTGAGTATGGTTTAACTTGATCAACATTGATTTGTCACAATCTTATTATTATCCATCTACCTTTGTATGTGTGGTGGAACTGACCGCATAAAATCCTTTGTGAAACCCTGACATATTTACTCTATGTATCGTTCTTCTTTAACTATCTTCACACTGTATGTTTTTGAAATGTTTTGAAAATAATATACGGAAGTTTTGCAACTTCTCTCTCGACTCTGATCTTGTCAGAACTTTCCCAGCTAACCAAGAGCTTTTCTTTTTAGCTTTCCCTTTAAATTCCACAGTGAATTAGTTTTCTATCTTGGGAGCTCGCGGCTCAAGTAATCGCCACTTGACGCCACATCCCAAATTGGTGACCCCGACGTGATTGGTGCCAAATTGATTGGTGACCATTCGCCGTTTTATCCGAACCTACCTTCGTTACCGGTAGTCGACCGCGCCGCGTGTTCGTTTTTCCGTTTCGTTCTCTTTCTCTGCCCACCGGGGTAGACCGTGCCGTTACCGTGTTTTCGTGGTCTCTAAACCCACGCCGTGTCCGTTTTTCGTGTCTTTCATTACTCCTCTATTTCACCATGAGTGATGGAGAAGAGGAAACCAAGAACAAAGGATCCACAGGGAAGGATCTAACCTCAACTTCAGGAAATTTAGGCGCCACGCCTAATGTTCCCATTATCACCATGCCTCATGTAAGCATCCCTCGCTTTTACAAGCCAGACCCAGCCATGTATTTTATCAATGTGGAATCCCAATTCACTCTGGCTGGCATTGTATCTGATCATGATAGATATGTACAGCTTACTGCTAAACTTGAACCCGAAATCTTGGCAGAAGTCAGTGATGTGGTTCGTAACCCAAATACAAGAACATATTCTGCTCTCAAGAAAGCCATCCTCATGCGCTTTGGCCAATCAGAAGAACAAAGATTGAACAGGCTTCTAGGCACAATGGAAATGGGTGACAAGACTCCCAGCCAAATCCTGAGAGAAATTCAGCGCCTTGCTGACACAGGGATACCTGAATCCATTGTACGTGGTATTTGGTTAAAAAAACTGCCTACCTACACCCAACAAATATTACATGCAGTGAGTTTGACCACGCCCCTGGCACAACAGGCAGAAGTGGCAGACAAAGTTATGGCAGTTAGTCATCCTACCTCCACCATATCCACAGTTTCTAACCATGACACATCTCTTATTGAGACTCGGTTAGATGAGCTGTCTAAGAAAGTTCAGGAGCTTTCATCATCACTGGAAACATTGCTAAGGAGATCCACATCTGAACATTCATCCCGCAGCCACTCAAGGTCCCGCACCCGTTCACCTGCAGCTCAGCACAGGTACTGCTATATACATCACAAATACAAATCAGAAGCTCGTCATTGTGCTGCCCCTGCTACCTGCAAGTTTGAGGCAGACAAGAAGTCGGAAAACTACTAACCCTCCCTGACAGATTAGCGGCTGTAGGGAAGGGTAACGAAACCTCCCGCTTGCAAGTAACTGATCACAACACAGGATTGCGTTTCCTAATAGACACAGGAGCTTGCATCAGCCTCTTACCTCCCAGCCCTGCTGACCGTAACAATGTACAGTCCTTTGAACTGTTTGCAGCTAATGACTCCCGTATCAAAACATATGGTGAGCGTCTCCTTGTTCTCAACCTGAACCTCAGAAGGAACTTTCCCTTCATTTTCACCATTGCTGATGTGTCCAGTCCTATTCTAGGTGCTGACTTTCTGCTAAAATATGGTCTCAATGTTGATCTAAAGAACTCATGTTTGATTGACCCTCTCACAAACCAGAAGTCTTGTGGTGTATCAATCTCATCAATCCAGTGCAGTATTACTGCTGTACAACCTGGCTTACATGAATCAGTTGAGAAGCTCATATTAAAACACAATATTGCTTCCAAGACACTGATCAACTCTCTACCTGGAATCAAAAATTCTGTTGTGTCTCATCACATTGAAACAAAAGGACAACCTTGTTTTGCTCGAGCTCGCCGTCTTCCTCCTGAGAAATTGAAAGCTGCCAAAGCTGAATTTCAGTTCATGATTCAACAAGGTATTTGTAGACCCTCCAAGAGTCCTTGGGCCAGCCCATTGCACATGGTGCCCAAAAAGTCAGGAGATTGGAGACCCTGTGGGGATTACAGAAATCTCAATGCCCAGACAGTTGCTGACCGGTATCCCATACCCAACATTCAAGATTGTGCAACAAGCTTGCATGGTTCTCGCATCTTCTCTACTATTGACATGAAGAAAGCTTTTCTTCAAATACCAGTGCATGAAGATGACATTCCCAAAACTGCTGTTGTGACACCTTTTGGACTTTTTGAGTTCATGCGCATGCCTTTTGGCCTATGCGGTGCATCTCAGACTCTTCAGCGCTTCCTGCATTCAATTACCGCTGACCTTCCCTTTGTCTTTGTCTACATAGATGACTTCCTCATCTCCTCAAGAACTCAGGATGAACATATTGCTCATCTTGATCAACTGTTTGCTCGACTAGCTGAGTATGGACTCACAATCAATGTCAGTAAGAGTGTATTCTTACAGGAATCTGTGCATTTCCTGGGCTACAGCATCTCTGCTGATGGTATCTCACCTTCTCAAGACAAAGTTTCAGCCATCTTGTCATATCCCAAGCCGGAGACCGTAGGAGAAATGAAGAGGTTTTTGGGTATGATAAACTTCTACCACCGCTTTCACAACCACATGGCTGACACTCAAGCACCACTCCATGTCAGTGGTAACCCTCCACCCAAGACCAAGCTCACTTGGACACCCACAATGGAGGAAGCATTTGATAAGTGCAAACAGAAGCTTGCCACTCAGGTCACGCTTGCATTCCCTGATCCAGACATGGAAATCAGTATCATGACTGATGCTTCCAGTACAGCTATTGGAGGATCCATTCACCAATGTCTCGATGGTAAGGCTCAACCTTTGGCTTTCTTTTCCCGGAAACTGAACACTGCTGAACAAAAATACTCTACTTATGACCGAGAGCTTCTAGCCATATACGCCACCATACAGAGGTTTTCATATCTTCTAGATGGCAGGAAATTTGCCATTTTCACTGACCACCGACCTCTCACATATGCCTTCACCAAAGTGAAAGACAATGGTTCTCCTCGACAGGTACGTCACTTGTCTTACATTAGCCAATTCTCCACAGACATCAGATTTGTGAAAGGCAAGGACAATGCTCCAGCTGATTTTCTATCCAGGATAGAAATTATCAAGAAAGCTGTAACTGCTACTGAAATGTTACAAGCTCAAAACTCTGATCCTGAGCTCAAGGAACTACTGGACAAAGAAGCACACAGCCTCTACCTTTGTCAAATGACTGTTGACAATGTCAAACTGTACTGTGACACTTCAACTGGCAGAACACGTCCATATGTCCCCAAGGATCTACGTTATGCGCTCTTCAAGCAGCTGCATAACATGTCTCACCCTGGTGGTCGTGCTACATGCCGTCTCATCTCAGACAAGTTTGTGTGGCCATCAATGAACAAGTGTATCAAATCATGGGTACGCCAATGCCATGAGTGCCAGATCTCAAAAGTCAACCGACATGAAAAGAGCCCTCTTGTGCAGTACTTAGTTCCAGATGAGAGGTTCTCTCATGTACATATTGACATTGTCGGGCCACTGCCACCTTCACAAGGTAATATTTATTTACTAACTTGCATTGACAGATACACTCGCTGGTTGGAAGCACTCCCAATCTCAGATCAAACTGCAGAAACTGTTGCAAAAGCGTTTTTCAACGGTTGGATTGTGCGCTTTGGTTCTCCTGTATACTTAGTGACAGACCAAGGAAGAAATTTCACTTCTCACCTTTTCAAAGAAGTATCTTCACTATTGGGTATAGAGCTCAAACACACCACAGCCTACCACCCTCAATGCAATGGTCTTATTGAGAGAGCTCATCGCACACTCAAAGCTGCTCTGATGTGCCGTCTTCAAGCTTCCACAACTTCTTGGTCCTTGGAACTACCCGTAGTTCTACTTGGACTACGCACAGCCTTCAAGGAAGACCTTGGTGCCAGCCCTGCCAACTTGGTATATGGAACCAGCCTCCGCCTCCCTGGTGAGTTCTTTGAGCCTCCTCACTCAGAAATGAGCACAAGTGATTATGTGCAAAAACTTCACACAGTGTTTGCTTCTATCCGCCCCAAGCAAACTTCTTGGCATGTGAATGAGAAGACATACACCAATCCCAGCATTGAAAAGTGTACCCATGTATACTTGCGCGTGGATGGAGTAAAGTCAAGTTTACAACGTCCCTACACAGGCTCCCACCTAGTCATTGCTAGAACTAGTAAGACCTTCACTATCAAGATTGGAAACCGCCTTGCTGTTGTGTCACGTGACAGGGTGAAGCCAGCTTTCACCTCAGACCAAGTACTGGTACCTCCTCCAGATCCACCTCCATCAAGCGACTCACTGGTACAACGCTTTGTTGTCCAAAACTCTGTTCCAGTACCAGCTCAGACACCATCAGTACCTACCACACCGGTGACTGAAGTGCCTATCTCTCCTCAACGCAACCTGGTTGTTCCCTCCACATCTCATGATTTTCCCACTCAGATGCCTGTCACTCCACAGCATGTTGTTCCTAGGCCCACTGGTAAGAATGTTTCATTCAGACCCCGTACCAACTTTGATTCTTCCAAGAGATGTCCTGCCCAGGCCAGGAAGAACTTGGCACATTCACAGAAATCTCAGCATAGACCTCTGTCTACCGCTAGGTCCATCAGTTTACCTAGGATTCCACTTGCCAGTCCTGAGACACTGTCTCAGAACAGTAATCATACCTCTACTTCCACTGCCACATTGGCCAATTCGAACTTGAACCCTGCAGCTAAGCCTTTTTCCCCTGGTTCAAGTCCCAGGTCAAGCGCATCTTGTCCAAGTAGTCCCATAGTTACTAGGTCAGGTCGCCAGGTTCGACCCCCGGCACACCTAGATAATTATGTATTGTAATCAATTATCAACAGCTATAATTTGTAAATAACAGTTGTATTATCTTTGTACAGTCATTTTCCAACATGAAAATTATTAAGAATTTTTTTTTTGTTGTTTTGGTCTAAATTCAGCTTCCTAAACAATTTAAATTGATCTCAAGTAGGTATACCATCCTATTTGAAAACTCTCTCAAACTCTTGTAGAAAATATTAATTCTACTTTGTTCACTTACAAAATTTGGTTCAATTACATTTTTAGTAAAAAATGCATATTGCCTCACAGTATTCACCTTTGAATACCTTCTTAGTACTTATTTTAAGACAATTATCTGATTACCTAAGAATTTCTCTTTTATATGGTTAAAATCTCATATTATCATATATCTGTTAAAATTCTATATCTCATGTATCTAGTATCTACCCCTGGATACAATATTAACAATCAAATTTGGTTTTTACCACATTTTTACCACTGTGTAAAATAATTTCTTTAAGCACCTACATTATTTTTCATTTCTCCTGCTGCATAATATTGTTAAAACTACATATTTCCTCAGCAAGATTTATCTCAGTATTCTCATAATACTAAATTGACAAGGAACTTAAATCAATTTTATCATTCTGATCATGTATAGCATTATTTTAATTGTACCCATCATGTTCACTTAACCTTAGTCCTTACTTGTAGCAAATTCAAATTTGAGTTTCAAACCCTCATACTTTGGTTTTCCTAGTTTTTTTGCTTTTCTTCACCAAGAATAATCTTATTATTCCTATCATGGAAACTTGTAAATCTTAAATACCTATGTAACATTGCAAATAAGAAAATTTGTTAGCATAATCTCTGTATACTACTCAGATATATTTTTGTCAAAAAAAAATAATCAGGTATTGGTACAATATTTCAGCATTAATCATATCTATATATTTTGTGTCATTTTCTAGATAAAACCTTTATCTTTCATGTATAATTTGTTCATATCATGTTCTCTCCACAGTTTCCACCACAGGGAATCAAACCCTTGTCTTCCCTGCCTCATTTTTTTCTCGAAGGGGGGGAATGATGTGGTGGAACTGACCGCATAAAATCCTTTGTGAAACCCTGACATATTTACTCTATGTATCGTTCTTCTTTAACTATCTTCACACTGTATGTTTTTGAAATGTTTTGAAAATAATATACGGAAGTTTTGCAACTTCTCTCTCGACTCTGATCTTGTCAGAACTTTCCCAGCTAACCAAGAGCTTTTCTTTTTAGCTTTCCCTTTAAATTCCACAGTGAATTAGTTTTCTATCTTGGGAGCTCGCGGCTCAAGTAATCGCCACTTGACGCCACATCCCAAATATGTAACGTGATATAAGTTGCATTTTTTGTCCAATCGAGCTGAAATTTTCAGAATATTTTCAGGATATATGCTTGCCTATTAATTTATAATTATTAAATGTATATCTAGTATAATTTCTCGCTTCTTCTGTTTATATCTACTGATTATGCTGAAATGACACCATGTTTAGCAACTCGAAGTTAGGCAAATATATGGGTCAACATTTCTTAGAGCCATAGTAAGAGGCAATTTCGGAACATACAATAATACTCGGCACTTTCATTTCCCTCTTTATTTTACCAAGATCGAATTTCCATCTACCTACCATGTATGTACGCTTGTACGTAGGTACAACACGTACATAATATAATTAAAATTGTATTGTAAACAAAACCACGAAACAGAGTTGTCCGTTTTTTAACGAGTTCATTACTAATTTTTCAATACAAGGTTAAAACACTAGTTGATTATTAATTAATTTTTGATAATAGATTTTATGATTAAATAGGTATGTTTTTTTTCTTCATTATTATATACTGGTTGAAGTTCCACAAAAGAAGCACCAATTATCACACCAACCTCATTTTAAAACGATGGTGACCAGTTGATTGTATTTATTTTGGCTTTAACGTCCTGATTTGAACTAGTCAGGACGGAGGGTTTTACCCTCCATTCGCTGGGAATCGTTCCAGCTACCTACATTTACCTCACCCAGCCTGGGTAGGGCTGTGATTCCAGACTCACGTGTTCAGAGGGAAAAAAACAAATGCCAAAATAAATAAGTAAAAAGAAATAACACTAATGTCCTACCTAAAGGACGGGGTTATTGCCTGTGGCAATCTCTTCCACCCAATCTCTTAAAAAAATAATTATATGGATATTACGCAGTACGTCCGACCCTGTATCTCATGAACGGCAAGTTGTATAATTCACTGAAATTTATTGTAATGAAATTCTCTCAGTGAGACCTTTAAAACAATATGTCACAAGACATATCATTCTATTTAAGATTTTAAAGTTGGTCCATGTCCAGCCTGACTGGGGCGTGGCTGAAAATTAATCCTCTTAAAAATAGAGGAATACGAATTTTTTGCGTTTTTTGATATTTTGAGTCGTCTTCGAGAAACCCAGGCCTAGGTGAGACTTTATGGATGCCCTGTATACAGGGTGGGGCAAAAGTCTGGAAACCCCTGAATAACTTTCGAATGGCTTCTTCGGTAAAATTAAAATTTTGTTAGGTAAACCGGGCTAATAAGACCTTCTTTTAGAGTGGAGTCGATGTTTGTTACCGGCCCCCATGTCGGGGCCAGGGGGGCCAAATTCATTTTTTTTTAATACGAACCCCCACCTTGCGATACATTTTTAGAAAGGCCTTTAAATAAAAAATACATTGGTGCAAATTTTATTTTTTTAATATAAACTGTTTGCAAATGGCGTCCAAGTTTGTGTATGCAGTAAAGTCTGGAAACCCCTGAATATCTTTTGAAAGGGCTTTCTCAGTAAATTTAAAATTATGCACGGTAAGTCGGGGTAATTATACCTTTCCAAAAATGTATCGCAAGGTGGGGTTTCGTATTTAAAAAAATGAAGTTGGCCTCCCTGGCCCCGACATGGGGGCCGGTAAAAAAAAATCCGTCCCATTCTAATATAAGGTCTAATTACCACGGATTACCGTACACAATTTTAAATTTACTGAGAAAGCTATTTCGAAAGATATTCAGGGGTTTTCAGACTTTACTGCATACACAAAGTTGGACGCCATTTGCAAAGAGTTAATATTAAAAAAATAAAATTTGCACCAATGTATTTCTTATTTAAAGGCCTTTCTAAAAATGTATCGCAAGGTGGGGGTTCGTATTTAAAAAAATGAAGTTGGCCCCCCTGGCCCCGACGTGGGGGCCGGTAACAAACATCGACTCCACTCTAAAAGAAGGTCTTATTAGCCCCGTTTACCGTACAAAATTTTAATTTTACCGAAGAAGCCAATCGAAAGTTATTCAGGGGTTTCCAGACTTTTGCCCCACCCTGTATAAATATAAATAGCCCTCAGCCGAGAGTCGATCATTACCTAATGTACTTATTGTAGAGATGGGTACGAGTAATTACTTTATTCAAAAAGTACCGGTTCTTGAGAGTAATTAGTATGTACTGGTTCTTATTTATAGAGTAATCAATTGCATGAAAAAAATAATTGTATTCTCGAAAGCTTTGTTTTTCTTTAATGCATAGTGCGTGATTCGTATTATAATGGTACAATCACTTACAATGGTACAAGAACCGATTTTTATACTCGTGAATCGAGTACCGGAACCGAGTACCGATTCTATGAAATACTCGGTAGTCGGTAAAACACACCGGATCCGCGTACCCTACTGTGTACCGGTTTTATGAAATACTCGGTATTACACACCGGGACCGAGTACCGACGTATCGTACGTAGTAGCCGGGTACCGGTTCTATTAAATACTTGGTATTACACACTGTGGCCGGGTACGATACCGGGTACCGGTTCTATGAAATACTCGGTATTACAAAATTACAATATTACCCAAATACCCATATCTAGAACTGGGTACAGCAGAGAGAGGTACTGAATTGTTCCGATATTATCTATGAATAATATTCAGGCTGTCGATATCCTAATATTTCTCTTTGTCTCGTAGAAACAAGTCTTCTATTTGAAACTTCTTTGTCTATTTGAAATCAATTAAATCAAAAAGTAGTGATATCCCCCAAAAAACACTACGTGTAAAAATAGTCGTCAAGTGTTGGAATGATTAAAAAGAAGTGATATCAAAAACGTCAATTTTCTATTTTTGAAGGAATTATTTTAATTCCTTGATAATTCAACCAAAATAATAGCCTCACAACAACAATACACCTTTGAGCAAACTTCGATTTGGTATTTTGAGAATTAAACCAAAAAATAGCCACACAACAAAACAATGCTCTTGTAAGAACAATGGTTTTGTAATTATGCAACATTGTTCTTACAAGAGCATTGTTTTGTTGTGTGGCTACTTTTTGGTTAAATTCTCAAAATACCAAATCGAAGTTTGCTCAAAGGTGTATTGTTGTTGTGAGGCTATTATTTTGGTTGAATTATCAAGGAATTAAAATAATTCCTTCAAAAATAGAAAATTGACGTTTTTGATATCACTTCTTTTTAATCATTCCAACACTTGACGACTATTTTTACACGTAGTGTTTTTTGGGGGATTGATGAAAACGAAACGAGACAGGAAATGTGGAACAGTGCAGTGGCGTAGGTACATCCTATTATATTGGGACGAAAATGTCCTAAATATCAAATTCACTCGACATTTCAATCAATTTTTCGCAGGTAATTTTTTTTATGTCGAGAAAGCATTTTTTTCTTTTCCAAACTTAATCAAAAGTACATTTGGTATTATAATTGATAGTAATATGTACTTGCACCTGGACAATAATTTAAGTTTTGCATTATTTTTTTCTTCTCTAATATAAGGGTACTTATGGAAATAAACTTGACCAGAAACTTGGACGCGCTACTGTTAAAGAGATAAAGTGAGGAAAAATTAACAGAACAGGTCGAAGTGGTGAAGGAATGGATGAGAGAGAGAAGTGAGACAGAGATAGAGGAAGAAGAGAGAAGGCAAGATGTTGGTGGCATGAGGATTAATGAGGTGGAAAAATCAAAAGAATCGACGATGATGAAGGCGTGGAGGAAGAGTAGTAGGAGGAGGAAGAGGAGGAACAAGAGATAAATGGAAAGAGATTCCAAGGAAAGTCAAGGGAAAAAAAAACTGTAAAATGGAAACTTTGATGTAGGAGTTGGGAGAAAGGATGAGGAGGAGATAGGGAGATGGAGAAAAGTCTGTACGAGATGTAAGTGACAGGGATAATGAAGAGGACTGGGAGGAGGAGGTGGAGAAAATGATAATGAGGGAGGAAAGAGGAGAAGGAGAGGAATAGAGAGTAAAAGGAAAAGTCGTAGGAGTTAAAGCAATTAAAGAGTACAACAAACTGAAACAGCAAGAGTTATTGCTGATGACGCTGTAGATATATTAAGAGCAACGTTCAAGTAATTAAAGAAATCCATAGTTGCTAATCTGTAAACTTGATCCTATAGAAGTGGTGAAACAAAAAGTCCTTGATACAATCTCGGTATTGAAATATTTTCCTCAGAAACGTAAATAAAAGAAAATAAATAGATTATTAGACAATAAATAGATTTGAAAAAATTAATCGAAACAATAATCAGAAATTATTTATATCCAATTAGTTTTTCCTTGGTATGCTATTTTTACATGTTCGTATAAGCTGTGGTATTAAAATTCAAAGGAGATTGAAAAACGTAGGTAGAAACGATTTCGTTCAATAGAAACCCAAAGTAAGCAGGATTTTTAATTCTGCATAAACATTTCCCTACAGTAATGAAATCGTCAGCATTTTTTCCAATAATCTCTTAGAACGAGATATAAATAGAAATTACACCTAACATAATAGTTAGTATAAATGAAAGCATAACAGAGGAAGTCGATATCAAAAATGGAGAAGAAAGACAGGACCGGAGATATGAAGTTAGAAGATTTGAAAGAATGGGGCAAAAAATGGAGAAGGTAAACAAGAAATGATATTCGAAAGCACTTTGGCTTTAGAGTGTCAAGACATTTTCATACAAATGTGAGCATTTTCTACATTTGAAAACAATAAAACGATGGATAGATAGTTGGATAGGAAGATACAAAAGGAAAGAACGGAGGAAGAGATAGAGAGAAGGTTTTCGTATATCACTCAGAAATAATAAAAGATACTCTGAAGAAAGCTATCCTTTGTTATAGTACGAGTGAAGAACTTGAAATAGGGTGTGTAGAAAGCTATTTGTTGAGTGTCTCATTACAGAATCTGGGTTCACTCATCGAAAAAATAATGTTGGGCTCTTAAAAAATTATGATGGAATTAATACTTTTTCTTGCATTTTTTTATGAACAAGAACGCTCGTTTGATTTTCATCCCAAAAGTAGTTTTATCTATGGGTTTTGTCTAGATTGAAAGTAGATCTTGTGTTGAGCACAGGACATTCTTTTTTCTATTTCTGTTTGTATATTTCCTGCAACGAGCTCAGTAGCTTAATCGATAAGGCGGCGGATTTGTAATCAGAGGTCGGTGGTTCAAGTCACATGTTAATGAAACATTTAGCAAAAGTTTGAGTAGTTGTGATATGACGTTTGTGATTAACACATGATAACTTTTTTTCCCTGCAACAGCGGAATAATGGTGACATAGATCTTTCTTTCAATTTCATTTTTCATTATTTGATACTTGCGAGCTATTGTAAGAACATGAATTGTGTAAATTGAGTGGCGACCCTAGGAGTACGGGGACATAATGTAGGTATATGTACATTGTACAGGGTATACACTCATTTCGTATGAACTTTTTCCACTTTCGCGAATGGTCGAGCAATATACGACGTATAAATAAAGATTTCACTGTAATTAATTTCATAATGGACCTTATATGTCAAATGGTTAAAAAAAAAAGAAAAAAAAAAAAAATAGGTAGAAAACGTTACCTTTTATTAATTAATTTGTCCATTTTGATGTTGTCAAGAGAAGTCTTTTTGCTTAAAAAAAAAAAGAATTCAATATAAGAGTTAAAAATGCTATAGGTAATTCCCATAAAAATATCAAGAGGCCCTTCTGTAAAGTGACAAGGAGAAAGGCAGAAAATTATTTTTTTAAAATAAAGTTCTGACATTGTTCGGTTTCGTGGTCAAGTTTTGATTAGTTATGGCCGTAGAACTAATAATAATTTTTTGTTTGTAAAAATGTTTTCTCCAGGTTTGTGCTTCATTCTGCATTAATTTGAAATACTTAGAGGTTTGCCTCATTAAAATAAAAAGATGAATCATTGAGTCAGCAAATTAGTAGTATATCGCCTAGGAACTTTACTGTGCTTTAGTTGAGATTTGTGTGGATTATATTTCATGAGTGCCATTATTATACAAACTCCACTCTTTATTGCCCGATGCCCAGTATAATGGCAGATAAATGAGTCCAGACACCATTGGTAGGCAATCCCGGAATATAAAGATGTATCCCCAGGGAGACAGTGGGAAGAGAGTGAAGTATGTTCATTTTTATTTATTTAATTGATGTATTTTTTCAAATAAAATGGGAGGTGTATGGAGGGTGGGTGAAGTTGAGGTTTAATTGATGGATGTGTTCATTTCTTGTTTGTATCGAGGCTCAAAGCTTTTAGTGTGTTAGAAATTGATGCAGTATTAATAATGTAAAGGTATGAGTATTATTGGAAAAAAAAAGAAAAAAATAAGATTATGAATCGGTCTCAAACTTATTTTCTATTTTAGAAAAAAAATCTTCTAAAGAAAATAGTAAATTTATGCAATGTAATTTGAATAGTATTGTAAAGGAAAAGAAAAGTTACAGCTGTTTATAAGGGATTATTTTTAGTGTGCTCGTGTTGACTCAACACCAAAATGGGATGTAGTGTGTCACTTCTTGCCCATCATAGGAGAGGCGTACCTACTACGGGATGGGCAAGCTACAACACTGATCACATGCGTCTACAGTAGCTGTTGTTTCATGGCTATGAAATAATGAAGAGGAGAAGATCCAGAATATAACAAACAGAGTCATATTAATAAATTAATGGTAATTCATGAAACAACTCAAAAAAAAAGAAATATGAAAAAATAAGAGAATAAGAGAGCGAGATTTTGAAAGAGAATGAAATAAAATTGATAAATAGAGATAAAGGATAGCAAAAGAGACAAGAGAAGGAAAAGAAAGAGAGGGATGACAAAAAGATGAGATTAAATGTATATGATAGGAATGAAGTAGGGAAAGAAGGAGAGCTAAATGAAGATACTGCAGAAAGAAAGAGAAGTCATGCCTGAAAATTTAAATTTAATGATAAACGTGAGAAAGAGATAGAGAGAAGAGCAGGAGAACAAAATGAAACTGTGAAACTTGAAGAAACAAGAGTCAAAGAGACATCAGGAGTAAAGGAGAGATGACACGAGGATGAGATTATAATTATGTATGATAGAAATGAAGAAGACGGAAAGAGACAAATGGAGAACTAAATGAAGATAGCGAGACAGAAAATTTTGAAAGTAGAGCAAAAGAGACACCAGGAGAAGAAAAGAGAAAGAGAAGGCTTGACAGAAAGATAAAATTAAATGATAGACATGATAAAGAGACAGAGAGAAGAGGAGGACAATAGAAAGAAAGAAAGAGAAGGAGAAAGAATAAGAATACTGATGAATCAGAGAAAGTAGAAGAAATAAGAGGAGAAGAAGAGAGGATACCAAGCGATGGCAGATAGATGTTGAAATATTTCCGTGCATCAATCAAGCATTGGGTCTTCACAGATGACTGAACCCAGCGCCAGGAATTTCCATCCGTTGAGCATTTCGTGAGGCGTTATGCTAATGCTGAAGCAGATAGCTGCGAGTGAGATACGGATCAGCCTAGAACCAGTCATTCATAAATCAAATTGAGACAGAGACATGGGGTGTAGTAGAGAGTAGAAGAGTGAGGGAGAGAGAAAGATGAAGGAAAAAGGATGAAAAGAGAGAGAGAAGGGAAGTAGAAATTAGAATTTATTTTGTATCTTTATAACAATTTTAAATAATACAAAATTCCCTATGTGAAATAATTATATTAAATAGAAATCCAATCAATGACATACGAGTATGATAATCGAATGGATGCGACTCACTCACAGATCACTATGAGTGTGAGCTATGAATGCTGAATGGCTTTGAAGCTGAATTTGGCACAAATGTTGGTCTTCTTGTCAGTAAAACGGTTTACCAAAGAAATATAAAAACCAAAGTACCTACCCAAAGTGATTTTTACAGTAGTAAATTTTTCGGGTAATATCTTCCGATGCAATATTGACCACATACCAAGAAATAGTTGAAATAATGTTTCAAAAAGGTACATTTAGGTAGGTAGGTTTCCTAAATACAAATGCAACTTCTTAACACTTTTCGACTTTTTAAATGGTCAAGAAAGATTTTTTAAAGAATTTTCAAGTCGGCAGAAAAATACATGATAATAATAATAATTTCTTTAAATAAAAAATAATTAAGAAATGGAACACACTGTGATGCATATCTTTCTCATGAAAAATCTCAACGGTAAATCCCGTAATATCAGCAACTCTTGCTTCATTCTTCCACCCCCGCTAAAAGAATAATTTTATTATTTAGTTTAAAACAGGTATGGATTTAAACAGTATTTTCTCTCTTTCTCTTTTATCCGTCTCTGTCCTTATCAAAACGATAGCTTTATCAAAACAAAACGATAACTCATCAGCTAATCTACTACTAAAAGAAATTTTGGCAGTTCTAGAATTACCTCATTTAAATTGTCATAAGTATACATAAAATTTATTCAATATTCATCCCCAAGCAAAGTATTGATGAAAAATTTAATTGATAAGTTGGTCTACTTACTGAAGTTAAATAAACAAGTTCTGCAGAGATAAGTACCATACTATAACCTATCAAATGAGTGTGTTTGGTTTTATTTGAGTCCCAGTGTAGAACAGAAGAAAATCTTTCAGAGAATCTTTACATGTAAGATGTTGCACCGAAAGTAGAATGCATCCACGGCGGTCCTGATTGGAAATATTATGAGACACAGTTCTGAGCGTAGGAGATAGATATCACGAGAACATTCACTTTGTAAGATCAATTTCTTGGGAAATTCGTCTTATTCTTGGACGAAGGGGTGGGGTACAAATAATTCCGTCTTGTCGCACTCACAGCGGCCAAGGGTCATCCATGGGTCTAATTTCAAAATCAACCCCTTGCCCTCTTGCGATCTTCTTCTACCCTTTGACTTTCTTAAGAAGACCCTCTTTTAGCGTGAATGATGTCCAGAGAATTGCATTTTCTTTTGTTAATTATTATTTTAGTTTTGTTCTCGTCTTCTTCTGGTTTCTCTTACGGGCATTGTGTTTTGTACTCTTTGAGAATCTTGTCTAGGATGGGGACACCGCTGTACCTTCTTCCCACGCATCTAAACTATTATTATCAGTATCATCATTATAATTATTACGTTACAATTATGATCACTATAATCATAGTTTGATAGTTCTCATTTTCAAACAAAACCGTCGTTTTATGGGAAATACCGCGAAAAAAAACATTCTGAATTACGTGAAGCATACTATCCACTCACTAGTTCATACAAACGTATGTTAATAATTTTAACAGGAATTTCGTATTCATAATGTTAATATAAAAATATTGATAAGTCTCACAAATAATATAAGCCTGAACAAAGAAAAGAAGAAAATCGGCCCGCGATCTTACGAAAACTGTTCTCATTGGATGCTATTTCCGGAGTCAACTGTCCGGATAACATTGACCGGTGACAAAGGTCGCAATATTTCTGGGATTAATAAATTGACCTGTGGCCGATCATATTACAACCCAGTTATTTTGTTATAATTTTGAAGAGATTTTCCTTTTCCACAAGAATATATTTTTCTCTAATTTCTTTCAGTGGAAACAATTTTCTATCTTTAATTTTGCCGCCAAGAAGCGCAATAATTTTAAAGTTGGAAGATCTATGATTGAAATCTAAACCACTTTTCTCAGGACCATCGTTAGTCATTTTGTCACTCCAGGTGTCAAAATAAGTAAAAGGCACTCGATATCAATAGGATATGAAATGAATAGCTTATTAATAAATAATACACTACTAAAGCTTCAACTATCGGACCTTTGCAATCAATTCAATAGCAAACATCAATCAATTGCACCTTTCTATTTTTTTCATCAAAGAAAAGACTGTCGAAACACCCTCGCCTTCGTTACTACAAACAGGGTAGAAGCGTTTTTTAATATTCAAAGGGGACACACAAGAAACTGGATTCCAATAGTTTCAAACACCCCCACCTTCACTGAGAAGAGAACACAACCATGAGTGTAAAGGCACATCATGAGAAACTTCAGGACATCAATAGAAGAAAACAGGTTTCCCGAGAAAAGGAGCTAAGATTTGTTGTCCGATCATCTAATAAGAATAGAAAACGGGATGGGCAAAGAATGGAATAGAAAAAGAATCTGTAAAGATGATTTTTTTGTCCTTAGTAATTATTGAACGTTCCACGAGCATGGAACAGTCATGGAACCCATTTCACAATAACCAGAATTTTAGCGGGCGCGAATTTTCTCAAGCTTGTGATTATGCACAAACCCAGTCCAGGAACTATAATTTGCCTCACCTCAGTTATCAGTCCAGTAGTGATTATCAAGCAAACAGTGACTTTTCTCAAAATAAAGAAGGAATTAAGCCGTGTAATGGAGTTACTCCTACCGAAAATCGTACTCCGAACGAAGAATCATTTGAACAATTTTTCAAACCTAACATTACCCAATGCGATCAGAATAATGATAATAGTTTTGCGGAAACCTCGTTTAACAATAACAATAAAATTTTCAGTGTAAATGAAAATGGTGTTTATTTTAATTTGAATTCGAGCTATAATCCTAGTAGCAATAGTCATGAACCGTTTAACAATAGCAAATTGAGTGGAAATAGTAACGAATGTGCTATCACTGGTCAGTTGCAAACTTATAATTCTAATGAACCCCATGCTGCACGCTGTGATTCTAATTATGACGGTGGAATAAACAATTTTGACACTCATTTTCACGATGAATTTAACTCTAGTGCTATAAACAGTGCAATGAATAGTGACGCGAATAAATATCGCACATGTGTAAATAATAATCACATCAGGGAAGTTATCAATTTCCAAGTCCGGAAGGGCTGAGTTCGTATGATCCAGCACCTGACGTAACCAGCACAACAGAAGCTTTCCACAACGGACCGGGAGGTGATGCTCAAGGCAAGCACAACCGTTCAGAAGCAAATGTCGAAACTCTTGTAAATTCTTCGTCATATTTTCAGAATCAACATAAATACGAGGGTAGTAGTGAAACTGCAAATCTCGTCGGCTCGTTTGATATTAACGTTATAAATAAAGAGAATTCTGATGGAATAGACGAGGAAAATTTCAACAAAAACAGCAATTGTGGGGATAATAATTATGCAAATGCGAACTTTACTACAACGTTCTGCCATAAAACATATGAGACATCCAAAGCAGCACATGAAGTTTTAATTAAAAATCATAACCCAACAAGCGACGTTACCAGTCGTGATAGAACTTCAAATAATGATAAGCATGACGGCGGGGGTATAAATCCAGCGAGTGAACATCACAGACAACTACAAGATAATAACAAATTTTATGCATCGAGCAATTCTATGTTTTATTCAAATGCTACATATCAGTACGAGGGTATAAATAACTCCAACAGCTTCGCCCCATCTCCCAACAATGGAGATATCAATGGAACTCCATCAAACATAAATCAGAATGGCACAAATGAAAGTCATATTTCAACGAACTTTATTGGCGAACGCCAAATTTCGCCATTAGATTTCAATAGTACCTGTAACGGAAACGAATTTAATGGCGGCGCCGCTAGCAGTTATGGAAATTTTTATTCAAATTTTGCCGAGAACAATCAGTCGAATTCGAATAAATTGAGAAGCGAGGGTCTCCTGAAAGCTGGAGGGGGGCAGAATGGAATAATGGAAACTGCTGCTGTGAGGAGACTGAACTACACATCTCATGAAGCGAGCTACTCAAGCATTAGCCAATCAGATCAAGCTGGAGCTCGCAATGGCTTTAACGATGCTGTCCATTTCAAATCCAAGCACTTCCCCACAATTACCGTTAACGGAGATCATCGTGCCTCTAACTTGCCCAGCAATTACATGCAATCATTGACGGCTAACAAACGTGCCCCCCTAAAAGGATCTAGTTACTCTCCCTTGTACAATGCTTCTCCTAGACCTCAGCACAATACTCCAAGATACCCTCACCAGCTATACCATTCCTACCCGGATCATCGATATCAGGTATGTTTTCCAATGGACCTATTCAATATAATTACCTATCTCCTTATTACTTTCTGAATTTTTTAGTAATATCACAAAAGATGGCATGTATGAATGCCCGAGAAATGTACGTAGGTAGCTAACTGTCCAATATTCACAGTAGGCAATAGTAATCCATGATACTCTCGTAGCAATATTATTCTTTTGTGAGTCACATTCTACATTTACGAGTAAGTCAAATGTGTCATAATAGCTCAAACTTTGTGCTACACCATAATTAAAAAAAAAATTGAACTCGTATTACATGCTCATTTTATAACGGTCAATTGTCACTATTTTATGAGGCTCGATACACATAAGACAATATTAATTTGTTCTAAATCTCAATATGAATTTTTTTGATGATTTGCCCAAGATCGTAAACTTCAAACCCTTTAAACGACACTTTTGAGTCCCACCCAGGCCGTTTAATTATTTTTAATCCATCCCCACTGAAGTAGCGTTAATGCGTCCATTTCATCTGGACGACACGGCAGTGGTTGCCGGGAAAGCGAGTGTCACTCTAAGCTACTTATACCGCTTCAACTTTCGGGGAAATCTCCCACACCAAAAGTTGGAATGGAAAATAAAACAATTTTTAAGCTCCCGCCGTAATCACCGAGCATTCCACATAAAAATTCTCTGTAATCTTTTTTTATTTCCCTCAAAGTTGAAAGACTTAAAAATTTAATCTCTTTTACTTCCCACTCGAGCTCGTGTGCTCAATGGGTTCACCCCTCACTTCCGCATTTGCATGTTTGATGATGAATTTTTTTAGAGCAAGATCTGACTGAACTCTTATCAGTGCCTAATTTTTTTTGTAGAATAGCTTTTATTTAATGTTGGTTTAGGGCAAACCTTTTCCACATGTTTTATTTTAACACTACCGAGTAGTCAGACAATTAAAATTATTCTTAGCAGAGTCGACATCTACTTACTTGCCGCTTAAATAATTTTTCATGGTAGTTGAAGGCGTACTCGAAGCTTCCAATCTGGCGAACGCTTTCGATGGACTCCGATAAGTTGATAGATCTATATGTTCTGGGTTCCTTCTACCTTCATTCACTTCAGCGGCTTCTTTAGACTGTAACTTTTAACTTTAACGTTGTCGTTTCTGGTTCTTAAGTATTACCAATAATTTGGCTGGAGGAACAATAGCTATTATATGAGTTATCTAACGGCTGGTTAATGTTCTCCTGTTTCACAAAATTATATTTGAACTGACTTAACGAAGTGTATTCTCTTTTTAACGCTACGGTTTATTTGTTGCATACCTACCTGTATGTGTCTTTACTTACAGGATAATAAATAATCTACTAAGCATAGTTTTCAGGATGGGTACTTAGGTAGATATTTAGTGTATTGATTATGTATATATTATTTCAGACTGAAGAGGGAAATTCTTGTTGTATATTGATTGAAACAAATCTCAAACACTGAATAAAAATATATATCTTATATATTGTTTAATAAATATATATTCTTTCAATACAAAACTGTGAAATAATAATTAAATTCCTTTGCCACAAAACTTTTAACAAGCAAGAGAGAATTGGAATGTTCCTCCATTCCTCTTTCTCTATTACCTTCTCCTCCCTCCACTGCTTCATCACCTCCTTTCTTCCTGCTTCATCTCTCCCTCTCTCTTCCCCTTCCGTTCTTGTTAGCTCCTCACGCGCTATTTCCTTCTTTCTTTTTATTTTTCTCTTTATTAGTTTTCCTTTGTGCAATATTTGTGTGAGGTACAATCTAGCAATATTCTTTTGTATCTCCCCCTTGTCTTCGATTGCTTCATCCTTCGTTGTTCTATTTACCTCATTTCCTTCTCTATCTTTTTCTCTCTTTCTATTATATATGTATTCTTTTTTTATCTTTCTACATCTCCCCGTATCTTAAACTTATCTTGATCACACACTTACTTACTCTTTATTTTCACTATCTTTTTGAGTTTTATCCCTCCTTTCACTAGCCTCTTATACCATAAAACTGTCTAAATCATAGTAAAACTGTAATTTGGGGCCTCCACTAATACTTCAAATCTCGGATAAAAGTCTGAATATGTTTCAAGGATGTACATTGTACATACCTAATCAGATATTTTATAATATCAGATATATTTTATTTATTTTACAACATCAAATATTGTTATTGGCAAATGTAACATTATTAACAAGGTATTATTATTATTTGTTCTGTCTGCGACAGTCTCAAGGGCTCTGTACAATATCCCCAACAGGAAAGCTTGTTTCATTCATTGTATTGTACCTATTTTATTTGTGTTGTTTACAAGTTCCTGTTTGCCTTTATCTTTTATCATGTTGTTTCAGAGCTTTTGTTTTGCGAATGTCGGTATCGATTTCTTTTTGTTATGTTGTTTACAATTTCCAAAAACTCTTTGTTTGTTCGGATTTTTCAAAGCATAATACCTGTATATACTTCATTGGACACTTTTGTCCTATGATACTGGCAGGTAAGGGAAAACCAATGTACTTACGCATAATATACAAGTAGTGCAGAATGCCGTGTTTTACGATCCATAAACCGTTCAATCTACTGCACAGCATTCAGTATCATACTGGGGAGAGTATTAGACGGCAAGGCACGGCCGTAACGCTGTTTACAGGGGCACATTATTTCAAAGTTACAAGTCCAGTGGTTCTCAGTCAAACAGTTTTAACATTAAAAAAAAAACAATAATAATAATACAACTATATTCACCTACCTCGTTCTCAGTCTATTGATCATTGCGCTATAGTGAGGGTGAGAGATTTTTCGTTATCTGCATGATGAACATCACCAACATGATAATTATTACCATTATAGTAAACACAGAGGTTATGTTTACCCAGCGTCCATGGCACGTTGAATACACCAGTTCTCGTTCTGTCACTGAAGTTGAACGATGTCCATTGGGGAACTTCACGATTCGGCCAAATTACCTGAGTGGACCTTTTCCATAGCATGATTTGGCCCCAAAAAAACACAACATGATTCGGCCCATAACCCGATTCGTCCCGAAACACACTATCAAGTTTTGATCCCACACAAAAAATCCCACTTTTATTCCAACAAAAAGTCCCACTTTCATTCCACCAAAAAATAGTATGGAAACACTGCCCTGAACGAAATGAGAACAATGGGGATGAACCAGTAACAGACATGATGTCTGTTATCAATGTTTATTTGAGTATTTGACAGTAGGATTAGGTAAAATACATATTAGAAGGCCATGCCTCAAGAATATAGTAGGGTTAGGGATAGTACATAGAAGGCAATGCCTTAGGTTTAAAACAGGGTTAGGTAAAATGCATAGAAGCTGGCCATGCCTCAAGAATATAGTAGGGTTAGGTAAAATACATAGAAAGCCATGCCTAATACATAGAAGGCCGAAGACTGATATACATAGAAGGTAATTTCGTAATTTCATGTTGAATAATAAAAAATCCGTCAATATGTACGATACTTAGAATGTTGCACTGGGCCGAATCGTGTTGTTTATTTTTTGGTCAAGATAACGTTTTGGGACGAATCGTTCGGTGACTTTTTTTACCTGAAATCGTAATGCGCCCGTCCATTGATGTTAGGAGTTTAATGAATGACCATTAATCATCACAACCAGCTACACATACCCTTTCTGAAAAAGACCATGATCAAAAGATACGTCAGCATCAGTTACATACGCAACTGATATTCTTCTTTGTGTTGGAATTGTTTGTGCTGAATGGTGCTGATTGAACTGAATATTAGAAGTGTTTTCATGGCAGAAGTTGACTCGTGCGCTTTACCATCCAACCAAAATCCAATCTGAGAACCACCTGGATTACTGAACCTCTTCCTTTCCTCTCATCCACTTTAATCCAATGTATTAGACTTTTTGATTAGCTTCCATACTCCTCCACCTCATCCACTCTGTTAGGCTGAATATTTTTTTACGATCGTTCTCTTACAATGGAGCGTACCTATATAATATATATTTTACATGCGAGGTTTATATTATTATATATTTACAGAAGCCTCTTTCTCCACCCCCTCCCCCACCATTCTTGTTGTCTTCATCTATCAAAAATTACACAACGGCAGGGGCGCCTAACGGACGATGAGAAATTGTAATTTCCAAAGAGAAGATCAAACTTTGAGAGGGGATTTCTGGGATTTTCTGGAGGTTAATTTCAAAATATTGTGAGGAAGGCTCTTTTTTATGAAGGCTCTTTTTATTGAGAAAAAGAAGCTTTTTCTGCTTATAAGTTATGAAAGTTGGAATGAATGCTTCAAGTTTCATAATAGAGATTTGTTGTAAGTATTCAGGTTGAATGCTGTTTATAGAAATATCTTTGATGATTTATTTGGATGTCTTTGATTTACCTTGAAGCTTTCTTAGTTCCGGATCGGAGAGTTTATTTTTAAATTCAGCAAAAAGAAAATGTTAACTTAACTGTGGAACGGATGAACAGAAAGTTTATTTTATAATAATATACTCTCCATTTCCATCCTACGGGTATATCTTTTGATTCACCCTTCTTGTCTCATCTCTCCTCCCAATAGAAATGCTATGACAATTGATACAGTTAATCCATCTGTCCAACAAGTTCAAAGACTAGAAATACCATGCATTACTGTTTCAAGCGTTTTTCATTTTTTTAACTATGTGATTATGTGGTCATCACCAAAATACAAACCCTTGAAATAGTTTTAAATAATTCCCAAGCGATAGAAACCTCCTGTCCTAGAGAATAACCTTCCATTTATAACATTCTTTCGAAAAACAACGTTTGGGGCTACAGCTACAATCTCAGAAGCAAACATGGAAAGCTCGCACAAACATGGAAGCTTCCTCAGATCCTCTGTCTGAGAAGAACAAAGAGATGTTATTATTATTTTATTAAAACACTTCATGTAAACACTTCAAGTCTCGAGAGTATACAAGGGGCTAGGAAGAAGGGAACAGGACACATGTTGCAATGGCGATGAATTAATAATGCAACACAGCATTGTTTTTGAAGTGAAAATTATACAACATTATAGATACACCTTCCTATACAGGATATTCACGATTGTCAGGTTTGTTTAGAAATATTGAAAAGATAAATACTAAAAATTAGAATTTTCACCAACCATTTTGGTACTCTTTTACCATCATTGTTGATACTATTATTAAAGTGGATACTGTTATTAAAGCACTATAACTATTAGTTCTGAAAATTTATTTCACCTTTAATTGTGAAATGCATTTGATTTTACAATTAGAACTAAAATACGAGACAGATACTCGTAGTTCGATTATTTTAGAAAATTTAAACACAGAGTTATTTAAATTTTAATCGTTGATTCTTCATACAAGCTAGGCAAGACAAACTATAAGAAGAGAGAAGACAACGGAACAGCAAACAGCATTTTGTAAAAAATTAAAGCACAACAAACAGATTTTCTGGAATTATAAATTCTTTTCAAAGCACGAAAATGCAAAGCTCAGCATAGTTGCAATGTACAAAATATGTTATTTTCAAAGATAAAAATTCTAAAACTTTAGTGAAAAATTCAAAATTACAACATGTTTTTCTTTTAAAAAGTTGACGTCCATATTGCAAAAATTTGCTTAATGTTCAAGAATTTGAAGAATGATTTGCTTGTTTAATTTTTAAAAACAACAGAGCTATGTCTTCTAAAATGACTGAGAAATGTCTTATGAAAAACTCTACCACGTAACAAATTTTTTTATTAATCCTGTTTTTATTCAAAAAGTTAAAGTTCCAGTCAGTGTACAAGTACATACTAGTGAAATTTGAAATTTAACTATTTGATACCTATTAGGCTGCATTATTTTCAGTAGTGATTTCAAATTTGTAATATCTAGTTCTTAAATTTGCAATAATTATTTTATCATCACATTGAACAGTTTTTATCTACTTATGCTTATATGAATTTGTATTTTTGATGTCATTGTAAAAAGGACTCGACCCTTTATAAATATATACTTAATTATAATAAAGTATTTAGTAATGTATTTTCTATTATAAAATGTTCACTTTTACGCCGGAGATCTCGGTCGATTCCCGACTTAAAATAAAAATCACACAGACGTATACTTGTTTGTGTTTAGGGGCGAAATCATGACACTTTGTTATGGCTATGTAGACTTTAGTCGAACTTGTATTCATTTCGACCTAGACTACCTATTTCAAAACTTAGTTTTTTTCTATTTATCGCCGCTTTAACAAGGCCTGTCGTTCACGTCGGATTCTCGGGTTTATTATTTTGGGAAATATGTTGGTGGCTTTGAGGAATGTTATAAGAGAGTCATTTCCCAACTGGTCATCTAGCAAGGAGGGTGTAGAGGGGAGAGAGACTCGTTGGTGCTGAAGGTCCGGGCAAGTCATAATGTGTGAGGCGGATAGGGTGTCACCACAGTGGCAAGTAGGTTGGGGTGACCTAGTAAATAGGTATCTGTGTGTGAGCATAGTATGCCCTATCCTCATTCTAGTCAGGACTATTTCTTCGGCACGACATACTCTATTACTAGAATGCCATGGGTCGATTTTTGGTCGGATGGACTTCAATTTGTTAGGAATCAATAGACCATCCCACAAAAACTGCCATCTATTTCTACTATTGCGGGCAATGTAAGGCTTAAAATCAGCTGGTGAGTCAAGTTTTAACGGGACTTGACAAGTCGGGTTCTTGTGGCAGCCCTATCGACTATCTCATTTCCCTGTATTCCGCAGTGTGAGGGACACCAAAGCAAGGAAACAAATTTGCCTTTACTTTTCAGATTCAACCACACATTGTAAATCTGGGAAATTATTGGACAAGAATATTCATGATTTGCGATAGCCATAATCACTTATGATTACAAATCTAGATGAAGTTTTATATTAATGATGAGTTTTTATTCTGAGAACTTCACAAAAACCTACAGGCGAGCCATTTTTTTTTATATAGTGATAGCTAAATTGTATAAAAATTTGCTTGACCTACTCTGAAGTAAAAAAAAATTCTTCATTAAAGTATTTACATCAATTTTATATTTCTTACGTCACAATCTCTCAACCCCTCATTAGTTCATAAACATTTTGATACGCATTCAAATTAGGTACACAGAAACTGAAAAGCCACTTTGGTTAGTAAAATAAGTTTCATGTGTATTGCGGTTTGGGTGAGTTTATGCAGATTTCCCTGTTCAATTAGGAGGATCTCATGTAGCTCCTTGACTTTCTGGGTAGATGGTGATGCTAATTTTCGAAATGACTTCAACTAAGATACGAAATGTGAGTTTAGCTTTGCGTAAAACATTCCATTCTACCTTGTCTGGTTACTAGTTTGAAGTTTTCCTCTTGCAAAGCTCATTTAGTGGCGTATTATTAAATTAAAACTTCTTGTTTTCTATCATGTATATTTTTTTCAGTTCAGTCCGTCCTGAAAAGTCTTGTTTTGTGAAAAGAGGTGAACATGAGCTTCGGCGATAAAACACGATCCAATTATATTGGTATCTTTCTTGCAACTAAATGGGTATTCAGTGTGTATCGGTTCTCGTAGGATCACTGAAGTTAAGCAACGTCCAGCGAGGTGAAGACTTCGTAATGCTTGCATTCCGGCCCAACCCAGGCTGGGTGAGGTAAATGTGGGTAGCAGGTATGAGAATTTCCTGCGAATAGAGGGTAACACCCCCGTCGTGATATGACCATGCAGTTGAAAGCGACGTAAAACACCAAAAAAAAAAAAAAAAAATCACAATCACTGGCTTTTTATTGAAGTCATTTGAACCGATACCGATAATCATAAGATAATGTTTTTATTAATTTATTATGTTGTCTTTTATGAAATACTATAAAAAATTGACTGGTACGAGAAATAAATCATTCCTATATTTTTACACCACACCACTGGAAAGCATGTCACCCCTCTTCTCTATTCTTATTTGTAAAACTATTCAAATAGTAAACATGATGGGAGCTGTGCAGTATGCATACTCTCTGTTGTAAGAAGAGACTTGGAAAAGAAGAACGTAAGAGAGAAGGGGAGATGGGAAGCAGAAGAGGAGAGACAGAAATAGGAGATATGGAGGATGACTAGGACAATAGAGATTGAGTAGGAGTAGGAGAGATATGAGTAAGGAGGAAAGAAATATAAAAAGAAGGGTAGAGTTAAGAAAGAGCAAGAGAAGGAGGATGAAAAAAGAAAGATATGGCGAAAGTAATAGAAAAAGGGGTAGAGAAACAGTTGAAAGATCACGGAATAGGAAAGAGAGAAAGAAAAGAATAGAAAGACAGGGAGAGAAATAAATGAGGACTGAGGGAGGTAGAGCAGTAGAAGCAAGGGGAGGACAACAATACAGAATTACACAAATGGAATGAAAGCTGTCCCGTCCTCCATCTTGAATTGTTCAGTTACTACAATCTCAGATAGGGTCAAGGGGGGTATTTACGAACAGGGGGTAATTACGAACAGTGGTCATTGTACCTAAACAGGATAAGATATTTCGAATCTGGTGGTTGAATACTATTATTTTGAATTGTTTTTACAGGTTGAACACGAGTTTTCGATAGTATTTATTTTCAGTTGTAGTTAGTAAGCTAGTGAAAATAGATCTATCAAAAAAAATTGTTTTTTGAAGTTTTTGATTTTTTTAAAACAATTTTTTAGGTAAGTGTTACTTGAATTTTTATCATTATTTTACTTTTAATTATTGATAAGCATGTTTTTGGTTATTATTTTACAAAAATAATTGTTTTAACCATTTTTTAAGTTATACTTTTTGGGTGTTCTTAATTACCCCCGCATTTTTTTGCTATGGGGTAATTACGAACGCATATTTTGGGTGTTTGTTTTACCCTATAACTTTTTTTTGTATTTATCAAAACACTCAGAATGACCCGGAATTACAAGATGAAGAAACCACCTCCTTTGTATACAGAAGCACAAATGATATCTGCTATCGTATTAGATGTTTTTAATGGCAACCTGGCTGTCAGAAGAGCAACGGCAGTGTTTTGAGATTCCGCAAACCAAAGTAGAATTTTCCAAACGTAAGGCTCAAAATCCTGAAATACTGGGAGGTTGTAAGATGTACCAAGATATTAGTACCCTAATGTATTGGACCCAATGAAGGTATTTGTGTACTTGCACATAGCAAAAGAAAGGAAGAAAAATGAAAGTGTAGAAAACGAAAAGAAATATAGAGGGAACAGTTTCAAAAAAGAAGAAAGAAATGAAGGTAGAAGAAGACAAATCTGAGATTGACAATGACCTAGAAACTATTGATAAGACCAAAATCTGTAAAAAAAAATTTAAAAATATAAAAAAACACCTTTCAAAAGCTCTCATAATTAACTATTACTATTATTATGCTTTTATTACCAGCCTCCGTGGCGTAACGGTTGTGACTACTGCCCGTAGTCCAGAGATCCTTAGTTCGATTCCCGGTTGGAGCAGACTTTTCGCACAGAAAATTCTGTCCCCTCCGAACATGTGAGGCTGGCGATTCCGGCCCCACCCAGGCAGGGTGAGGTTAATGTGGGTAGCTAGTACGATTCCCAGCGAATGGAGGGTGAAACCCCCGTCCTGCCTACCTCAAGTCAGGATGTTAAAACCAAATAGAATCAATGGGCATGAAAAGAGCCTAGACATTGGATCTGGGCGTCCATATAATCCTCTCACCACCGTGATTTAGGTATCTATACCTATCTCACGGACACGAAATTATTATTATTACTATTATTTGCAAGATAGAGCTAGATACCCTATTTGATAAGAGCTGACTACCTTCGTGGTTAGGATTCAAACCACTATCCTGTGTGTCCATAAACTTTGCATATTGTCATACAGGTGGCTAAAGACACAAAGTACAATTTTGGTGTATTATTTGTACATAAAAAGCACATATTGCCATTAAAAAGTTCGTTTTTAATATTGTATAATGTGTTCGCATTTACCCCCGTCAGGCGGGGGTAAATGCGAACAGGCGGGGGTAAATAAGAACACCACTAAACAGATACTACAGTATGCACAAAACTATTTATAATGCACCATTAGAATGCTAAATAAGTCTATATACCAAAAAAATCACAAGACATGGATTTTACAAAAGCAACTCAGGGTTACAGATATGTTTATAAAATGTAGCTCAAAATCGTTCGTAATTACCCCCTTGACCCTACACTGGTGGCGAGAAAAAGAGAAACAGATAAAGATGCAAGAAGCGAAAGATATAGACCGACAGAAGACGGTATCAAAATTCCAGTTCAGACAGAGTAAAGCAACAGTAAGGACTGAATTATAAAATAGGATTACAGCAAAGGCAGACCGATCCTCAAGTTTGAACCAATCACTGCGCACTAGTGAAACATACTGAAAATTAGAAAGGGGAAGAGAGAGAGAGAGAGAGAGAGAGAGAGAGAGAGAGAGAGAGAGAGAGAGAGAGAGAGAAGGAGGAAGAAAGAAGTAAACAGACAGAAAGGAGTAAACAGAAATCTGAGATAGCTAGAAAGTTGAAGGAATGTTGTAAGTTGTTCTCGACATCAGAAACTTCAGAGTACCGTGTCGAGAGCTGGGGCCTGGTGAACTAAAATAAATCACCCAGTCCACATCCCGTCCGTCAGCAATGATAGATAGCTGAATGAGAGGTGTTGACCCAAGGTGAACCGGGGCTCACCATAACCTGTAGGTACTTAGATATGAGGTCCTCATTCTCCCTTGGTCGATCTCATATTTTATTCATCATCTCTTGTACCCTCATTGAGAGTTCTCTTTACTCGTAATGAGATTATTGTTTAAAACATGTTAAAACAATAACGGTTTAACCGTTATTATTTTAACATGTTTCAACCGTAATTGTTTTAACATGTCAAAAATTGGTTAAACATTATTCATTGTTTTAACATGCACTGGTAATGTTCATTGACAGACTCTCAGAATTTTACTTATATTATTTTTGTTATAGGTTATTTTTATTTTACTTTTCTTATAGGTTTCGAAATTACTGTAGAGGCTTTTAAATTTAATCTCTATCAGTTGTGAAATAGTCCTTTTTTTTGTAAATTCAAGGTATTAGTTTATATAATTAAGCTGAAATTTGGAGAGATGTCAATCTGTGGCAGATTGACAATCTAAATCAGATATAGAGAGATAATGCCTGAAGCATGAAGTCATTCCATTTGTACAACAGAGTCCGCAAGCTTAAGAATAGAAATGGTAATTGTATTTGAACAATAAGACCCCCCAACACACAACCATACACACCCTAATGTAAAGAGAAGCAGATAATGGGAATGGTATGCTTATGCACCCTACTTCTTCATACCCTTGCCCAGATCAGAGGGAGAAACATGTAAATTTATCTCTCCCCATAAATACCAACATGTTCTTTACCTACCTCTCTCTTTCCCTCTTTCTCTTCTCCCACCCTCTCTTATTTGCTATCTTTCTTCTCCAGACATTTTGCCTTATATTATTACTAACAATTTCAATCAAATTTTATTAAATCAATTAAAATAATACATAATTACATTTTTAAAAAATGAAGTTTGATCAAGGATAGTGATAATTTGCACTAGAGCTTTTTGCACCCTTCAGATAATGCCAAAGGCATTTACGTTTTTTCATATAATTATAATGAATGGATAAAATTATTTTTGTTGTACCTACAGGTAACATCCTAAGTTATTCCCGGAAAATACCTGGTTTAGCTAGAAATAAATTTCATGTTCATCAAATTTTAAATGTTTAGTAAAAATTATCATATCACACATACATACCTGCTAACATAGGATGGGTACATTTCTTGTGTTGTTTGGTAAATTTATACATATGCGAGTACCATAATTATTTGAAATTGGATTTGGAAACTTTTGTGTGGAGGCGATTGAGTATCACTAAATTTTAAAGTTTAGGAAAGTAATACGAATATTAAGTTTAATCCTTTCTAATTTAAATTGAGCTGTCTCAAACAGACCACAGTTATTCTCCTCTGAAGAGGCCTGAAAAGTTCTCCATGCATGGGGAATCTCGAAAAGACATTTGCCTTTTGTCCCCATTGTTGACTCAAACTGCCTCCGCTCTCATTCTCGTAGCCGGATCCTCAGAAAAAGAGCATAGCGTAACTCCCCTTACATTACGTTTTAAAGAGGACACTTTTATGGCTTTTATAACTGGACATTCTGAACAAATCTGGGAACAAGGCAACAAAAGAAATGAGAATTTTTCTTCTTCTTGTATGAACAAAAGAATCTGATAGGACATTGGATGATAAGGTTGGTAGTTATGTGAGTACACTAACTGGATGTGTAGGCTATTGTTGTAGGTATTAAGGGCTAACCTGAAATTTTAAATTGAGGAAAAAAGATCAAATTGTAGATTGGTCATTTTCAATCCAATTTTTTAGTAAGTAGAATATTTAGTCATTCGGAGAAAAAAACAGTTGGTATAAAAATATTCATATTATCTTCTTTTTGGTTTTTTTTCCAGTTCACATATCTAACTTTACTAATTTGTTTACGGTAAATTATACATTTTATATAATTGTTTGGTTAATAATAATAAAATATGTATTTTTATTAATTATTTTTATGTACTGAATATCAATTGCTTTGTTTCAAGTACGGTATAGTCGGCACATCCACCCAATTTTTTTCAGCAGGTCAGTATCTTAGTTACGTGTGTATACTTATTATACCTTCCAAGTTCTCATTAAATATTTCCACTCGAAACCTTTCACCCCACCACTCACTCTCACCCTCCTCCTCTGTTCCCCAACTCACCCCACCCTCCTCCTCTGTTCCCACAACTCACCCCCACCCTCCTCCTCTGTTCCCACAACTCACCCCACAACTCACCCCCACCCTCCTCCTCTGTTCCCACAACTCACCCCACCCTCCTCCTCTGTTCCCACAACTCATCCCACAACTCACCCCCACCCTCCTCCTCTGTTCCAGAACGGACACACCAGTGGCGTGGGCAAGGCCGTGTCGAGCAGCAGTGGCAAGTCTTCCGCCCGCTCCAGCGTTTCCCAAACCTCTCGTAGCAGCGGGGGTCAGACCGCATCAGCAGCTGCCGTGGCCGCCACTGTCAGCAACATCAACGCCTTGCTATCTTCGTCAACATCAGGACCGGCCCTGGAACAGAAGCCTGTGGAGTGCAACCTGTGCCACCGCAAGTTCAAGAACATACCAGCCCTGAACGGGCATATGCGGCTGCACGGAGGCTACTTCAAGAAGGTAGGAAGAAATTCAGTAATTAAGCCAGGATTGCCAGGAATAATGTATAATTTGTTGAAACAGTTAAATTTTAATTTTATAATAGTTATTTCGCCTCTGATAACACAAAGAGGCGTAAACCACAAATTTTTGAAATCGGTTCTATTGCTTGGATTGAGTCTACTTGTGCTATATTTTGTTCTCACAAATAGACGTAATCCAATTATAATCCAATGAAAAGATACAACAAAAATTGAAATCAGGCGTACCTATCCCTCATTTTCTCTTTTTCAGACAGATCAAAATAGGCGTAAATCGATAGTCACAGTTAAATAATCAAATTTGGCAACATAAAAAGTTCGTATGGTCATTCACGGGTACAGGGAAGTGATAATGTTCCTACCGTGAACAGAAAATTTATGTACAAGAAAACTCATTTTGGCTCTCTTGTAAAATTTCGAAAATGTTGTTTACGCCTCTTTGTGTTATCAGAGGCGATTTATGTTCTATTGATATTGGTCGACTGTCGTCGCAATGAACTGTGTGACGTTTATATTTATATTGTCCAGGAAATCAAGGGTAAAACCTCTCTGACCCGATACGACGTAGTTAAAAGTGACGTTTAGCTCAAGACACTAAAAAAGAAACTGGATTTTGGTACGGTATAAAGTCACTTTGATTGTGTTCAAAGTCTTTTAGTGGTATTTATAATTCAATTAGAAATATTTTTATTTTGACTCTTTCCTTTAAAAAAACACTGCCAATTATGGACACAATACTTCCTCGTGATTGTTTCACATTGTATACACGTGACAATTTTGAGATTTAATAAATACTAGGTAAATCACTTGTACGAGTATCTCCAAACCACTTAACCGATTTTCTTTAAATTTGAATTTGTTTTAATTAGTAGCATACTATTTTTACTTTCCTTATCCTATAATAAGGAAAGTATTGTATTCGTCGAAAATTTGACCTACCCAGTTTTTCACATTTCTGGACGAATCATAGCCTCAGGATACCAAAAAAGTTGTTTTCAGCCATTGGTCCGTGCGTCTGTCTGTCTGTCTGTCTGTCTGTCTGTCTGTCTGTCTGTCTGTCTGTCTGTAAACAGGATATCTCAAGAACGGTAAGAGCTAGAGACTTGAAATTTGGTATGCAAATCAATTTTATACACCAGACGAACCACGAAACTTTTGGTTGAAATCGGCCGTAAATTGCGGCCGCAGGGCCGCAAATATTGGCCGCAAGCGCCGCTTCTATGAATTGGTTAAAGATACAAAAAAATTTACAGAACAACATTTTCTTAGATTAAAAAAATAATGGGGGTCTCTTCTTATCATTTTTTTGATATCTTGAACTTTTTGGACCTCGGCCCCAATTTACCGGTATTTTGGGGGGGACCCGCTCAGACTAACTTTTTTATTATTCATCCTAGATGGGGATTGTGACATATCAAATCCAATGACTTTGAGGTGCTGATTACGAATTTGGTTTTGATTTTTAGCTCACTGTTACCTTTGAGTCACCAGTGGCTTTTGGTCCTGTTTCCATTCTTAATATGATAAGGAAAGTCGTGTGATGTTTACACCAGATTTTTTTTTATATATATTTTGATTTTCTTAAATGTCAGAGCTAAATCATAATTAATTAAAAAATAATTATCAATGGCCTCTTAAAACAATAATATACAAATTTTCATCAAAATCGGGTTAGATGGTAGAAAATGCTTTGAGCTTGAGCATTAACCTTGCCTGGTTACCTTCCACTAAAGAGTGTTATAATTATTATTACCGTTCACGAGATAGGTCTTTTTATCCAGAACCGCTAGTGCGAAGTTGATGAATTTAATATGGGACAAATTTCCTTGAAATCCATTTAGTAGTTTCCGCGATTTGCGCGTTACAAGGAATATTTTTAACAGACAGACAGACTGACAGACAAACACAAAACCAAAGTTTCTCAGGAGGTCCAGAAATATGAAATTGGAGCAAAAGAATATTTATTTATTTTTTACAAAAACAAACACAATATTTCCGATTTCTAATATTAGAAATTTCTCGGAAGTAAAAGTCTGTCTGATAGAAAGTCTGACTCAGGAAACGTCTGTCTGATAGAAAGAAGGTTTCGATCTGAAAAAGCTGAAAGATGCTCAAGATGGAATGAAAAAAAAGCTCTCTGTAATGGGAAAATATACTTTCTTTTCTTTCAATTCTCTGGAGAACGATACATAAAACTAAATTAATGAGAAAAAAATCAAAAGAATCAGAAAAATGGTGAAGAGAGGTAAAGAAGAGATCTAGAAGAAAGGAACTCTGGATGGAAAGCTGATAAATAATAATACTAGAAAATAATGAAAGGTACTATTATGACCTTTAAACTTTTAATAAGTAGATAGTTTTAGGGTATTGTAAATATCGAACGATAGGATGGCGCTACATCAACATAATAATTATTGCAATGATGATAAACTACATAATATGTACCTAAATATGTAGTTTTTAGGTAACTAAAAAGAACGTGATACGTAATACTAAAAAGATTTATGTTGGAGAGCCTTCATCTTGTGAATGCTTTGGATTATGGATCAGTTGTTTTTTTGCAATCAGAATCAGTGAAATATAATGTTGGTAGAGCGAGAAGAGATACAGAAAGCAGTAGGCATTGAGCATGGGAAAGATCTGATAGGCAGAGCAGGTAAAGAAGATTAAATATAAAATAAACAAACAAACACAAAAACATGATGAAATCAATGGATTTTTCTTCTTCTTCTCGTTCGCTTTTCCAATAGCATTTAGCAGTTGAAAAGAGAGCTTGCAAAATTTATACAAACCCAAGCAATTTTCTGAATAAAAAACATCCTAGGACTGCAGAATTGCAAGAGAAAATGTAAAATAAATACCTCGAGTAAATGTAATTCAAGAGAAATTTAAATGTAAAGGGAACAAACATGAGTGGAGGGGGGGGGGGGAGGGGGGCAAGGGGGTATGTAGGGCGGGGGGGCTTAGAGAGGAGGCAAAAGAAACAAAAGTTTATCCGCTTTATTTGAGAAAAATAGAGTCGGCTTAAGTTTTTTTTTAGATTTATGTGAAATAAAAAGTGTGTAAGCAGGGAAATAGGACCGGAGCTAAAAGTGAAAATGAGAGTTTTAGACGAATCAAGACACACAGTCGAAGATCTACCTACACCAGCAAGAGCAGAAATAAATTACAAAAAATTATGAAAAAAATGATTTCAGGTACCCGAAATTTATGAGAAGCCCTTGAATTTAGTAAAATTGTACAACATACTCATGTATGCTTGTAAAAGCAATGGAAATTTTTCAACTCATTAATAATATTACTTAAAGTAATCAGGAAATAATCAGGTGATGATAGCCTCACATCTAGCAAACTTCCTGAGGCAAGTGCAGCTTACTCTAGCCATACAAAAAATACTAAGGGTAAATTTAATGAGGGTAGAACTATAAATTGGTTCATTGTCAAATGTTGCCCAGATGAAGGAAATTTTTCATTTGCAACTACACTAAATACCTGAGCTATTTACTTTCTATTTTCTGAAAAGTATAGGTAGGTAGACAGTTTTTCGAAATTGAGCTGATAAAATTTCTGAACGAACTTGACTCTCTTGATTCCAAAAAAGTTATTTTTATCAAATAATATAGTCTGTTCATAATTACGTAGGTATAGATAGATAGGACGGTAGGCATACCTACGTGTGTGTACTTTCAGAAATGAATGATAAGACTTTCTCAATCGTAATAGAAAGTCGTGTGCACATCAGTTTATTTTTTTATAATTTGACAATATTACCTACTGGTCGCTGATCGTTGTCTCACCAACGGTAAAATAAAAAACTACCCACTGTTTAGATTTTTAGACCATTGTCAATTTACAAAGATTTTCAAAAAAATGTAAAATAGGACTTCATTATTTTATCAAAATTTAAAAATACAATAATGTTATGTTGGAAATGGATTAAATAAAATACTGTCTTGTACAAAATAATAATACCCTCGTTCTATTTCCATACTTGGAAGTAATTTAATGCAAAATAGAAAATATTTCTCTGTGGACTTATCAATCGTGTTTTTTTTTTCGTCTTCTTCTTCTTCTTCTTCTTATTTTCTTTATCTCACTATCATCTAGGACCTAGTAGATTCTAGGTCATTTGAGACGGATAAATAATAGTTTGTTATTATATTGATCTAACAAAATAATTTATGATGCCAAGCTTACAGAACAAATCCATATGAACGTTCCTTTTCGTAGATTCAAAAATATTACTTCCGTAAATTTCTAAAATTAGAAATCGGAAGTATTGTCTTCTTTTCAGTGTTCTGTATTTTTTTTTTTTTTTTTTTTTTTTTATGTCATAATTATGACACTCTGGTCAGTGTTGGAATTCAACCTTCCTCATACACACGTGTGAGAAAAACTATCAATGTACTATCGTCGTCATGTTTGCTGTATAATATACCGTACCTATATTATCCTTGGGAAAGAAGTATAAAGTGTACAAATGGTACAAAACTCAACATTAAGACTGGACTTAGCGTTCCTCCAGTGGTGTAGTTTGAGGACAAGGAAAAGCAGAAGTCAAAAATGTAAATGAACTTAGAATTTAACTATAGAATTTAATCATGCTTCTTGCATCCTCGGTTCCCTTTCGGAAGGACGGCCCCTGGAACAAGTTTTTTTTATATTTAATAAAAATAAATAAAATATTTCTTCTATTTTACAAAAAAAATGAGATACTAACATTTGTTGCTGGGTCTATAGTAAACCTACGAATGCACAATGATAGTCAGTTCTTGTACATTTTGTGAATCAATGTTCTTAATCTTGATACCTGACACTCAAAGAAACTCAAGTCATCATCCTGCTAGTATTTTTCCTAACGCTAACATACACCTTTGGCATCGATCGCTCTTCATGTACTTTCCCTAACCCTACTATACATCCAAGGCATAATTTTACTATGCCCTACGATTCCTACGTGTATTTTCCTAACCCTGCCATACATCCAAGGCATATGGCCTACATGTATTTTTCCTAACGCTGCTATATCTACACCCAGGGCATTGCTCTACCTGTAATTTTCCTAACTTTATGTAAATAAATAATAAGACTGATTTGTTCGAGGATCAACATAACCTTCTAACATAGTTGTAAATAAATCTATGTGCTACCAAAATTTACATGGTTTTACACATTTAATTCCGTAGTCCGTACTCTAATGGTATTTCTACCTGTATCTTCTGCACTGAAATCAATGGTCTGTACTGGAATCGTTCACTCCGTAGACCCTAATCCTCCACCACACGCTACGTCACTGCCAGTCGAGAGGGAAACTTCTTCTCGCTAAGACTTTTCTTAAGCTTTCTTTTATTCTTTTTCCAGTACACAAAAATTCCCTTTTATTTATTTTATTTTCACGCAAAATAAATGAGACCCTCCCTGCTTCATCCTCCTCGTGTTTAAGAAACTATTTATGTTATATATGTTATGTACAGGCACATACATTATTTATTATTACGTGTGTATGATATCTATACAGGTTATCCAAGTTTTCCAGACACTGGAGGTACTAGGGTACTTACCCACTTACTAACGACGCCATATTTCACGCCGTATTAGTGTGAGTTGCCCCTAAAAGTTGAAAGTGATAGCTCACGGGAGGGAGAACTTAGACGGTGCATAAGGATCTAATGCGCTGATTTACGGCCCAGGTAATGCCTTCGCAACCTATCCCGGTAATACTGGGTTACTGGAGTGATGGCGAGATGCTTGCACGCTCCGCCGCAGGGAGTTGCAGGCGGTTTCAGAGGTCGAATCTGGGGATTTTGTGTTTGTGAACTTTAAGAATTTCACCATTTCTGCAACATAATTAACAATAAAATTGATATTCTTATGGGACTACCTGTCTTGCGCTGACAGTCTAAATAAATTCTTGATTGAGAGAATGAGGTGAACCAAAGCATAGGTACTTTTGTGGATAGAATTTTATGTTGAATTTGTGAAAAAATAGAAAAATATATTGAACTTTATGTGATGTTATACGGTCATACTCAGACTTAATATGTGTATGTGTACTTTAAAAGTGTAAGTCCATGTTACTGATTAGTTATCGTTAAATTTGTAATGCATATTTGATGTGTCAAATGCACCTGATTTCTAATCGACATAATCTCCTCGTCTGTCGGAGAGACCAACTAAACAGACCACAAGCTTCTAATGTAAGTACCTACTTCTGCAGCTATTGGCTACAACATGAAAAAGAATGTGAAATACACAACATAAGACAGTGGAACAATTTTATCATTACTTATGTTGGCTACAGCTGGAGGAGAGAATCATGGTCTCCAGCCAACTTGATTTCGAAGTCGGCTTTTCCTGAATCACATATTTCTATGTGCGATCAACCATCATGAGAACTTGGGCTATTTCTTTTCAAGCCATTAAACCCTTTGGAAACTGCAAGCTAGCCTGGTTTGTAAGGGTTGACTAGTCTATTCTCCGTTTATAGTTCTCTAGCGAGACACTGGTCTTCTCCCTATTCAACATCCCCCAGCCAGACTTTACTTAAAGAGGTATTATGCACAAGTATAAAATAAAAATTTAATCTCAAAAAGTATAAATTTAACTGTATTAAATAATAATATACATCATTGTTATCCTCACTTCATATTTTTACATTTTCAAGGATGTCTACACACAATAATATCCTGTAAAGAAGTAGTTCTTATTTTTCAATCTCGTGGTGCCATTTTGTGTCAGCAATAACGTTAATGTTGTCTCTTTCTCACTAACGTTCCTTTTCTATCTCTCTCCTTCTCTTACCAGTTTTGTTTTCACTCTTTCCTGTGTTTGTTTTTGATAACTCTGCAAATACTGGAGAATAAGACACGGGGAAGGAAAAGAGAACAGGGATCTAGAGAAGAATGAAAGAGTAGGCAAGAGGATAAAAGAGAGGAAAGGAGAAGGTATAATAGATGAGGGAGATAGGAGAGAAAGAGAAGAGGGAGAAAGATGAGAAAGTTAGAAGAGTAAGAAAAAGGAAGAAAAGAGAAACTAGAGAAAGATCTAAAAGTAGGTCAAACTGTACTTTTCTGGAAATTTTTGCGATCTTCACAATCATCTTAATTTATTATTATGACTGGTAAACAAAAAAACACAAAACACAATTATTATATTATGAATATTATTTCTTTTTCTCATTGTTCTTATACTTTGGAATCAAGCTAAGAAAATTGGTGACCCAAAACATGGTTAAAGGTGGTTCTTGCTAAAATGGTTCATTACAAGATGACAGATTTTTAGTTATTAGAGAAAGCAAAGTAAGGTCTACAATTCACAGAACTACAGGTCTAGGTATTAAGTATGGTTAGTTGCCCTGTATGTGCTGGTTCAATACAAAAATTATCTTCTACCCTGTATAATTTATCCTATATTTTATTTTACATTATCTCTGATCTCCATCTTTTATTTTTCTCTCTCACTCTGAAAACTTTTTTCTTCTCCTCTCCTTCTCTTCTCTTCCTTTTTCTTTTCTTATTTCACGTTTCACTGATCTGTATTTTCGAATGATATCTTATCAAGGATTTGCATCACATAGTAAAAGAAAAGAAAGGAAAAGCCATAAATTATGAGAGAATCCTTCAGTTCCTCCCCCGTGCTGTCTCGCCTTCTCCTCTTTGCTACCCTTGTTTTGACTTACCTCCCTCCTTCTCTCTCCCACTTATTTTCTGTGTTTTCTTCTTATCCGCTTAGCTCGGGAACACGAGTCGGGTCGAGCACACCAGTGACTGATAAACAATGAATTACTATGTAGGGTAAGACTGGGTAAGGTGAGCTCGGAGGGGTAATGTTGGGTAGACAAAATCATTGGGTAAGAATAAGAGTATGGTAGGAATGGGTGAAGTACAGTGAAATGTGACGGGTAGACAAGAGAATTAATGTTGTGCAAGGATGCAAGGTTAGGAATGTTACTTTCTTGAAAAACTTCTTTTTTAAAGTGGTCTTAAGTATTTTTATAGTTTTTGTAACAAACGAGTAGCCCAGAGTTCTAGTATTTTGACTGAGTGATCCTAAAACTAAGTATTGAATTCGCACATCAAAATATCACCTATTCAATAAAAACTCTCGTTTCTGGATACACAACAGACATTACAGTAAAAGGGTCACATTTGAAATGAAGGATTAACAGGTCCTGTGTATATGTTGAATTAATAATATTCGAATCACGCCGGAGATGTCTAAAACTGAATTTTATGGATTTCTCAAAATGGTAGTTAATAATAAATTAACTACCAATTTTTCATAAATTGTTCATAATAAAGAAAATATTCAGCATTTCTACGAAGTAAATTAAATTAATAATATTATTGTAAGTTATTCTCACTACCAAACACTTTGGTGGTTTTTCAGGGATACCCTCAGGTGCGCTCGTGTAGACCGACCACCTAAATTGGTAGTATTGTGTCACTTCTCGCCCATCAGAGGGGAGGCACACTACAGGATGGACAGGCTACAACAGAGACCACAAGCGTCTACAGTAGCTCCCTGTTTCATGGCTACAAAATAAAAAAATACAGTACGGCCTATAGAGTCCATTTTTACAATCATTGCTTATAATAATAATAATTATTAGGTATTCCTTACACCTACTATACTCTCTGAGTTCATTTTGAAATTTGAACCACTACATGTTACTCCATTTGTTAATTATTATCATTATCTAATACTAATCTGTGATTAAATTTTTATCATCAATTTTCATCTCAATTTCAGAACTTTAAAATTAGCATAACTTGTTATCCTGATCTGCAAGTTCATTATTACCCTCATCAATTTATAAATTCCTATCCCTTTAGAAATGTTTTTTACTCAAAATGGGTTAAGTTAAAAGTCTTAATTATATCCCAAGTTATTTGAGAAGTTCCTTTTCTGGAGATCGTTATCATTATCACTTTAAAGTTATTTATTAGTTTTCCCTCACCCTCCTTATCTTACTCTCCCTCTCCCTCCTTATCTTTCTCTCCCTCTCCTCCTTCTACTTCTCCTCCACCTCCACCACCACCACCACCACCACCACCACCACCTCCACCTCTATCTTCCATCTCGTTTAGCCTCCAGACTTCTTAACGTAACACTCCATAAAGTTTTACTCTTTAATATTGCGAGATAGTCACCCGATACAGGATGGTTTGTAACTTAGAAGGTCGCTAGAGCTTTTTATAATATTTTAAATTGTTTAGGTAGAAAAAGTGGTAGGCACGCTCAACTTACTGAAGCAACCGAAACACAAATTGGTTTACTTTTAGTGTTCATTTATTTAGATACCCTATGGCTGTATGGAATAGCTTTGCATTCTTGTGCCAGAAAAAATGGGTTCAATAATAACACATCAGATTAGAATCATATTAAAAATAGTTGAAACACTGAAGTTGTTCCACATGAACTTTTTACCTTCATTATTATTTTAAATTATCAGGTAGAAACACACGCGAAGAAACTTGAAGTTTTCACCCATGACCTTCAGCTGAAGCTGGCACAAACAGATGCGCTCAATGACGCTTAAAGTAAAGTCAAGTATTACGGATCGTTTTATAAGCTCTGGGGAACAAAATTCAGGAGCTTACAAGTCCACCATTTTGAAAGTTGTACATAAAAAAGGTACTTTGTGGTACGTCGCTGCAGTAATGCAAAAGTTTAGAGAAGCTTAACCCCTGTCAATTTTACGTCTGTCCTTGGAACTCCAGAAACTGTTCATTAAGCTTAGCTTTCTTCTCAGAACTCTCTCTCTCGCTTTCCTTCATTCTTCCCTTCTCTCTATCTCTCCCTTCCTTTTCTCTCTCTCTTTCTCTCAGACTCCTCTATGTCTCTCTATCGCACTTACTGTTTCTAAGAAATCCCAAATAGAATGTCAGTTCAACACATAGTGTCCATTCTTTAAACATCACCTGAAAGGAAAAAGAAAAAGTAATTGTTTTTTTTTAAATTTATTATGTAATTTTAGACTAACCTGCATCCCATCCTCTATTGTAAACTCTTATTGAGAAATACAATTATATTTTTTTTCTATTCTATTCTTTAAACATCACCTTCACACAAAGTGTCCACTATCATCATCATCATCAAAGGGTGGCGTCATCGTGAACGATGGTAGCCAGACAGTGGAGGAATGACTCAGCACTTCTATATATGCCACTGTCTCTACAAGGAGGCTAATTTTTGACAAGGGCCCCCAGAACCAAGCCAATGATGGTCTCCTCCCTGTTTAAAGTCCCCCAGCCAGACTGCTGGTCTACTCCCTGTTTATAGTCCCCCAGCCAGACTGCTGGTCTACTCCCTGTTTATAGTCCCCCAGACAGACTGCTACTCTACTCCCTGTTTATAGTCCCCCAGCCAGACTGCTAATCTACTCCCTGTTTATAGTCCCCCAGCCAGACTGCTGGTCTACTCCCTGTTTATAGTCCCCCAGCCAGACTGCTGGTCTACTCCCTGTTTATAATCCCCCAGCCAGACTGCTAGTCTACTCCCTGTTTATAGTCCCCCAGCCAGACTGCTGGTCCACTCCCTGTTTATAGTCCCCCAGCCAAACTTCTGGTCTACTCCCTGTTTATAGTCCCCCAGCCAGACTGCTAGTCTACTCCCTGTTTATAGTCCCCCAGCCAGACTGCTGGTCTACTCCCTGTTTATAGTCCCCCAGCCAGACTGCTAGTCTACTCCCTGTTTATAGTCCCCAGCCAGACTGCTAGTCTACTCCCTGTTTATAGTCCCCCAGCCAGACTGCTAGTCTACTCCCTGTTTATAGTCCCCCAGCCAGACTGCTAGTCTACTTCCTGTTTATAGTCCCCCAGCCAGACTGCTAGTCTACTCCCTGTTTATAGTCCCCCAGCCAGACTGCTGGTCTACTCCCTGTTTAAAGTCCCCCAGCCAGACTGCTAGTCTACTCCCTGTTTATAGTTCCCCACTATATAAACTCCGCAATAATCATGTATTGTTCTCTGTCCCCAGGAGTCTGAAGCCAAGAAGAACGACAAGAAGGACTCCTCCAGTGGCGCCTCCACGGCGCCCCTCCAGACAGCCAGCATGAGTGTGAGGGCGCTCATTGAGGAGAAAATCATTCAGAAGCGGAGCTCGAACCCGGCACACACGCAAACCAATCTGTCTTATTCGAGTGAGTTAATTTTTCATACAAAACAATAGTACATTCTAATAAATGCAAGTTGCACGCTGTACATAGGAATTTCTTTTAGGAAGGACCCTCAGAAATATGTAATGTAATGATGTATGTGAAGAGAGAATGAGATGAGAATTTCCTGGAGTTTCCTAGTTCTGAATGAGTAGATAACTAGATATTAAGTTAGTCAGGTGTAACTAATGTTAGTTTTTTTTATATAGGTAAAAATATTATTGTAAATTGTGTTAAATGTTTATGTAGAAATATCAAAATACAGGGTGGTCCAGAAAGTTTGCACCAAAATGATAGGGGTAATAAAAGAGACCATTTCCAACAAAAATATTCCCGAACATTTTCCTTTATTTTTTGTCGTTTTCAAAATGGCGGCCAAAACGTGTGTTTTTCAAATATGTGCGTTCAGAACGTTGACAGCCTAAATGAGCATGATCATTAAAACATTGAACGGGTTAATTTAACTTATTTTAATTAAAATTTTATTTTCAATTCAAAAATGCAATCCGTTCTTTTCTAGGTGGTACAGAAAAAAATAAAAAAATCAAAAGCCAACCAAAGTCGGAATATTTGAAAAACACACGTTTTGGCCGCCATTTTGAAAACGACAAAAAATAAAGGAAAATGTCCGGTAATATTTTTGTTGGAAATGGTCTCTTTTATTACCCCTATCATTTTGGTGCAAACTTTCTGGACCACCCTGTATATATCTCCCTTGCCTTTATCCCATATTAGCTAATGTTGCTTTTGGGGTCGGCATTGTTCAACCTCATGGTTGAGGTTGGTAGGGTGAAGCACGTTTTTTTTTATGGCTGGATGCCCTTCCTAACGCCAACGATTCTATTTGGTTTTAACGTCCTGATCTGGACGGGGGTGTTACCCTCCATTCGCTGGGAATCGTACCAGCTACCCACATTAACCTCACCCTGCCTGGGTAGGGACGGAAATGCCAGCCTCACGTGTTTAGAGGGAACGGAATTTTTATTCGAAAAGTCTGCTCCAACCGGGAATCGATCTCGGGATCTCTGGACTACGGGCAGTAGTCACAACCATTACGCCACGGAGGCTTGTGATGTATAAATACAGGGTGATCGAAACCACCCAGCCACTATCTTTTTCTCGAGAACGGTTTGAGTTAGGATCTTGAAACAAAAAATTGGTCCCCAATATGAAGTCTGAAGTTTCATGGGAAAATATTTTGAACCTCCGCCCACCGCCCCTAAGGGCGTTTTCAGGGGGGCACATGTCCGTTTCTCCCGAATTTAAAATGGAATGCATATTTTTTTATTTTACTTTCAAAACATGCAAAGCAAGTTAGTAACATTAGTAAAAAGAAAAAAAATATTCCTTGGTTCGAGTCCCGAAAAAACACGGTTTTTAGAAGAAAATAGGCCCAGGTTGCGGAAGTCATTACGGGCACCCGGTAAACGTTGTAAAAAAATTAAAAATGTCAAAAGATAGGTAAAGTTCTCTTCTTTAATTTGATGTACTTGCTTTTACTCATTAAGGAAGTCATAGGTCCTTAAATTGGTCATAAACTTTTTTCAGTTTCAAAAGACCAAAAGTCCAGAAATTTAAATTCGACCCCCTATTTTTTTCTCTTTTAAATATAAGAAGGTAATTAGTAGCATACAATGCAAAAAAAATGAACTTTCTGCGATTTTTTTCCTTAAAATGGCAGACGAATAACCTCTGAAATGCGTCCATTTCCGTGCGCGTGAGTCATCACACGAGTCCGTGCCTAAAGTTTGTATGTACGGAACCCTCATTTAATGAGAGAAGTTGATGACCAGCATGTATGGAGTCTTAATGTTTGGTACGGTGTCCTTAGCACTAGGATTATTGGACCGTACTTCATCGACGGAAAGCTGACGGGAGTAAAGTATTTAAACTTCATTTGAACTTAAAACCAACATTAGGGATACAATGTTGTTCCAACAAGACGAGGCTCCACCCATTTTTATCTGAGGATGTGAGAAAAACTTAATCGAATGTTCCCTCAGAGATGGATCGGTAGAGGAGGACCAAACTCTTATACCCCTCGCACCCCGGACCTCACCGTCATGAATTTCTACCTGTGGGAAAATGTGAAATATTAAGCATACCGAACCAGGACAACAGATGTGGAAAATGTGAAGCTGCGCATCATTGAGATCTGCCGCAACATCACACTTGAGGAGCTAGACAGAGTTCATGCCACCTATCCTGGCAGACTCAGGAAATGTACTGCAGCAGAGGGTGGTGTTTTTGATCATCTGTAGAAGTGAATTACCTACATCGTACATACAAACTTCAGGCACGGACTCGTGTGATGACTCACGCGCACGGAAATGGACGCATTTCAGAGGTTATTCGTCTGCCATTTTAAGGAAAAAAATCGCAGAAAGTTCATTTTTTTTTGCATTGTATGCTACTAATTACCTTCTTTTATTTAAAAGAGAAAAAAATAGGGGGTCGAATTTAAATTTCTGGACTTTTGGTCTTTTGAAACTGAAAAAAGTTTATGACCAATTTAAGGACCTATGACTTCCTTAATGAGTAAAAGCAAGTACATCAAATTAAAGAAGAGAACTTTACCTATCTTTTGACATTTTTAATTTTTTTACAACGTTTACCGGGTGCCCGTAATGACTTCCGCAATCTGGGCCTATTTTCTTCTAAAAACCGTGTTTTTTCGGGACTCGAACCAAGGAATATTTTTTTTCTTTTTACTAATGTTACTAACTTGCTTTGCATGTTTTGAAAGTAAAATAAAAAATATGCATTCCATTTAAAATTCGGGAGAAACGGACAAGTGCCCCCCTGAAAACGCCCTTAGGGGCGGTGGGCGGAGGTTCAAAATATTTTCCCATGAAACTTCAGACTTCATATTGGGGACCAATTTTTTGTTTCAAGATCCTAACTCAAACCGTTCTCGAGAAAAAGATAGTGGCTGGGTGGTTTCGATCACCCTGTATAACAATAAAAATTTGAATTGAATTGAATTGAGATGAAAGAGTCCATTTACTCTCACAGACTTTTTACCAAAAATTTCGCAAATTTTTCGCAAATTTTTTCCAGAAAAATTGATTAGCTGATGATTGAGGGCGAAATAAAAATTTGGACTCACATGTTTGAAATTTTTATCTATTTTGCTCATGTTTAGCATTGGGAAAAAATCTAGTAGTTACCTACGCCCTTAGAATCTAGTAAAACGCATGAAATGGATAAGTACTGACGTAGTTGTACAAGTATCCACAACAGAGGAACTTGAGCTAAAGTTAGACGATGTACCCAAATTATAAAATTTAATGATAGTGAAGTTAATTTCACTTCATATTCTAACGAATAAAGTTTTATAAATGAAAAGTTTTAATAAATTTGTGAATATCGGTTACCTGTGAGGTCAAATTTCATCACGCCATTGAAAAAAGAGTCAACTTTTCGTAGAACACAATGTTAGTAGTTAAATCGAAAATGGAATTTTAGCTTTTCATGAAAATTCTTTCTCTTTATCTTCTTGTTTCAAACTTTTAATGAATATCGTCAGTATGTGTAAAACATATTCTTGTGGAAGCCAAACAAGAATACAAAGGCTTGCTTGCCTCTGACAAACTATACCTTCTCTCAACACAAAATATTTGAAGGACACAAAATACTTTTTAGTGGGGTCAAATTTTACAGTTGAAATATTTTGTGTTTATTGTGCAAAGAGATTTTGAACGAATGTTGTCGTTTAAGTCCTAGTAAGTACCTCAAATGTAACTAACTCCCCGGAAAAATGGTATATTCAGTACAACTTTTGAGATTTCCTAGAGAGCACATTAGAGCAACGATTGATCAAGGCTTTTCCAATTGAGAAAGACCAGAGGGGAACTCTTCAGGAATGGGGTTCATGTCTGGAATAAACGCTTCGAATAAAATGAATTTCGTTTTAAATTATGAAATTTTCTTTGGAAAGTTATGTATAAGTACCAAGTAGTAATCGAATAAAACGTTGAAAAGAAAGTTCAGATGCGCGCAGGAAAGGTAAAGTTCGCCCCCAGTTTCAAAAGGATCCTTTCATGAATAATATTGCCTTCGCTTTCTTTTATGTTCTTAGTTACAAAGTTACGCAAACTAAAGTGAATTTACCTTCGTCTTGAAAGCAGAATCAATTTTATGTGCTATTGCAAATGAGCATAGATAAATAGAATTTCTATCCAACGAAACTTTCTCATGTACGAGTAACGAACAAAAAATAATGTCATATAACATTTACTTACAGATGCTGCTTTACAAACATCAACCTCCAGTACATTCTCTGAAACAACCTCCTCAGTATCGTTGTCGGAGAACTCGAGTGATTCCCTCAAACTCTCTTCCTTCATCGTACCTGCCACTCCTCATTGCTCGGAGGAAAAGAACACACAACGCAGACATTCTGACTCGGAGCATTTCGTCTCCCCTCGGACCCCTCCCATCGCTACCTCCCCCTCTAGTGACACACAGATTCTATCCGACATCTTACACAAAAAGAATACAAAACCAGGTGTAAAGAGAGCCAGCTCAGATCCGGGAAGTCATACGGGACAGAACTGTGATGTCAACTTGAGCTTCAACGATACGTTGACATCTTACACAGGCGTTCTGGGGGTGTACCATGGAGATGATGGCTATTTCTCTCCTTCTCTGCAAGATGAAATGTTCAACCATGTCCAAGCTATTCAGGATTCCTTACTTTTACAAGGTGTAGATGCAGCCCAGCTTGCAGAATCAATACAAGCTGCCACCTTGCAAGAGATTGCTTCTCTAGAGGAGTATTCCAACTCTGATCCTAACAATCATTATCAACAAGACTTGCAGTCTGTTCTCAACTCACCTCTTCCAGTGAGCATAGCAGACTTTGCGTATCAAGCGCAGAACCAGAGCTTCACCCAGGAAACGACGTTCACACAATCACCCCTACCTTCTCCGAGCTTCACATACCCCACACCGCCTGCCAGCCAGGAAGGACAATCACCCTCGTTTGGGAACCTCCAATCTGTAATTTCTCATCCTTCCTCCTCCCCCCTGTCAGCCTCTTTCTGCATGTCCAGTTCTGCCGCAGTGGAGGCTGCTCTCAATGAGGTGCTCCCCATGGAACAACACAACATCTACCCCTCACCCCCACCCCAGTCTCCACTCTCAGGAACCCCTGAGCCTAGTCCTCTATCTCTACCACCTTCTGCAGTGTCTTCCCCGCTACCTCATCAGATGTTGCAGTCTCAGATGATGCCCAACTCTGATGATCCATTGCTGTCAAGCAGTCCTAAGGATTTCGCGTCTCGGAAAAAGTTTGATTTCCACACATTTAAAATACTCAACAATGGCTCGCTGGATTATCTGAACGGCAACCAGCAGGGTATCACCGGTATTGTACTGGATCGAAATGGCGAGCTGAAACTGATTCAGAACGGATTCCAACACGGCAAATCCAACGGTCTGTTGAACGGCATCACGACTGTTTATGTGAAGCAAGAGCCACAGAGCATGCAGCAGGCAGATGTGAAGCCTGTTCTAACCAGCATTGCCATGGGGAATAAAACCTACCTGGGTCCCAGCAGAAATGTGCCTCAGATCAAAGAAGAGGTGGAGGATGAGGTCTTCGCCAACCCCATCAGGTTAGTTCTTTCTAATGATAATCCCCGACATAGAACCTTGATATTCATACAATGAGTAAGAGAACATTTCTAATGAGGACTTGAAATTAGGAGGGATTTGGAAACCAAAGAGTCTTTGTCACAGAATTTCAATTCTATTGAAGGATAATACTGTTACACAAAAAGAGCTTTAGACCAATTTGGGGAAAAGAGATTAAATTACCGCTTTATAGCTTACAAGAACGAGACTAAATTCGAGAGGAATAAATGCCACACATGTATTTTATTGAAGCGTAAGTATTACCTTGCATTGAATAGAACTCGATGTAAATTCAAATGTAGGGTACTTGCACCAAATAGTGGTAATTTATCATAACGAATAAATCAAATACTATTTATATTACATTAGGAAGGTAAATCATATAACAATTTAGATTTTTTTTTTTTTTTTTCTTAGACTAATTTTATCATAATGTCCAATTAAAAATGTCTGATTGATGAAAATGAAGTTCTGATAATGGAATCCTCCAATCTCAAAGATAGACAGGCCACATTGGGTCGGCCGCCATACTAAAAAAAAATCTCATTATTATTTTGTTTCCTTTTTGTCGAGGATTCGAAATGAAAAGGAAAGCACAAAAAATATCGAGTAGAACAATAAAATAAACCTCCTTTTCGTTCTCAATAAAGTAATAATAATGATAATATTAGAGCAGAATTTGAAACACAGAAAGGGAAAGAAAAATGCAAATTCAAACAAAAGATAACTAGACTCTTCGAAGTGGAACTCCTTTGAGTTGGGTATCGAATGATTTTTTTTTCTTTCTTTTTTCTTTAAGAAAAAATGATACCTATTTTAACAACTTTATGCGCGCTAGTTTGGTATGACGTGATTTTTGTAGCCACAGAAAATCAAATTTTATTTTCTTGTCTTTGTCACAAACCCTTAAAACAAAGTCTTAGGGTCGAATTATAAAATAAGATTTGAGTTGACCAGACTGTCCCTTAAATCGGGCTATGGTGCGCTGTGATTGGTTGAAACTCCGAATTCAGGGCGTGTCTGGCTTAGCTCATCTTTAATCCTTTTGCATAATGTGACCCTGAGAAACCATTATTAATTTTGATGTTCAGGTGGATTCTCATATTCATAAATAGCAGCTTTTTTCTTTAAAAAAAAAAAAAAAAAACAAGATTTCATTTCTTATTATTATTTTATTGACTATAACAAATACTAAGGGGTGAGTCAGCAATCAGCATATAACACAAGGACCTACCTAATAAATTTACTTCAAACATGAGACACGATAGGAATCACGTTGATAATAACATATAATTATGCAAGTAAGTTGTTGGATGTTAGTTATTTAAAAATAGAAAGATTGTCGGCTAACGAATTCCTGACTCAATGTCTATTATTATAAATTCACCCCTTTGATTTCTCTTGAGGATGATTGAGTCTGAATACTGAAGAGATAGAATGAAACGAGGAGAAATGAAGCCTGGGGGTGAGAGAGAGAGAGATAGGGATGAAGAAGAATCAGCAATTATTTTCCCGAATAGAAATTTATTCTCTGTTCCTTTCGGTTCTAGATCTGCTTCTCTGTTTGCAATCAGTGGTGTAGTCTTATGCAAATGAGTTGTCAGCAATAGTAAATTTCTGGTTTTTGGCTGGTTTCATAAATTTTATTTCACCAATATTGTGGCAATGTTGTAAAAACATTAATTTGAATTAACTTTGTATTTGTTTTAATTTTTCACAGACTTATTTACTTAAGCATGGCTTGAAAAAAAAAACAACAACAAAATAATACAATTTTCTATCCTAAATTATTTTTTTTCTCCTGAAAATACTTTTTCTTTAACTGGACTATTTTAGTTGTACATTTCCGTTTTAATCAATTGGATTTTTTTAAACATTATATTCGTCATTATTTTATTGAATCGGCAGGATTCCTGAACCCAATTCAGGCTGTATAAAGTCCAAGAATCATCCAGAGTTTTCACCAACAACTTTGTATTTTCCCTTTCTGTATTTTCAATGTACAGTTTTCCATGCTGCGTCACTGATTTGTAATAATATTTTCTATTTTCCTATGTGCTTTGAATTTCAAGTTTCATAATTTGATTCAAATATCATTTTGTATATTTTTAATCTGGTCGTATAATTTCTGATATTGTTTTCGCCAGGGCGTCCTCATGTTTCCGTTATTATTCCGTCTATTATACCATGTACGTATGATTGTAGATACTATCTAATATCTACCTATTAAATTTCGAATTGGATTATCTTGTCAATTTTTGAAATTGAGAGTTTTAATTGAGTTATGAAGATTTTAGTATTGGTTTAGATAAATTTAGTAGGTACAAATAGCATGAAAGTATTTTTAGTTTAGATATTTTTCAATTCGATCTTGGAGTGTGGTTTCTTAGGTTGCTACTATCAAAAGAAATGAGTTCTTTTATTTTTATTGAAAAAATCTTTTTGCTCCCATTTCACTTCGTTCGTTCGTTTTTTTTTTTTTTTTTTTTTTTTTTTTTTAATGCATAGATTTCTTTCAAAATACAAATTTTCTACGGCAAAGTACAAATTTTCAAAATACAAATTAATCTCCACAGTGTCTCTGATCAATCGTCCAAGTACGCCTCCTCTAACGGGTACGTCGGTTGCAGCAACAGTCGGAAGAGACGCCTGGACACCCCGAGCAGGGGCGGCTTTCCTCCCCATCCGGCCTACCAGTCGCGCCTCCGTGCCGTCAGAACCCGCACCAGTGCCTCGCCCCCCCTCCACTACAGCGCGCCGCCCCTGCTCAGTCCCTCCCGCGGAGGCAGCGGCCTCTACTGGCAGGCCCTGACCTCCTGGCCCAGCTCCACCACCTTCAAAGGTTTTTGTTTATGAAGTTATCATATTTGTGTTCATCACACTTTCGTGATATCACAACTACTCAAACTCGCTTTACTAAAACTACGCTGAAACCGGGACTTGAACCACCGACCTCCAGGTTACTAGTCCACTGCCTTATCGATCAAGCTAATGAGGTCGGTGTTTTTGTTTATGTTCATGCTTAACATCAGCCAATATAAAAGGTCTGAAATATGTAATATGTAATAAAAACTCAGAAATTTCGCCTAAACCACAAATTGTAAATTTCATGTAAAAACGAATTCCTGCATTTACCTAAATTTAGGTGCGCGGCGCAATGTTGGTCTGCATTCGGGATATAGGTATAGTACCTGTATGTATAACATGTAGGTATTTAAGTATACATATTTCATACAATCATGTTGTATTCCTCTATTGACTCGAAATTGTATGTTTGACATACAATGGTACTTGGATTGTGTACCTCACTAGTTTTAGGTATTCAGACGGGTTATTTTCTCAGGCAAAATCCACAAACGGACTTGAATTTCTCTAGTCTCTGGAGAGCGCACGAAATAGTTTCATTACCTATTCGACCAAAAAACGGTTTCAGAAGACTTGATTCCTGTGCACAAGTGACAGGGAGAAGACGGTTTGTTATTTACCCACCCAGTGAGGGTACAAGAAGGGTTCAAATATTTGACTTTCGTGGGATCTAAAACACTTGGACCGTATCAAATGCTTTGATCCTGCGTCCAGTCCGGTTGTGCTGTAACATAGAGGTCACTGGGGAATCGAACTTCTTGTTCCAAGAGCTGCTCTACTCACTATACCCGTAGTTAGCTCACATAATAATAGGGATAACGTCTGTAAACATCTAAGCCATGCCAATTCATGGGTTCAATTTTTATTTGGGTCAGATACTTCTGACTGAATATCTGTTTCAATCACCTATTAGTTGATTTTCTTTTGTTTTTATTTAACACTTAGGTATATATTTCTAGGTGGTGTGTAAAACCATAGATGTTGACATGCACCACTATAATCTAATAAAAGATAGATATATGTCTATGGTTTGAATTTTGATGAATTACTTTCCCAATAATCAATAATAAATTCTCATTAGGATGTCAAATATAAACACCATGTTCAATAAATAGTTGATGTTCTAAAATCCTATACCATTTTCTTTATTCTTGTCTATTCTTGCAGACGAAAACATGTCAGCGGCCGAAATGCGGTACCTGGAGAGTCGAGACATGGCCCCAGAGTGTGATGCGGCCCCGCACGTGAATGTAGGGCCGCAATACCAGGCCCTGATTCCCGAGTGCTGTCCGTATGGGGCCAGGACAGAGCGAGAGCCTACGTACGAACACCTCCTGTGGGACCCTGGCATCAGCAAGGTGACGTCAGTCTCAGAAGGTAAGACCATCAAGTGCTTGTGCTTTATATTTTCGACTGAAAAGTAATCTCTTATAAATGTTCATTAAAAAAAAAAAAAAAAACATTGTGAAGAGACTGAATATAAGTTTTTACAAACAGAGTATTTCTATAATAATAATAATATCGCCTTATTTATACTGCCCGATAAGGACTATTAAAGTCCCATTATTCCAGCAGTAAGCCCAAGACATATTATTATGTGGTAAAAATCCCATATGGGAGGATAACTTGTCATGTCCCGGCTGGGTTTCGAACCCACGACCTCTGGAACCTGTGGATTCATAGAGTGCCGCCTTTACCACTGAGCTACCGGGAATATACTGTTAATTTTTACGAGACTATTGACAAAAATACAAAGAAAGTTTCACTGCAATTAATGAATTGCAACGTATAAAGGAGGAATTCATTGACAGGCAGCTCGGATTCTGTATGTAACACATACGTAAACATGAAACCTCTATCCTCTATCCATGAGAGTATCATAACACCTTTTAGAGATTAGTAGGGGTTGTATAAATTTTCTTTTACAACTTCAACTCACACGGATAAACTGTAAGTTTGAGAGGAAAGTATAAATTCTCGATTTCAGCAGAATATGAGTAAGTTGATCTTTTTCTTTTGCTTTTTCTCTCTCTCTGTCTCGCTCACATGAGTATGATCTCTGCTCTTTACATGCAACATACTCGTTCCTACTCCGTTATATGAATTATACATGATCTATTTTATGATAAAAGAAAGAGAAGAAAGTTCTTAGCATGTTAGAAGAAAACAAGGAGTGTAGAACAAACTTGTTAAAGTTTTTCTTTGCTCCTGCATTTTTGTTGTTTCCATGTTCTAAAACATATTTATGTAATCTTGCATAAAGAAAGGATGATATTCCATTATTCAACAAGCATAGAAAGGATTTGGGTCCTCAAGAGCTTTTAGTTTTGGTTTCATAAACTTGGTGAACATTAATCTGCTCCTTCTTATCCTCAGTGACATATAGTAGGAAGTTTGTTTTATTAAACCAATGCCACATTATTAGAAAAGGTATTTCAAGTAGCAGCGATGAGACTAAACTGTCAATACTATTGGATACCAAACCTATCACCTTCTCCTTATTTCTCCTTCTGTTCAAACGGGTTCTGCCCTATTGCTAGCCTCTTCAATCCTATATTTGTGATAGTTCAAAGGCTTCAAAAGCTGATGCTGTGGTTTGGGCAGGCGTTTTTACAAGTTAATGCTCTTTACAATTGAACTTAAGGTCAATAAGTCCATTTGGGTTTTCTCTCGTCTACATCCTGTTTTCAAGCCTCTGAGGGAAGTTCTTTTCCTTGAATTTTAAGAAATGTGAATTATTTGTGTTAGAAACAAAAGCTTATTCACATTTTTGTGTAGATATCACAACATCACATTGAGCTGCAATTCTTCTCTCAGAGGCGTGTTGTATCTCTGAGATTTTACGAAATGTCAACTGATTACACCCTGATAATGTGTCTCTAATATCTATGGCTTTCTATTTTCGGCTTGCAGTGGACATGTACCTGGAATTCGCCTGCTGCGCGGCAGTGCCTGGAGGCGGCAGAAACAAAGAATATGCCCTCCACCTGTTGCATCTCTGTAACGGAAACATACACGTAAGACTTCTTGCAATGCATTTTTAGATTTGTATTTATTTTGTACTTAAATATCGCATTTTTCAGAATACACCAGATTCCAACGAGTCATTGATGTTAATCAACTTGAAGAACGGAGGGGAAATACCGAAATGGGAATGATCCTATTTCGGAATGTTTCAGGTTCGAATATTGAAAACATCCATAGTGAATATGGCAATGTCTATTTTGCTGGTATTCTTTTAACATAATCCACCAAATTTATGATGAAATCTCCCACAAGAAACGACTCCTGAAACATTCTAACATATTCCCATATCACTTATATACCACATGCATTATATAGCATTATATATTGCTGGAAATATTATTTTCACAAAAAACCTAATCACTGGCATTTCCTCGACAGTCGGCCATGCTCCGGCTGATGCAGCCCACACCCACGCTGCAACCTGGGCACCCACTCCTGTCCATGGAGTACACAGACAATGAGCGGTGGAATGTCACCGAGATAGAAATCTTCCAGCAATCCCTTCTCAAGTACGACAAAGACTTGTCCTGCGTGGCACAAGAGGTAATTTCCACTGATAATCTTTTTTTTTTCCTTTTAGGCACTTTAACCATTTATTGTATGGTCGTTCGTGCCGATCCTCTCAAGGTCTAGATAAGGTGAAGGAACTGATAATCTTTCTTCTGGCCATTTGCATTAAGTTATTGTAAATGGGAATTTTGAAATTTTTGCGCACTCTAATGTGATATTTATATGGAAGCTCTCAGAGTGAAATAAATAGACGTTTTTGTAATACCTCTCTGGCGCTAAATCTCGGATTGCATACTGTCTTAGATGGAGAAAACCGAGGCTAAATAACGACTTAAGTTATCGTTTTTGTCAATTAATGTCGCTCTTAGAGTCTTTACAAAAACACTATTTCTTTGCGTCCCTACTCGAAGGGATAACATGAAAAAGATTATGTCTGTTATATTTCTATTGGCGCGGTAGGTGAATTCAAAATTAAAACAAAGATCATTCTTAAGTTAATTAAGTATGGAAAGTCCTTCCTGCGTTCAAAAAAGAGACTCCACAATAGTTTGTCATAAATTATTTTGAGTTCGAAACCCAGCCGAAACATGACATGTTATACTCCCATTTGGATTTGACCACATAATAATACATCTTGCCTTACTGCTGTAATAATGGGACTCATTAGTACGAATTGGTCAGGCAGTATAAATACGACAATATTTTTTTGGGGGCTTTTTCAATTCACCAATGGGAACGAATTCATTTTCAGATACTAAATTTTTTATTCATACTCATTTCTGCTCATTTTTTGTCATGTTCATAGATTGGCTCTAAATCTTTGAAACAATGTATTCAATTCTACTACCTGTGGAAGAAGGTGTGTCCGGATGAGTACAAGAGGATTCGATTGAGCAGGCGGAGAAACAGGGATTTCGATTTTGATTTCAAATCAGACATTCCAGTAAGTCAAAAAAGTTCAATTCAATTCACTTACATTACAGAAGAGATGTATACAAGTGTATCTACGTTTGAGTTCAAATCGGGCATTCAATCAACAATCAAGCTTTATTATGTTTAATTTCAAATCATATTACATTGCAAATATTTTTAATTTCATTTCATATCTTTGAATGTATTCTTAGATTCTTTGAGAAGAAGCGGTAGGACCTGCAACTTGGTCAAATATCATAAAAATAATGTACATATATTTCTTCAAAAAGAAGTACTCTTTTTCATTTACAGAGTTTTTTTATTGAGTGAGAACATTATAATATAAATATATTATTAACTGATTCATTGTTTATTTACGAACTAGCTTAATTGTTTTTCTCAATTCTATTATTTCAGGTAACTGACGTGGATTTGGTATCGACGAGTTCTGAAAGCCGCCTTTTCGTTTGCGAATATCCTGATTGTTCCGCGGTAAGTATTGCCTGCACTGTTGTGAAAACATGAAATATTCAATATTTATGTGATTTGAAATCAGCGATGACTCGTGGTTGTATAAAACGCACTGAGAATAATCTTCGGGTTTAAACCAATGACAAATTATACAATATACATGCATAATTTTAGTAACTAGGTATTGTATAATCTTGGACCTACACGCTATGCTTGGATTATGGAGCTTGAATACAAAACAGTTTTTTTCAGAAAAGTTGGCGACACTTTAGTCCGAGTGACAGGAGACATGAGAGCGGGTATTTCTCTCACATAATCCAGCTAGAGTTCTCTGTGCATTGCCAAAGAGAAAAACTTTGTATGACATAACCTGAATAACATAATCGAACAGAATAAATTTGACTGAAGCCCAAGTGCAAAGTCACTAACAGTCTGATGAAGCACGGCCATTAACCATTTGATTGTGTATAAAGTTGATTGATTTAATCTCTTCATTAGCGACTTATGCACTTACTTAGACCCGAGTACGTATAGTAGTTGTATAGTTACAATATCAAGTCTGGAAAGATGTTTAAACAAAATAGTTCTCAGTTACCGACCTCCAGATTACAAGTCCGCCGCCTTATCGATCAAGCTACTGAGGACGGTAGTTCTCACTAGTTCTCACTTACCAAACTTGTGTTTCTTTTCCAGAGCTTTAACTCTCGTGCGGCTCTGAACGGTCACATTAAAATCCACGGAGGTGCCACTAGCCTCACCCTTGAGCGCCGGGCCACCCCCACCCCTACCCCCACGCCGCCCTCGCTATCAGTGAGTTCCGCTGATCTTTTAGAAGAGTTTCCGTGTAAGATTTGTGGGAAGTAAGTTACAAAGTGATGCTAGAATTTCCTCCTCTCTTCTAGGTGACGACTTATACCAGTTCTAACTTGCAGGTAAACCTATCACATGACGGAACGATTTCCCGTGATCGATTGTGTGTGTGGTCTGCAGTATGATTGTGATAGTCTCTTTTGTAGTATATACAAAGATTTAGAATGGCAATAATAACACCTCCATAAGAACAATACAACTGGAGGGTTCTATAAATTTAATATCACAACATGTACGGTTAAGCCTTATAATAATGTATTTAATATGATCATGTTCTTGTTTAACCAAAAGTAATTCGAACATTTGAACATCTACTAATGATAGATACATATGTATATGTAGGTTTACACTTACGACCCACAATATTGGTGTGTTGTGTTTGTCCTTAATGTCTCTTTATCTTACTGGCATGCTTTGTTGTGAAGTCTCTCCTCTCAGTTGAAATGTGTAAATATTTTTAAGTGTTTTTTTCAAAGAGAATAACAAAAAAAAAAAAAAAAATGAGGCAGTCAAGCTCTATAGACCTATGAATTTTCATTAAGGGTCTGCATAAGTTCTTAAAGTCTTAACTTCTTTAAATAATTCCCTTGATTTCATAAAAAGGTCAACCTTACCGATGTGTTTTTTTGTTTTTTCTTCTTCTTTTTTTCCGTTAATGGCACAAAGGAGATCAATTAGAGTTTTTTGTATCCTTCCTAACGCTTTAGCACAGGAATAATTTCTACTACTGCATTCAAATATAAAGAATGCCAGTTATTTATGATTTTATTGAAGGTTTCATCCTAAATTTGCACTTCTAAATGTGATTTGTTGTTTCGATGTTTCTTTATTATTTTTAATTGTTTTATTTGATCAAATTCAAGATTTTTTTTTATGAGTTTAAACTATTTTATCACATTGTTTGGTTCACTTAGCGCCGTCAGGACGGTTGAACATGTTATGTTGTACTAGATCTACGCTTTTTAAATTTTAGGATATTGAAATCAACTTTCAGAAATGACGCTACAATTTTAAATGCTGATATTTTGCATTGTTTAAAATTATACATACGTAATTATATCCCAGTAACTCTGCAAACATTGAATTTTCAATGGTAGCAAACTTGTAAAGTATTTGTAGTTGTGAATACAAATAAATGATTAGAACATTTGCTTACAAAGATGTGATAGTGGTACTACTGGTACTTTTGAAACCTGACGAAGGAGCATAGAAAACCCAACTGTCTGTCCTTTTGATTTTACATGCAACTCATTTTACGTTTCAATATTTTCTCCTCAGAGTGTTTAACAAGGTGAAAAGTCGCAGCGCCCACATGAAATCCCACCGACCACTGGACGCAGAGCCCAAGCATCTGAAAGTGAAACTCTCTTCCTCCCCTGTACTCATCCTGGATACTGTGGACACTGCTGTCGGGCGAGCCATGGGCATAACCTCCACCTACTTACAATCACACATGAGGCCTAATTGATAGATTAGATTAAGTTATTGCGGACTTCAATAACCAATTGCCTATATAAATTGGCCATTCAAAGAGGAAATGCTTCTTGCATTCTCGGTTCCCTTCCGGAAGGACGGTCCCTGGGACAAGTTTTTTATATTTAATAAAACTAAATAAAACATTTCTTAACTCTCTATCTCCTAGATGATACGCCAAACATCTGATTTAGTCTGAATATAAAACAACATATTCATTAACTACATAACTGATTATAATTATGCTGAAAACTAAAACTTTATACTCATTTAAATGAAAACTACAGATCTTGAGCATCCTACGTACATGGGCATATCACGACGGGAGTGTTACCCTCCATTCACAGGAAACTCTTTATGAGTCATTTTTAAAATGGAATCGTGTATACAGTATATGTTGCCCTAGTAAGACATTCTTGTCTTAGGCGATATTTTTTAAATAATAAATAACGTTATAAATTCTCATACAACTGATTATAACAATGATCGAAAACAGGCGATTAAATAGTTTATGATTTCGATCCATAATAATACAATATTATTTTTAAAATAGGTAACATGTGGAAAACAATGTGTGGAAGTCATCACTGGCTTGAATTGAGGTGATATAAAGTACCTTAAAAGTTGTTCCGTAAATGTTAAATAATAAAATTTGAAAAATACAAAACTATATTTTCTTTACCTCTTACTGTATCATATTGTATGTAAATAATATCCCTTTGTTTATTGGTCTCTCAATAATAAATTTGTAAGATTAATTCTACTAAACTTTATTATAACTTTCTTTCATGTTGAAAATGATTCATTTAAGCCTATTCGTATATTTATACTAGAAAGTTTTGTGTAAATTCTGAGTTGATGGATAATCGTAACCTACATCAAAATAATTATTCCTTGGACAAATTTCATGAGATTCTGAAATTTTCAATGTTGATTTAACAAAACCATAATCGGGTAAATATCATGCGAAATAAATTATAATATACTATGAAAAGTAATGTTGAACTAAGAAGCGAAAAGTCACAGGTTATGTCCCGAGGAACACGAAATAATATTAATTAAAATATTAAAAATACCACAACATTGTAGTCTGACATTATTTTTTATGAGGTCGTACATTTGATTTTACATTATAAAATACATAATTATATTGAAATCTTTGAAAACGCATAGGTATTGAAATTCTTTATATGGAAAATTAATTACAAACAAATATTTCTTGTCGTTCTGTGTAAAAATAATACTAAGGGCAAACATAATAGACAAAGTCAGAGCACAGGTTTGAGTCATAACTTACATTCCACCATATCAAACAATACGAAAAATAGAGTCTTAATTGTCCATAGAGGTATAACAAAAATGTCCATTGATCTCCCCTTAAGTTACCAAGTGTACTTAAGTACGCTTTAGTGCATGTTTAATTGCGAAATTAATAGAATTCTTTTTTGTTATACCTCTGTGGACTTCAGTGTAGATTTTCCGTATTGTTTTAATTGGGGAAATAATGTAATTTCTGACTTGAACTTCTGATCCTGATTTTGTCTATTTATTTCGATCTAAGTCAGTGTATTTTTTATTATTATTATTATTCCTAAGTGTGGTTCCAATTTCATCATATTTTTCAAAACACTTTAGGTTTTCATTATTCTCCTTTTTCAAAACTTCGATTTTAAACCGTATTATAAATGAAATATTTCTCTTCAAAATATTTTTAAAGAAATTATTAATACAATATAAACTTTCATGTTTATCGTCTCCTTAATAAGTTGAAATATAAAATTTAAATCGAGCATGTAATCATCATCATAATATATAGAGCAGGTAAAGAGTGATCCGATTCATGGTTTAATGTTTTATTAATAATGTAGTAACATCTGTATTATTCATAAAATGTAAGGTTTAGATAAATAACAACTGAAATTGTTAACGGCTCCTCCTTGAGTTCTCCATGTCTCCTTTCTTTGTGTAAATGATTCAAAATGAAATTCGTTTTTCATTAAGTACTCTACTTTTACTTTTTAAATGTAAAATTTTCATATCTTGTATTTTAATAATAATCTTTAAAACTAAAGCAATACCAATCATCTCACCTTCCACAATTTTGCTCACTACTTAATACTACATATTTGAAAAATCTCTTTTCTTCTCATTTACCCTCATTTTACTCCTTCATTTCTAATTTAATTTATTTAGATACCTAGGTACTTAATAACCTAATGAATAATTCCTTAGTGGTTATTTTGTGAATAAAGTAGTTTTCAAATAATCAAAACGAAGAATCAGCGATAACTTCCTTTGTTGTATGATATTTTTTTCTTCATTTTTAAAAAAATAGAAAGTTCAGCGAGAATAAATTATGGTCTTATAGAAAACGGATATACTTCCATATTTACTTAATCAGTGAATTCACTTGTGCCAAATTATAATTTTATACGTTTATATGTATAAATAAATAAAAAATTGGTCCTAACCGTACGAGTATTATTTTATTTTCAATCTTACAAATTTTCATTGATCTATCTTTTCATTCAGTATTATTTTTACAGATCAAAATGTATTTTTTAATAAGAAAACTTATTTTTATTACCTATACATACTATTTTAACGTGCATTTCATTGTATTTTGTACTATTGTACTAATATTCTTGTAGAAAGTAACTTTTTTCTTTCTATAGATGTAAATGAATCGAAAAGTATTGCACAAAAGAACAAAGTTAAAATACGACTTTCTATTAATTTTGCATATTTTTCTTTCGAAATATGATACGATTAGGTTTTGAGTAAATATATTTAAAGTAGAACTAGATGTTAAATTTTCAGAGCTTTTTAGAATAGTTATGTAGGTAGTGTGGATCCTAGGGTATTTACATTAATTTCTTTTAAAATGAATTGTTAGATAAAAGACATAGGAGAAAACTATCCTACATTAAAATCAAAATACAAAGTAGCTTTAACTTTGATATAATTTAATCATGTTTAAATGAAATAAATAAATATTGAAATAAATTGATGTTAGATACAAGATGATATGCAAAGTATTTTACCTACCTATCCATAGTGAATATCTTATTGGTGCCTACTTTAATGTTATTAGGTAGGTAGGTTATGAATCAATCGAATTTTAATATGAAATAAATACAATCATATTGATAATGTAGAATTTCATTATTATTTTATATCTTTTATAGCTTATTTTTGTTTTTGTATAGTAAAGGAACGGTACCTATAAAAGCAAAGCTTGTGAAATGGGATAAAATAATGTATATTATAATAAAAAATGGTTATATAATTTTGGTTAGCTAGGTGTAACAATTGGTATCACTTTTTTTAGGAAAATTTAATTTTGTTATTATAATTTTATTTTAATAAAATTACCTATTACATAATAATAATTATTTATTTGTTTATTATTCTACTTTGATTTAGCGTTGGTGTTGTGATACTTTTATTAATATTTTAAATCTCTTTATTATTACTTCATATTAAAAATCTATAATAGGTGATAAATAATGTTACATTAGGATCTATATGTTGAGTTAGAAATATTTTGATGGATCTATTTTTATCGAATTATTTCTCAAACAACAATTTTAATTTCTATGCAGGAGTGCCAAATTATTATTACAAGAGGCCTACATTGCATTACTTTCTTAATCGTAAAAAAATACTTAAAAAATAAAAAATAAAAATTAAATAAGAAAATTAAAATTCTATCAAACTCACTTCTTAGAAATCACATTTTCCATTATTATCATTTTGATTATGTTGGTAAAAATGCTAACCAATTTCTGATGGCCTTAAGATTAACTACTTTTTTAGGTAAATTAATTGTATTTTTATTACTATACCTCCCTTTCTGTCCCTAATCCCAATTTATTTATTGTGAATATTAATAATAGATATAGTTAGTTTATTTTTATGGTATCCTATTAAATAGTTTGATTATGCAATGCCACTGTCAATGAGGAAATTAATTGAACATTTTTTTTTTTACAATGAAAATGTCTTATGGTGATTTTTCATTTCATTATCAAATTTAATTATTTAATTTAGTGATTATTATTATCTGACCTGGTTGCAGGGTTTTCAGTGAAACCCATACAATTAACACTGCGACCTAATTAGATGAATTGTGACCATTGACCATATACCGCACGAAGTTTTGTAATTGACTTACAGATCTGCAAAGTCATTTTATTCAAGATCTATAATATAAATCAAATTAACAGATTTTTTTTTGCATAATCATTATCTTCGTTTGTAAAACCTTTTAAAGTTTTGTTCCTTCTTCTTTAATAAATTGTTTTTAAATAAATAAAATTCCCATCCATCAATGTCCATTTCCTAGAACTAGATAAAGCCTCCAAGTTTTATTACCTTAAATTAAATGTAAGGAATGAAAAAAAAAAAAATCTGACAAAGGACAAAATTGTAGAAAGTAGGCAGATTAATAACAGATTAATTCTACAAAGCCAAAAAAGAAATGGAAACAGTGAAAATTCAAAAAATATACAAACATGTACCTACAAAAAAATATTTGATGTAATAAAACTTAAAGGTTCAAACTCTTCAAGTAGATTGTATGTATCTCTGTCTATGTGTGTTTTAGCTGTTTAAAATAATAAGGTTAATTAATATAAATAAAATAAATAATTTTGTTGTGATTTTATATATAAATCTGAAGAAAAAAATTCTCTTTAAAAACCGACTATTTTATTTCATTTTAGTTATTTTTCTTTTCACTTATCATAACTAATTTCATGTAATATTTCTTATCTACTCAATTAAAAATAATTTAATAAAATAATGTCTTATTTGATCAAAACCGGACATTTGCTGGGTAGGATAATTATTTAAAACTTGTGAATCTCACATAAACTTCCTTGGCACAAATTATTATTGCAAAGGTTTTCTGACCAATATTTCTATTTCAGGAAAAACTTTTGTTACAACATATTCTTAGATAGAAAATATTCTTTGAAAAATATACATTTATTTAAAAATCTTTATAATTATTTGTAGATGAATTTAGCTTCGCTTTTATTTTAATTATTTGACTAATTTATTTACCTCGTTGAGTATTTCTTATGCTTTTAGATTAGTTGTTTTGCTTTGTAGTTTCATTATTTTTCTGTTTAATTTGGTGTGACCATCATTTTCTTTTATTAGTTTTATGCAATTATTAAGCATTAGAGAGACTATAAGAGAAATTCTATTTACTAGTCAAACCAATGACTCTATCATTATAATTATTATGTCTCTCATGTGCGTGTTGTATTCCGCTTTTCTCGTAGTAGACTAGAGCAATAGCATCTTTTTAGTACGCTTTTAAATCATTTTTCTTTGAAGAGTACGATAACATAAACATCAGTCTTTATTCCATGATACATGGTAGCTATACGTGTGTTTTACACAATAATTCACTGAAGTCAATCATCTAGCATAGTAAAGTTTCATGTAGCTTAGCAATTTCTTATAAAACACTTCTTAATGGAGAAAACATAAAATAAGAGAGGAAAAAGGGAAAGAGAAATTTGGAAATAAGAAGAAAAAAAAGAGATAATATATTGTATATAAAATGATGTTTTTTTTATTGTTGGTATGTATAACTAAAAATTGTAAGGAAACATGACCTTTATAAATTGTTGTAACACATTTTTTTTTTTTTTAATTACAAATTTCAATAGATATACATTTAATGGATATTTACTTCTAAATGGACCTACATAACAGACTATTCAACTTATTTTAAACTTTAGGTCAGTATATTGATGACACATTTTATACGTAAATAGATTACTTACCAAAAACTATGTATGTAGATTGCTTTTTAGATAATTTACGTCTTTTGTCACTCTTGATTATGCTTTTGCTTTTTTTCTATTTCTCTCAGTTTGTAAAAAAAAAAAATCATTTTATAATTAGAAATTGTATCATTTTGTTATAATTTGTATTCACTCATATTATTTGAATGTGTTCAATTACTTAGTTACCATAGTCATTTTATATTGAATTATTGCTTGTTTTGTTTTTTACTGTACAGTGTACAGGTAGGCTTCTATGTTTCTGGTATTTATGTTTTCATTCAAAAAATAGTATTTTGTGTGTATGTTGCAAATTGCTTTGATTTTCAGTATTCTCTTTATTTTCTAACATTTTCTTATGATTTCATTTCTATTTTTACCCTCTAATAAGTGTCTCGTATAACTAGTATAGTAAATTTACCTAAATTATTTTGATGTGTTCATTTTGTACTTAGTTTTTTTTTTATATATCCTTGATAAAATACAAATACCTCATTTAGTTTGGACAAGAAAAAATAAAGAGACAGTGACAGTCAATTCTTTTTCAGTTTTGAGCAAATAAATTTGTGTGATACAATTATCTCTTCTCAATGAAGAGGTATCAGAAAATGGGCACTGAAAGGTCAAAGGGACATTTCACACCGTCGTCGCGCGTCGTCTCCTAAACAGTTCGGACAGCATAATCATCAAAATTTCAGGTCCATAACTTAAAGTGTACAAGAGTTTAAAAAAAAAAAAAAAAAAAAAAAAAAAAAAAAGAGTTGTGACTTGTGGAAGACGCCTTACGGTGCAGGAATTTATCTCGTCAACAGTGTTTATGTAGTTGTTGGAAAAACACAAAAAAATAAGTTTCTAGAAATGGAACGCGGGTCTGCAGATCGCGATGCTTGACTCCCCAGATTCGTAAGCTATGCATTACGCAAACTTAATCCATTATGTACAATTGTACATTCATTCATAATCAACATAACTCCGAAACGACTGGGGACCAAAATATGACTCCCAATTTGGCACAGACTCTCCTTTTGGTATTTAGATGCTAAGAAAGAATTTTTTAAAAATCCAAATAGGACGCCAGCCACGGGGGAAGTTTTAACGGCGACAAAGAGTCGGGATTTAGCTAATATAACACAATTTATGTACCTAATACTAAAGTATGTTGGTACTTGTTAAAGTAATAAGTAATAAGTATATTTATTGAACGGGAATAACCCTATACAGGGTGGTCCAGAAAGTTTGCACCAAAATGATAGGAGTAATAAAAGAGACCATTTTCAACAAAAATATTCCCGGACATTTTCCTTTATTTTTTGTCGTTTTCAAAATGGCGGCCAAAACGTGTGTTTTCAAATATTCCGACTTTGGTTTGGCTTTTGATTTTTTTAATTTTTTCTGTACCACCTAGAAAAAAACGGATTGCATTTTTGAATTGAGAATAAAATTTCAATTAAAATAAGTTAAATTAACCCATTCAATGTTTTAATGATAATGCTCATTTAGACTGTCAAGGTTCTGAACGCACATATTTGAAAAACACACGTTTCGGCCGCCATTTTGAAAACGACAAAAAATAAAGGAAAATGTCCGGGAATATTTTTGTTGGAAATGGTCTCTTTTATTACCCCTATCATTTTGGTGCAAACTTTCTGGACCACCCTGTATTAGAATACAAACATTGGAAACATAAAATGGTAACACATATGAAAATATTAAAAATAAAGTACAAGTAGGTATAAGTTTAAAAAATATCACAATAAATATGCAAAAAAAATAAGCTGTCACATTAAAAAATAAATAAATAAAATAAAACATGAAAAGATACTTTTGTACCTATGTCAAAAGAAGTAAACCTCTTTTTGTCAAAAAGTTAATTAATACGGTAAGCAAGTAAACACAAAATAAAAGTATTATAAATTTAAAAGTCAAAACTCTTATCGGCATTAGCAGCACGAAGCATCCTGTTAATTGGTGAGTGGTACAGGTAATTTGTACCACAGGATGTCACATAAAATGTGTTGGATCTCCTCAGCCTCCTATGACAGTCTAGAGAAACTGAAGATAGCAGATTGTTACAATCTACAGAGCCAGAAAGCAACTTTTTCAGAAAGTTCAAGTCTGCTTGATGACGCCGCTCGGTTAGAGATTGAAGATTGGAAATGAGGTTGGGATAACGGAGATCACAATAAAAAGAAAATCGCTTCTGAACCCTATCTAGTAACTTTGAGTGAACATTGTAACAGGGAGACCATACAATACCCCCATATTCCAATAAGGAGCGAACCAAAGACACATAGAGGAGCCTGAAGGATACATGTGACAATCCCTTGGACGATCGAAAGATATAACCCAGAAGACGATGGCAACGCATAGATGTGTTCGAAATGTGAGCTGAAAAGGATAGTTTACTGTCCATGATGATACCCAGGTCCTTAATCTGCTCAACATGAGTAAGTGGCTGAGAATCAAGAAAATATTGAAAATTAGTTGGCTCACGATGCCTGGAAAAACACATAACAGCACACTTACTATGAGTTAATTGCAGATTATTGAACGAAAGCCATTCAGAGAATGCATTGAGATCTTGCTGGAGAAGACCGCAATCCTCTGGGCTGGATACAGATTTGTAGATTTTTACATCATCAGCAAACATTAGAAAAGAGGAGTTCTGGATGACTTCTTTAAGGTCATTAAAGAAAAGACTGAAGAGCAAGGGACCAGAATGACTCCCCTGTCCAACACCGGAAGACACACCAATAGAACTGGACAAATCATCCCCAATCTTTACAATCTGGGTGCGACCCTCAAGTGAGTTCTCCAACCAAAATAGAAAAGAGTTTCCAATACCATATGATCTTAGTTTGGTAATAAGAAACTTGATATTCACTCTGTCAAAAGCTTTTGCTACATCGGTATAAATTGAGTGAACTTCACTACCAGATTGGAATGAACTCAAAATATCTTTTTGGTAACAGAGCAAATTAGTGACGGTGGATCGCCCAGCAGTGAAGCCATGCTGTTGGTCGGAGATAAACTGTTTGCATGCAAAAGATAATTTCACCGAAACTAGCTGATCAAGAACTTTAGGCACAGAAGACTGCACGCAAACACCACGATAATTTGCAATGTTGGATCTGTCACCCGATTTGAAAATGGGAAAAACAAAGCTACACTTCCATTTTGAAGGGAATGCACCAGAAGAAAGAGACTTGTTAAACAAAATGGACAAAGGTTTTGCAAGGGACGCAGCACATTTCCTCAAAATGAAAGGTGGGACAGAATCAGGACCTGATGAGAATTTATGTGGTAATGATGACAACGCCTTGTAAACCTCACTAGAAGTGAAAGAACAACTATTGAAATCGATGCAATTCAACTGAGAATATTGAGGGACAGAACCATCGGAATATGTATAGGCCGCAGAAAAAGATTTGGCAAACAAGTTCACAGTTTGATGACCACTGGAACTGATCTCATTGAGAAGATACATATCCTTTGGAAATCCGTCAACCTTACGTGACATGTTCACAAACTTCCAGAAATAGCGAGGATTGGTCTTGAGACTGATATCCGATTTCTTCATGAATTCCTTATAACATTGGTCACCCAAGAAATTACACTTAGAACGAAGTAAAGAAAAAGAGATATAAAGAGATATAAAGAAAAAGAGATATAGTCAGAGATATACTAAATACAGATTTGCTATCCTAATAGTTTAAACGCTAGCAAAATTATCAAATGCAGGAGGAAAATCCTTAGGACCAACGCCACGGTGAATTTGAACCAATATTTTTTCTAGGATGGGGGCATAGTTAATGGCAAGTTGGTGCTGGTTGTCAAAATTTAAAATTACTGCTTTAGTACATATATTTAAAGAAATTACCTATCTCTAGATTCTCTAGTAAATTTTACAGACATGCACATCCCAATAGCCAAAATTATCTGTCAGAAAATTTTGTCCAGTACGGAATTCGAACCTCAACTTTGAGCCTTTTGTAGGAAAAATGTATGCATCCAAATTTCTTCTGAATCTACAATCTTCAGATTCACTGTCACCTCCCAGACATCGGTATAGTTAAATTCAGGTATATCTCCCGTGCCTTTATTCCATATTAACTTATGTTGCTATTGGGGTCGGCATTGCTCAACCTCGTGGTTGAAGTTGGTAGGGTGTAGCACGTTTTTTTATGGCTGGGTGCGCTTCCTAACGCCAACGATTCTATTTGGTTTTAACGTCCTGATCAGGACGGGGGTGTTATCATCCATTCGCTAAGAATCGTATTAGCTACCCACATTGACCTGACCCAGCCTGGGTAGGTCCGGAAATGCCAGCCTCACGTAATTGGAGGGAACAGAATTTTTTTCTAAATACTGCTCCAACCGGGGATCGAATTAGAACTACGGGCAGTAGTCACAACCGTTACGCCACGGAGGCTGGCTGTAGGTATAATTTATAATATGTAATGAAATTTGTGTAATTCTCCATGAGATACCTGATTACAAAAAAAACCTAATTACAGATGTTTTTGATACAATACTATCTCTGTGACATCCTCGTGATTCACCGTATTCATGTGAACCGGTTACATATAGCAATGTAGTGATACTGACCTAGTGTCGGCAGTTGAGAGAAATACCGTACTTAACACAACTAGCGGTGTTCGGCCTACCCGTACTTATTCCATTCTCTCCGTTAGTTGATCAGTTCAGTGCGTCTTCTACTTGATCCATTCAGTCAATTTAATATCTACTCATTCTCTACTTTTCATTCAAGAGTACGAGTTCCATCCGATCTAACACATTTTTTTTCTTCTCAAACCTTCTGATAGTTTAATGTGCGATAGTCGATCCAGCTCGATAGTTGATGAAGTCGGTTTTTACCCCTATTAATATCATTAAAAGAAAAGTGTTCGTGTGAGGTACAATTCTTCGTTTCCGTTTTATTTTTTATTTATATAATATAATTATTATTTATTTATTTTATTATAATAAAATTAAGTACCTACTTGGTTAGTTTCAATTTAAAAAAAAAAATCGATTTTTTTTAGTCAGGACAAAGTAAAAGATCACATCCATCCTCTGATGAAATTATCTTATTGCTCAAGAAAAAATAAGTAGATTTTTCTACTTTTTTGTCGTATTAATCGATTTTTTTTGTTACTAATAAATTAATAAAACTGTTAAAATAATAGGTATTTCCTACTGAAAAAATACTTTTTCGGGAGTGTATGTACCAGTACCTAACCAACTAAAAATATCATTTTACTGATTTAAAAAAAAATAGATGTAGGTAGACACGTTTAAAGTGAAGATTATTCATAGTTGTCCTCACAAAATACCTAATATCGTTTTTCTGTTGTTTGAACTTATAAGTATCTACATTTCGGACCATAGTATTGTATTATAATAATTGTGTAAAATAATAACAAAAATATCGCGCATTCACGAAATCATTCAATGATAAATCGCTGTCTTTATTTTTTTTTAAGAAACGGAGCACCGCTACAAATAATAATAAATTTAATTTGGGGCAAACTACAAAGCTATTAAGCCCAGAACAGCTCTTAATAAATGATAAGCATTTAAAAATGTCTTTTTTATCTTCAAATAGAATGCCAGCTACAGGGGTAAAACGTTTTCTGCGACTAGGGTGTACTACGCTCAACTGCCGAAATAATATCTCATTGAGCGGAAAATACATCGCGATTTGGCCCTCATTCCAGAACCACTCTCACTCTCATAATCCCCAAATCTTCCTTTCAACCGTCACAAAACACACTCTGATTGGTCAATTTGAACGTAAGAACCAATCAGAGTGCGTTGTACGGCGGTTGAAATGGAGATTTCCAGGATTATCAGAGTGAGATTGGTCTCTGGAATGAAGAGGGCCTAGTATCTTCCAATTTCCAATGCTCAAAGTCCGGATTTGAGTATTGAGCAAGCTTCAAATGGTCAGTCCGCAAATTGGTAGTAAGCCATGTTCAAAATTGGTAGTTTGTAGGCACTCGTAGTTCAACCATTTTCACTTCTGACGTACTCGTCAGTCTTCATATACCAATTAATTTCAATGCTTATGTAAATCTACCAAACCCAGCATTATCTGTGAGAAATCTAGCTAGACCAGCTACGCGAGGAATCAATGCTCGTTGTGTTCATTTTATAAATCTTAGAGGTAACAGGGCATTCATCCCGTTATCTGTGTAGGAACTAGGAACTGGCACATGGCTACAGAGGTCACCTAGTAAAGCAATTCATATAACCTATGGTGCATCACTGGTTGTCCATATATACATAATACAAATGTATGATATTTCTATGTTTGTATGTCTGACTCTATGGTTTTGTATCATCTACTTGTATCTGTCCATAGCTATTTAGCTAGTTTTAAGTATCAAAAAATGGTTTTGGGTAGGTAGAGTTTTAGTATCCTATCTAACAGGTTGCACCCGAGCTACGGCCTTAGGCATGGCCTTATATTTGTTTCTCTAACTCTACTTGACACATGAGGCATTGCCGTACAACATTTCGGGCCTAAATTCGACGACACTGAGCACCGCCAACCCTCCGCTATTTTAGTAAGCTACCCACCAACAAATTTGTTATCTACGGACAAGAAAAATCTTACTTTGAAAACATGAAGACATGTAGTCTTCACCTCTACCATAGCGTGGAGAATTACGCTTCACCTCTACTACCGAGGCAGGGCTTCATTCAGTGATAAATAGGGTTGAAATCTCATATTTTTGCTAACTTCGTTGCCGTGAATCAACGATAACAGTTAACGAAAAATGAACATGAAATTCGTAATCAGCACCTCCAAAATATTGGATTTGCTAGAATGATTTGGATCATAATCCCCATCTAGAATGAATCATAAACAAAAGTCCAAGCGCAACCCCGAAAAATACCGGTAAATTGGGGACGGGTTTCAAAAAGTTCAAGATGCCCAAGAAATAATCGCAGTAAAGCCTTAATTTTTTATCCTGAGAAACACTTGGTCTCATAAAAATATCTCATCTCATCGCCAAGTATCATATATTATACAATGTGCACCATTCACGAGGAAGTATTTTGTCCAGAATTGTCAGTGTATTTTTAAAAGCAATAGTTCCTACAACCTACATAAAAGTATTCAATACAGTTTCAAGTAATTAGGTAATTCTTTCAATATTCATTAGGTATTGTTTCCGGAAAAAAGCAGCGTCACGATGCAAAATTAGCATTTTCATTTCAAATTCAATTTTTGGGAAACAGTATTCTACAGTACAATCTTAATTATAGCTAAATTGGATTATACAGAGCTAAGGGACTTCTAGTCCCATTCGCGCATATATAAATAAACAGAGTTCTAGTCAGTTTCGTCAGCATGGCTGTCATCCGGAACTTCCTCCTATCTGTCCTCATCGGGATCCTGGCCATCACTTTCTATCCGGGACTCGAACCTGAGATTGATCTAACCCCTTTCGAGTAAGTATGATGATTTATTTATTTTAATAGCATGTACACAAGTATATCTATAGATATACAATTTTTTCTTCTTCTTTTTTTTTGTAAATCTGAGTTGGGGGTATCTTCTTTTCCTTCTCTTTAACATTGACGTTTATCGAGACGAGAGTTTTATACTCCATTCTTAGAGAAGTCACAGAGCTGATATCCTAATATATAAATGTCAAAGTCACTGACTGACTGACCACTCACTGACTGATCATCGCTCTACAGCCCAAACCGTAAGTCCAAGGAAGCTAAAATTTGGTAGGTAGCTTTGTCTTATAGTCTAGATGTGCAATAAGACGGGATTTTTCAAAATTCCCACTACAACACCTGCCATTGGCGAAAAAGGATTTTTTGCTTTCACGGCCATGCCTCGGCCCGCAAAGCGGGCGACAGCCCGCTAGTAATTATATATTATTAACCTCACTCTCTTCAGTTTATTTCACTGTACAACTGCATGGTGTAATTGGTGTATTGAAGTTCCATCGGTGCTGGCTAAGTAGGTAACTCCTTAATTTATTTATGATACAAAAGATAGTAAAGGTAAAAAAGTTTCAAGTTATCATATCTGTGTGAATCACTTTCGTGATGTCACAACTACTCAAACTTGCTTTACTAAATCTACGCTGAACTACCGACCTCCAGGTTACAGGTTAGAAGTCCGCCGCTTTATCGATCAAGCTACTGAGGTCGGTTAGGTACTAAAGATACATTGGCTGTCGAAGTGGTTTAAGGTGCTGGTCTGAAAATCCAGGAGTGAGGGGCATCCGTTGGTTTTGATCCCACCCACAATGCATGAATTGTTCGGGACATTATTGAGATTTTGACCATCTACAATTCTACACGTATCAAGCTCGCCGGGAGGCGAGCGCTCGTCAAGTAGCGCCAGCCAACCGGCCTATATTAACACGAAACAGAGTTTATAATATGTATTTTGTTTTATTGTTATCGCACACTTCCCACTAACTTTTATAAATTTTATTAATACGTATAATGACAAAGAACTGCTGGAATAAAGGGTCATTTAGTACTACTCGGGCTGTATAAATATAACATAACATGTGTATGATCAACTTCATAATTATATTCAACAATAACATCAGACCCTCGTTTCTGAAGCACTTTCCACTCTCCTAGTCCCCGAATCTCCCTTTCAACTGTCACACAACGCACACTGATTGGTTCATTTGAACGCAATAACCAATCAGATTGCGTTGTGTGACGGTTGAAACGGAGATTTGGAGAGTAAAAGTGTTTCTAGTACGGGCCACAGGCACTCGTTCCAAGAACCACTCTTACTCTCATTAACCCCAAATCTCCCTTTCAACCGTCATATAACGGATTATAATTATTCAACAATTTAGATCAATCTTTATTTACAATTACAAATATATACAGATGCAGTCAAAAGGTATAATAAATTAAATATAAACAAAGTTTGATCAAGGGTGGTGATAATGCCTTTGGCATTCTCTTCCGGATTAAAACGCACTCTGATTGGTTCATTTGAATGAAATAACCAATCAGCGTGTGTTGTGTGACGGTTGAAAGACTTGAAAGGGAAGTTTGGGGATCATGAGAGGTGCTGGAATGAGGGCCAGCTGTCGTGTCGTGGAAAGCGTATATTGTTTACCTTACAAATCAAATACTTATGACATAGGTAATTCATAACTAGCCAGCCACTAAAACAATATTATTCTATGTTTGCATATTTGTTTTTTGCTTTTATTAAATGACACTGGGGAATGTCTTGAAATCCAACACCCTTTGTCCCACACAATAAACTCTCCCCTATGAAATAGCAAGAAAGACAGTCAGAACCCTTTCAATAATACAAAAACCCCCCTAATTATGATGAGGTGTTAAGAACAAGGGCTAGGAGGTGTGAAGTTGAATGACATGTTTATAATATACAGGTTGTCCCTTAACCCTTTGACGCCGGAATTAATTTGGCCGGGGGAAAAAAATCGCAACCAACTTTTCTTTCATCCTGATGGCTTTCTAAGACTTTTGGCGTTGGTTTCAGCTTTCTAGCTTTTACCGGTAAAAAGTTATGAATCCGTGTCGAAAACGACACACCGGGCTTTAAAGGAACAAGAATGTAGAAAATTATTACAATTTTCTTTAAAACTATATGTTAATAAGCATATTAGCTACCTCTATTAATTTTTTCATTTTTTCATCGTAAAATAATCGACCAGGAAACACAAGAAATAACTTGCCAAAGTCGGCAAAACTCCATGCGATGATACACTCTCGAAATCTCATCAACAAATGAAAATTTAGAAATGTAAACAAAACAATTCAAAAATCGCGCTGGATAGATTTGAAGATAAGAAGTCAAGGAACTGTTTCACACTGAAACGATAATGATACTGTATTCTAGTGAATAATTATTGAATGTCAAAGTACCTGTGTCGAAAACGACACGCTCGGCGTCAAAGGGTTAAATTTGTTGATCAAACTAAAATCCCAAGTATCAGTCAGGTAGAACGCGATCTGTGCCGTGCATTCTTTGGAGTTTTTATGTATAATTATGTTTAGCTAAATACATTTATATATGTAAAATGCAGGTACGTAAAGTACGCTGCTAAAAATATATAAAATAATTTATCCATATAGCTAATTCCAGACCTTCGGACGCAGCCGATTTTCGGACTCGTCCGAAAGCCCGGAAGTTTACCTACCATTTAGAGGTCCTCAAAACTAGGCGTGAGCATTTAAAGTATATGTTAGGAGTACCAAATACTGGTCTCTGGCATTAGTGTTTCGTCCGAAAGTATGTTGTATTAGAGAAAAAAAAATTCGCGTCTGAAAGTCTGTTTTATTAGAGAAAGTAAAAAGTATTATTAGCCAGGATCGATGGCGCAGTGAATGCACCTGTTCTAATCGGATCACCGAAGTTAAGTAACATCCAGCTTCGTGATAATCGTGATGCTGGCACTCTGTCCCAACCCAGGCTGGATGAGGTTGTTTGGGTAGTAGCTTTGTTAATTTTCTGCGGATCACCGAAGTTAAGTAACGTCCAGCTTCGTGATAATCGTGATGCTGGCACTCCGTCCCAACCCAGGCTGGATGAGGTTGTTTGGGTAGTAGCTTTGTTAATTTTCTGTGTATCACCGAAGTTAAGTAACGTCCAGCTTCGTGATAATCGTGATGCTGGCACTCCGTCCCAACCCAGACTGGATGAGGTTGTTTGGGTAGTAGCTTTGTTAATTTTCTGCGGATCACCGAAGTTAAGTAACGTCCAGCTTCGTGATAATCGTGATGCTGGCACTCCGTCCCAACCCAGACTGGATGAGGTTGTTTGGGTAGTAGCTTTGTTAATTTTCTGCGGATCACCGAAGTTAAGTAACGTCCAGCTTCGTGATAATCGTGATGCTGGCACTCCGTCCCAACCCAGGCTGGATGAGGTTGTTTGGGTAGTAGCTTTGTTAATTTTCTGTGTATCACCGAAGTTAAGTAACGTCCAGCTTCGTGATAATCGTGATGCTGGCACTACGTCCCAACCTAGGCTGGATGAGGTTGTTTGGGTAGTAGCTTTGTTAATTTTCTGTGTATCACCGAAGTTAAGTAACGTCCAGCTTCGTGATAATCGTGATGCTGGCACTCCGTCCCAACCCAGGCTGGATGAGGTTTTTTGGGTAGTAGCTTTGTTAATTTTCTGCGGATCACCGAAGTTAACACCTTGACTGCCACGTGTATCTCTAGCGATACACGGTGTACTGTGTTTACTGCCAGGTGTATCTCTAACGATACACCACTGTTTTTGAAGTTCACTGCCAGGTGTATCTCTAGCGATACACCATGATTTTTCATGACTTTCTAAGCAATATCCGTCATATTGTACCATTGGATTTTTTTTAAAAAAATATGAAACACCCATGGCATAGAGCAGAAGCAATCTCTAATACTACTATGGCGTGGAACATAAACAACACAAAAATTTGTGGCAGTCAAGGTGTTAAGTAACGTCCAGCTTCGTGATAATCGTGATGCTGGCACTCCGTCCCAACCCAGGCTGGATGAGGTTGTTTGGGTAGTAGCTTTGTTAATTTTCTGCGGATCACCGAAGTTAAGTAACGTCCAGCTTCGTGATAATCGTGATGCTGGCACTCCGTCCCAACCCAGGCTGGATGAGGTTGTTTGGGTAGTAGCTTTGTTAATTTTCTGTGTATCACCGAAGTTAAGTAACGTCCAGCTTCGTGATAATCGTGATGCTGGCACTACGTCCCAACCTAGGCTGGATGAGGTTTTTTGGGTAGTAGCTTTGTTAATTTTCTGCGGATCACCGAAGTTAACACCTTGACTGCCACGTGTATCTCTAGCGATACACGGTGTACTGTGTTTACTGCCAGGTGTATCTCTAACGATACACCACTGTTTTTGAAGTTCACTGCCCGGTGTATCTCTAGCGATACACCATGATTTTTCATGACTTTCTAAGCAATATCCGTCATATTGTACCATTGGATTTTTTTTAAAAAAATATGAAACACCCATGGCATAGAGCAGAAGCAATCTCTAATACTACTATGGCGTGGAACATAAACAACACAAAAATTTGTGGCAGTCAAGGTGTTAAGTAACGTCCAGCTTCGTGATAATCGTGATGCTGGCACTCCGTCCCAACCCAGGCTAGATGAGGTTGTTTGGGTAGTAGCTTTGTTAATTTTCTATGTATCATCGAAGTTAAGTAACGTCCTGCATCGTGATAATCGTGATGCTGGCACTCCGTTCCAACCCAGGCTGGATGAAGTTGTTTGGGTAGTAGCTTTGTTAATTTTCTGTGTATCACCGAAATCAAATAACGTCCAGCTTCGTGATAATTGTGATAACTGGCACTCTGACCCAACTCAGGATGGGTGAGGTTATTGTGGCTAGCAGGTTTGTTAGTTTCCTGCGAATGGTAGTTGAAATCTCCGTCGTGATATGATCATCCACTTGAAAGCGACGTTAAACCAACAAAATTACAAGCTACGCAATGTCCAGCGAGGTGAAGACTTCGTCGAACCTTTTTTTTATAATCAGTCACGAGGTCGTGTAACTGAGAGGTCCTTGATTCGCAACCGCATCATCACATTTTCTTTAATGTTTAAGAATATAATAATAACTCTTTATTGACAAAGGCGTGGTTATGGCCTGAGGCAATCTCTGCGATCAAACCCAGGTCTTTGTGAATGTAACCTCACCCAGCCTTATATTGAACAGTCTTAGGGCTCAGGTTGGCCTTTCATTATAAAGATTTCTAGAGATTCTTTTGTTAAGGCTGTGTTAATTTACCTCAGACAGCCTTTCAGACACATTTTGGTGTCTGAAAGGCTGATCATCCAGTTACAAGCGACGTTAAACCAACACAAAAAATTACAAGCTAACCAACGTCCAGCGAGGTGAAGACTTCGAACCTTTTTTTATAGTCAGTCACTAGGTCGTTCGTGTACCTAACTGAGAGGTCCTTGATTCGATACTGCATCGTCAGATTTTCTTTAATATTTAAGGATATAATATCTCTTTATTGACAAGAATAATATTGACAAAGGCGTGGTTATGGCCTGAGGCAATCTCTGCGGTCTTTATGAATGTAACCTCACTCAGCCTTATATTGAACAGACATAGGGCTCAGGTTGGACTTTCATTATAGAGATTTCTAGAGATTCTGTGTTACTTAACCTCAGACAGCTTTTCGGACACCTTTTGGGTCCAATTTGAACGGAACTTGTTTCAGGATTTCCTGTTACATAAATTATTATGATTCGGCTATTATTATGATTATTTACTTCATATCATATGAGGGCCTTTTTTTTAACAATTACTATACAAAATTATTGGTACCCCTGGACATCCATCGAAGGGACATTCTATTGCTCCCAGTTGTACCTACACGGCTTGCGAGTGAGGTGTCAAGTACTTGAAGAGAAAAAATTATCTTTAGAATGCAAGTTTATTAGCCATAACCTCAGGCCAGTTTGATAATTAACCAAAGATAATGGCCGAGGTAAGCAAAAGTAATTTTTATATCATTAAAAAAAAATAAAAAAAATTTCTGAACCCTGGCCTCGAACCTCGGCCTCACGTTTGGTAGGATCTAGGCTCAACCGCTGCGCTAACGTGATTCTTGAAATCAAGTCTCAGAAGAGCAACATATGAATGCAAACAGTACCCCTTCCTTGCCAATATACAGTGACTGTTGTCATAACAATAGGTAACATGAAGTAATAATAAAAAGCACTAGTAGCAAACATACGGCAAATGGTTTTTTCGCGATAACTCCGGTTCTGTTTGGTGTATTGTAAATATTTTTACATATTTAGAAAGCGCTAGTCAGCGCGCTTCTTTTGATTCCCAATTCAATATTTCGACAGCTTGTTTACAACCCTTAAAGTTAATTTCTAAAAATAAAAAATTAAACTCGAAAGCGCATTACTTTTGAGGTTTTTTGAGTATAAATCTCGATTTGTCGTGAGGACATATATTATACTTTATTATACATAATATTTAGAACCGCAATTTTATTGCAAATCTGAAACTGTGCCGATCGTAACGATTTGGGTAGTACTTTTTGAGCGAGGAGCCTTTTTACTGTTTTTGTACGGTCGAAACGTTGAAAATTGCCGTAACGAAAAATCTTTATTGACCCTACATTGACCGATTTAAGAAAAAAAAAGTTACTAATAATTCCAACTTTTAGAGACAAAGCTTTTAATATGCAACACATTAGGTCAAAAGGTCAAAAAGTAGGTCAAAATTAAATAAAAAAAATTGACCTATTTTTCATTTTTTTCAATCTTTCATTATTTTGACCTACTTGCTTTTAAAAAAAAATCTGATATTTTAATGGCATAAAATAGAAGACATTTGTGTGGTTTTACAAAAAAAAATATCTTGTTACTATAAAGTTAACGTCCCCAAATAAGCCGGCAAAGACAGGTCTGACGCAACAATTTTGACCTAAATTGGCCTTAATAGTTTTTTGGCTTTAACTCGAGATTTGTCGCCTTAACCTATATTTAAACCTATGTCATTTTTGAATTCTCCAGGTCAATGCGCATCGATTAATATATAATAGGTCGAGTTTTGATAGAATTTTATACTCACCTGGGGCAAATTAAAAAAATCGGGAAAATTTTTAATCAATAAACAGGCCCCGCCCACATGGACTGGGTTATATATGAACCTTTTCTTTTGAAAAATTCTTGTAGCTGACAATTTTCCGGTTCGATCGATATGCAATATGCTCTGTTAACGTTTATAATAGCCCCGGAAAACGGCCCGGAAAAATCACTAAACATTTTTAATTTTTCAAATAATTAAAAAAAATTCAAATGAATTAAATAAAAACATGGTTAACGATTAAAATTTTCAAAAAAAATTTGGCAAAAATGTCAGAGTCATCAGAGGCATGGCCGAAGTTGTGTACTGACGTAAAGACTTAAGACTTTCTGGTACGACGAATCGAAGTGCAGGCAGTTCCTACAACATATTATATAACCTCACCCAGCCTTATTTATACACAGGCGTCTTTAAAATTTCTTTCTTCTATTGCTGTCTTGTTATAGTTCAATATAAGAAAAATATATGGGAACATTAAATGTGTATTTTTTCAACAAAAAAAACGTACTGATCGATATAATAGGTAAACATTGGTTAACCCGTTTATACACAGGCGTCTTTTCTTGGGTTAAAATTTCTTTATTTTATTGCTGTCTTGTTAAACTTCAAGATAGAAAAAATATATGAGAACATAAAATGTGTATTTATTAAAAACAAATTAAATTTATTCTCGGAAATTTTCTCAAAAAGGTACCATTAACGAGATTTGCCTAGTGAAATAGTCTAAATAACATATTTCCCCTTCAAGTAAGACCAGGTATGCAAAATTGTGTTACAATCCATTCTTGAAGGCTCCATTTGCCACCAGCAAGCTTCAGTTCAAAATTCAAAAAAATCTCTTCAAGAGTTACAAAATGGCGACAGTTATTCGTAAGTTTACACTTGACCTGATATTTTCAATATCTTCGAAAATTTCACAAACCTATCTCTTGAACGGTTTGTCCGATTTGAACAAACTAAACTGTTTTAGAAGTGTCTTGGCAAGTACATGAATTTATAATATCGCGTATTTTCTGCCAAATTAACCCAAATGTCACTTTTTTGACAAAAACACTTTTGATGAACGTTTTGCTCAGTATCTCGAGAACATTATTAACTAGAATAATAAATTTTGTCTATGAGATTAGCAGGTATAAAACACAAAAAAAACGTACTGATCGATATAATAGGTAAAAATTGGTTAACCCGCTTATACACAGGCGTCTTTTCTTGGGTTAAAATTTCTTTATTTTATTGCTGTCTTGTTAAACTTCAAGATAGAAAAAATATATGAGAACATAATATGTGTATTTTTTTAAAACAAATGAAAATTATTCTCGGAAATTTTCTCAAAAAGGTACCATTAACGAGATTTGTTTAGTGAAATAGTCTAAATAACATATTTCCCCTTCAAGTAAGACCAGGTATGCAAAATTGTGTTACAATCCATTCTTGAAGGCTCCATTTGCCACCAGCAAGCTTCAGTTCAAAATTCAAAAAAATCTCTTCAAGAGTTACAAAATGGCGAGAGTTATTCGTAAGTTTACACTTGACCTGATATTTTCAATATCTTCGAAAATTTCACAAACCTATCTCTTGAACGGTTTGTCCGATTTGAACAAACTAAACTGTTTTAGAAGTGTCTTGGCAAATACATGAATTTATAATATCGCGTATTTTCTGCCAAATTAACCCAAGTGTCACTTTTTGACAAAAACACTTTTGATGAACGTTTTGCTCAGTATCTCGAGAACATTATTAACTAGAATAATAAATTTTGTCTATGAGATTAGCAGGTATAAAACACAAAAAAAACGTACTGATCGATATAATAGGTAAAAATTGGTTAACCCGCTTATACACAGGCGTCTTTTCTTGGGTTAAAATTTCTTTATTTTATTGCTGTCTTGTTAAACTTCAAGATAGAAAAAATATATGAGAACATAATTTGTGTATTTTTTTAAAATAAATGAAAATTATTCTCAAAAATTTTCTCAAAAAAAGTACCATTAACGAGATTTGCCTAGTGAAAGGGTCTAAATAACATATTTCCCCTTCAAGTAAGACCAGGTATGCAAAATTGTGTTACAATCCATTCTTGAAGGCTTCTTTTGCAACCAGCAAGCTTCAGTTCAAAATTCAAAAAAATCTCTTCAAGAGTTACAAAATGGCAACAGTTATTCGTAAGTTCACACTTGACCTGATATTTTCAATATCTTCGAAAATTTCACAAACCTATCTCTTGAACGGTTTGTCCGATTTGAACAAACTAAACTGTTTTAGAAGTGTCTTGGCAAATACATGAATTTATAATATCGCGTATTTTCTGCCAAATTAACCCAAGTGTCACTTTTTTGACAAAAACACTTTTGATGAACGTTTTGCTCAGTATCTCGAGAACATTATTAACTAGAATAATAAATTTTGTCTATGAGATTAGCAGGTATAAAACACAAAAAAAACGTACTGATCGATATAATAGGTAAAAATTGGTTAACCCGCTTATACACAGGCGTCTTTTCTTGGGTTAAAATTTCTTTATTTTATTGCTGTCTTGTTAAACTTCAAGATAGAAAAAATATATGAGAACATAATTTGTGTATTTTTTTAAAATAAATGAAAATTATTCTCAAAAATTTTCTCAAAAAAAGTACCATTAACGAGATTTGCCTAGTGAAAGGGTCTAAATAACATATTTCCCCTTCAAGTAAGACCAGGTATGCAAAATTGTGTTACAATCCATTCTTGAAGGCTTCTTTTGCAACCAGCAAGCTTCAGTTCAAAATTCAAAAAAATCTCTTCAAGAGTTACAAAATGGCGACAGTTATTCGTAAGTTCACACTTGACCTGATATTTTCAATATCTTCGAAAATTTCACAAACCTATCTCATGAACGGATTGTCCGATTTGAACAAACTAAACTGTTTTAGAAGTGTCTTGGCAAACACATGAATTTATATTATCGCGTATTTTCTGCCAAATTAACCCAAGTGTCACTTTTTTGACAAAAACACTTTTGATGAACGTTTTGCTCAATATCTCAAGAACAGTATTAGTTAGAGTAATACAATTCTGTATGTGAGATTAGCAGGAATATAGGTACTGAAAGAAACAGTAGGTAAAAATTAGGTATACAACACAACCCACAAATACGTACTGATACCTCTTTTTAGAAAATTTCCGAGAGTAATTTTAATTTGTTTTGAAAAAATACACATTTCATGTTCTCATAATTTTTTCTATCTTGAACTATAACAAGACAGCAATAAAAGAAAAAAAATCAACCCAAGAAAAGACCCCTTTTTATAAACGGCTTAACCAATTTTTACCTACTATTTCGATCAGTACGTATTTTTGATTTGTGTTTTATACCTGCTAATCTCACAGACAAAATTTATTATTATAGTTAATACTGTTCTTGAGATATTGAGCAAAACTTTCATTAAAAGTGTTTTTGTCTAAAAAGTAACACTTGATTCGCGAAAATTCGCGATATTATAAATTCATGTGTTTGCCAAGACACTTCTAAAACAGTTTAGTTTGTTCCTCGAGAAAGAAATTTTAAAGACGCCTGTGTATAAACGGGTTAACCCATATTTACATTTCTAGCTTCTAGTTTTTTTACGGACGTGTTACTCCAGACCTTCTGCCCCATTTTAATCTGATCTTACAGTCTTTCGGACCATTACATTAGACTTTCAGGAGCGTCCGAACGTCTGTTAAATTAATACAATTTACAGACTTTCGGACGCATTTACAGACTGTTCAGAACACAGCTAGAGTCTTCTTCTTCTTTTACTATGTCTTACCCCGCTCAAGCAGGGTCGACGTTGTTCAACCTCATGGTGGAGGTTGATTGGTTATTTGTCGTTATGTTGTTTTTTGTGATGTATTTAATAATGATATTTATACTTACCGAGTATTAAACTTGCTCTTATGCTAACATTTCATAATTATTGCAGCCTCGATCGCGTGTGGATTATGATGATTATGGTATACAAATGTGGAATTGTGGATAAGCGCGGCGGGCCCGTCAGCGGTAGATCTCGGGTTCAGTCCCGAATCGAAACATTATTATTATTATTATGCCTTTGTTTATACTCAGCCAGGAGGTCGTGGACTGGCCCTGTTACTGATAGGTCCTTTGTTCGTTACCATATCGTGACATATTCTTTTAAATTCAAGGATAATGTCTTTGTGTATGTAACCTCACCTCACCTTATACTGAGCAGTCTTAGTGTTCCGGTCGGACTTTCGTAGTTTACAAGGAATGTTCTTAACAGACCGACAGATAGACACAAAACCAAAGTTGCTCATGAGGTTATGGAATGTTTAGAAGAAAAAAAAAAATGAAATCGGGGCAAAAAAATATCTTTAAATTTCTAATATTACATATTTATCGGAAGTAATAATAATTATATTCTACTTTCTTTCGGGCGTATTACGATTTGGCCCAAGGTTTTCGATTTCAGGTAAAAAAAGTCACCAAACAATTTGTCCCAAAACGTTATCTTGACAAAAAATAAACAACACGAGTCAGCCCAGGACAACATTCTAAGTACCGTACATATTGAGAGATTTTTTATTATTATTGAACATTAAGCACGAAATTAATAGACAACATCGATAACTTAAGTTATAGCTTTTTCCTATCTTACCGTATAACCTAGCGCCACAGAGGTATTACAAAAATGTCTATTAATTTCGCCCTAAATTACGCGCGGAAGTACCTTCCATGTATATCAAGCCTTGACCTTCTATGTATTAGGCATGGCCTTCTATGTATTTTACCTAACCCACTCTAAACCTAAGGCATTGCCTTCTATGTATTACCCCTAACCCTACTATATTCTTGAGGCATAGCCTTCTATGTAATTTACCTAAGCCTACTTTAAAACCTAAGGCATTGCCTTCTATGTATTTTCCTCTAACCCTACTGTATTCTTGAGGCATGGCCTTCTATGTATTTTACCTAACCCTACTTTAAACCTAAGGCATTGCCTTCTATGTATTATCCGGATCCCTAACCCTACTACATTCTTGAGGCATGGCTTTCTATGTATTTTACCTAACCCTACTATAAACCTGAGGCATTGCCTTCTATGTATTATCTCTACCCCTACTATATTCTTGAGGCATGGCCTTCTTATAGGTATTTTATAGTATTCATCTTTCACTAATGACTAGTAGGTTTCAATACGCAAAATCTAACCGTTAACAGTCAAACACTGATAACAGAGATGACTGTTACTGGTTCAAAACAATCACATTGTGAGCATCGCCATTGGTCTCAGTTCTGTCAGGGCAGTGTTTCCATACTATTTTATAGGGATTTTTGGTGGAATGAAAGTGGGACTTTTTGTTGGAATAAAAGTGGGATTTTTTGTGTGGGATCAAAACTTGATAGTTTGTTTTGGGACGAATCGGGTTATGGGCCGAATCATGTTGTGTTTTTTTGGGGCCGAATCATGCTATGGAAAAGGTCTACTCAGGTAATTTGGGCCGAATCGTGAAGTTCCCTTTCTTTCAAACCTTCATTTCCCTAGTATTTGTGTATGTAACCTCCTCACCCAGCGTTATATTGAGCAGTCTTAGGGCTCAGTCTTTCTGCTAAGGGCTATGTATATTAGGAAAAAAAGCCATATCCTGAAAAAATGCCGGCAGTATGTTATCAGCCGACAGCCGACCTCCGTAGCTCAGTGGTTAAGAGCATTGGTTACTGAGCCGGAGGTTGCGGGTTCAAATCCCGGCCGAAGCGGAAAATTCTGACCGAAGTTTTTCGTTTCTGGAATGGCATTAATGTAAAGGTAAAATGTCCTGAAGTAATGGAAAAGCGATTCCAGGGCAGACTTACCTTTTTTTAAAGAGAGAAAAAAAAAAACAAAACAATTCGCCTCTGCAAATCTAGCAGGAGTTAAGTAGTTCAAATAATATTTCAAGATGGCTGTAGTCCATGCCTTGAGGTTAATTGCGTGAAAATTAGGTAAAGGTAAAATTAAGTTTACTACTTTTGTAAAGAAATACCACTTGTGTAAGAAAGTTCCAGGGGAGACCTCCTACTTGCGCAAACATCTACCTGCTATATGATACCTCTTCTCATTATAATGACTCACAGATTGATTGTTTGTTTATAATGTATTAGTTGCTTGTTATGAAATTTGCAGATTATGTTGTAGACAATTACATTCAGGAAGACTGTCCATTTTCTGCTTGAAGGCCATGCCTAGGGTCTATAGTAGGGTTAAGTAAAATAAATTGAAGGCCATGCCTCGGGTTTATAATAGGGTTAGGTAATTTGCATTAAAGGCCATGCCATAGGTTTCTAGTAGGATTAGGTAAAATACATTTAAGGCCATGCCTAGAGTTTATAGTATGGTTAGGTAAAATACAATGAAGGCCATGCTTTCGTATTATAGTATTGTCAGGTAAAATACATTGAAGGCCATGTCTCGGGTTTTTAGTAGGGTTAGGTTAGTAGTCTCCGTGGTAGAGTGAGTTAGCGCGCTAGGCATTGTACGCATGGTGACCTGGGTTCGATTCCCAGAGGACAGGAATTTTTCTGCTCTTTATTTGGATGTTCGGGGTCCACTCATACCTCGTGAGGAAATATTAGTAGTTACTTGTATGAGTAACGACCAGTGACGGCATTACTAAATAATAATAATAATAATAATATCGCCTTATTTATACTGCCCGATTAGGACTATTAAAGTCCCATTATTCCAGCAGTAAGCCCAAGACGTATTATTATGTGGTAAAAATCCCAAATGGGAGAATAACATGTCATGTCCCGGCTGGGTTTCGAACCCACGACCTCTGGAATCTCTGGATTCACAGAGTGCCGCCTTTACCACTGAGCTACCGGGACAGACTAAAGTGCTACTAAAGTGTTGTACTCTTGTACAAGGCTCTCTTTATTTTGAAGTACCGCCAAGAGTTTATAAATTAATTAATTCCCACTGGTGGCAGCACCATACAGTGTTGTTCTTTTTGGCGCGGTGTTTTTGTAAATAACAACAACCAGCAAGTTCGAAATGCTTTTCTGTTTCCACTTTTGTCAGTAATAATTTAATAAATGATTGAGATAAATTGTTATCCTTAACTATTGTGTTTTATTTTAAATTAAAGGAATTAGTTCCAAAGTTATTACAGTGGCGACGAGGTTAATTGGTTAACTATGGCCAAGAACAAAGTACTGGGCAACCTGAGCCCATTAGATATTGGTGAAAATGTCAACAGTTGGACAGAACAGTTTGAAATATACTGCTCACTGAACAATGTAAGTTCTGATAAAAAAGTTTTGTTGTTTTTATCATACTTAAGTCCTGAGGCTTATAATACTCTACGCGAGAGTTTCTTGCCAGAACCTCTTGTAGAGAAGGACTATATCACCCTGAAGAATTGCTTAATTAACACTGTGCAACCCACCCCAAATTTCCTAATTGAAAGATTTAAATTCAGGGAACGGAAGCAGCAGAGAGGAGAGTCCATTGGGGACTATGTGAAAATTTTGAACAAACTAAGTGAATATTGCCAATTTAAGGATAAAAATCTGTGCATACGTCTTACCCATTTTTGATTACGGCTGTACAATTTATGGTAGTGCTAAGGATCATCTGCTTGCAAAGCTTAATCCGGTTCACCATGCAGGTATACGATTAGTTACAGGTGCTTTACGTACCAGTCCGGTGCCTAGTCTATACATTGAATCAGGTATACCCCCTCTTTCTATGAGACGAGATAAATTATTAATGAACTATGTTACAAAAATATTTGCTTCACCTCTTAACCCAATGCATAAACTTTTTTTGAACAATAATTTTTCAGTGGACAATTTTGGGAAAAAACCTGTACCTTTAACAGTTCGTTACAAATTAATTAGTGAATTTCACTCCACACTGGTGCAGAACAATATTGCCCCATATAACCCCTGTTTGCCACCTTGGTCTCATCACATGCCTGAAATAGATTTATCTCTATCTGCCCATAAAAAATCAATAACTTGCCCTATTCAGTTCCGTGTATTGTTTAACAATATTATACATTCTAAATTTCAAGACCGTACTCTTTGTTTCACTGATGGCTCAAAATCATCTGAGTCTACTAGTTGCGCCTTCAGCATTGATGGTAGTATTCATTCCAGTTCCTTGAGTAGTATAAATAGTATATTTTCTGCAGAGCTTATTGCCATATTGCTTTGTTTGGAAAATATCTCTGAGAACAATGATTATTCCACCCCATCTACTAGATTTTTGATCATCAGTGATTCTCTTAGTGCTCTAACTGCACTTGGAAATATGTTATATATTCATTCTATAGTTTCAAAACTACATGACATGTGGAAAGAGCTCACACTCAAAGGATTAGATATCTCCTTCATGTGGTGCCCTTCACATTGCGGTATTGAAGGTAATGAGATGGTCGACAGAGCGGCTGCCCGTCCTACTCACCCTTCTCAGAGGAACCTTTGCGCTCCTGATGATATAAAACCACTTATTATATGCCTAATACAAGATAAACTGAAGAAATACTGGAATTCTATTGATCCGAATAATAAGTTAAAGAGAATTAAACCCAACATAGGTGTTTGGCTATCTAGCCACAGATCGAATAGAAAAGAGGAAGTCATACTATCTAGAATGCGTATTGGACATACTTTGTTAACTCATGGCCATTTATTCCGAAGAGAAAGCCCCCCTGACTGTGAATGTGGAGTTCAACTCACAGTAATACACATCTTGGTATGTCCTGTACTCGCCCCTATTCGAACATCCCTATCTCCCACTCCATCTCTTGAGGATGATAAAAGCGGGATAGATTCTCTGATGCTATACCTGAAGAGAACCCGTCTATTTAGAAAAATTTAACTTGGAATAGGTGCGAATGACCACTGAAGTTAAAGCACCCAAATTAAAAAAAAAAAAAAAAAAAAAAAAAAAAAGGATAAAAATGAATATTTGAAAGATCAATTCATTTGGGGAATTTTTGATGAAAATATCAAAAGGAAACTCCTAGCAGAAGGTGGAAAATTAGATCTGAGGAAGTGTGTAGAACTAGCACAAACAGTAGAAATGACAAACCAAAGTGTGTCTCAATTATCAGTCAATAGTGTGTCTTCTCAATCAACATCTTCAGCACGTATACATCATTTTGAAAATCGGCAACCATATCAAGCGAGAGTCAAATGCTATTGCTGTGGAGAACCCGGACACACAAAGCCAGCTTGCAAATTCAAAAGTTATCAATGTAATAAATGCAAGAAAAGTGGTCATCTAGCAAAAGTATGTAAAGCAAGTTACAAGAAATCATAAGAACCAAACACTAAATCAATTAATTACATTGAAGAAGATGATAAAATTTCAGAGGATAATTTAAACTTAAACACATTATTCTGTGTAGATTCTAAACAGGTAAATTGTACTAATCCTGTGTTTATTACCTTAAATGTTAATAATAAATCAATTAAATTCTTAGTGGATACAGGTTCACCAATTGCAGCCATGAATATTAAATTAGCTAGAAATTATTTCAATGTTGATAGGAATAAATTAGAGCCTACAAATATTTTTTTTTTCCACTTAGATGTGTACATCCTAAAGTTTTTATTTATTATTAAATTATATTGAATATTAAATTAAATATTAAATTATTAAATATTAAATTGAAAGTGTATAACAACCAATGGATAAGACCCATGGGTGTTTTAAAGGTATTAGTTAATAATCAATTAATGTTGGATTTATATGTTTTTCAAGAACAAAATAGTGGGCCAACCTTAGTTGGCAGAGATTGGTTGGTTAAACTAGGTATTTTGAATAGCAAATATGATTACAATTGTTTGTTAAAATTGAACCAAATAGTAGATATTAATATATTGACTGAAAATGATTTCATCAACAAATTTCCACAAGTATTTAGTGATAAACTGGGCTCTCATTCTTCAAAAGAATTTTCTTTAGTTGTGAAACCTAATGCAATACCGAAATTTTGTAAACCAAGACATTTGCCTTTTGCACTGAAAGAAAAAGTGTCTCAAGAAATAGATAATTTAGTCAAGCATGAAGTATTAGTACCAGTTGAATCATCAGATTGGGGTACCCCAATAGTACCAGTAATGAAAGCAGATGGTAGTGTAAGAATCTGCGGGGATTATAAAACTACATTAAATCCAGCTCTTATTGTTGATAGACATCCGATTCCAAGAGTAGGAGAATTATTAAGCTCTATTAGTGGTTCAGTGTTTGCCAAACTAGGTCCTTGGAATAATATGATGTTTTTAGTTATAACTGATTCTTTTTCAAAGTTTGTTTATGTTAAGAGAATGGTTAATATTAACTCATCTACAACCATCAGTATTCTTCGTGAATATTTTTCACAGTGGGGAATACCAAAAAAATTAGTGTCTGATAATGGTACATCTTTGTGTTCTGTAGAAATGGAAACTTTTTTAAAAATTAATGGTATAAATCATATTCGTTCTCCTCCATTTCACCCTGCATCTAATGGAGCAGCAGAAAATTTGGTTAGAACTTTCAAAAAATTTCTTTAAAAAACTCAGGGTAACTTAAAATCAATTGATAAGGGGGAATACCAAAAAAATTCTCAGAAAAGTCCTGGAGAATTGCATTTAGGGAGACCATTACGAAATGCCTTAGACAGACTTAATTTTTTTGAAAGTTATTGTGATAATGTGAGTGATAGTAAAAAGAAGATAAGGGAATTTTCTGAAGGAGACTCTGTTTTATTTCGTAATTATGGAAATGGTCCTAAATGGCCAAGTGGTAGGATTGTTAAGAAACTTTCACCTGTAACATACTCTTTAATTAAGTTTAATAATAAGGATATTACTTTTAAACGTCATGTAGACCAAATCATAAAAAAATATGTTACTAATGATTATAATGATGAGTCTAGAGAAGAGGCTATTACAAATATTCCATCATCATTTCCAAATCAGAACAATGAAGAGTCTAGGACTTCTGAGAGACCAAAGAGAATTATTAAAACCCCTAGCCGATATCTTGAGACTGTATAATTTTATTAATTTTGTTTTTTTTTTTGTATGAAAATACTTTTTTTTTAGGGGGAAGGTGTTGTACTCTTGTACAAGGCTCTCTTTATTTTGAAGTACCGCCAAGAGTTTATAAATTAATTAATTCCCACTGGTGGCAGCACCATACAGTGTTGTTCTTTTTGGCGCGGTGTCTTTGTAAATAACAACAACCAGCAAGTTTGAAATGCTTTTCTGTTTCCACTTTTGTCAGTAATACTTTAATAAATGATTGAGATAAATTGTTATCCTTAACTATTGTGTTTTATTTTAAATTAAAGGAATTAGTTCCAAAGTTATTACATAAAGTAAAAAAGATTAATGTAATAGAATAATTCAAAAAGTAAAGGAGCTTTTTAGTAATGCTGCGCTACCCACAAAAACTGTGAAGAGGCCTTGTGCGTTACCACAAATAAAACCATACATACATTGAAGGGCATGCCTTGGGTTTATAGTAGGGTTATTGAAAATACATTGAAGGCCATGCCTCGGGTTTATAGTAGGCTTAGGTAAAATACACTGAAGGCCATGCCTCGGGTTTATATAGTAGGGTTAGGTTAGTAGTCACCGCGGTAGAGTGAGTTAGCGCGCTAGGCATTGTACGCATGGTGACCTGGGTTCGATTCCCAACGGGCAGGAATTTTTCTGCTCTGTACTTGGATGTTCGTGGTCTACTCATACTCATACCTCGTGAGGAAAAATTAGTAGTTACTTGTATGAGTAACGACCAGTGACGGCATTACTAAAGTAAAAAAAGATTAATGTAATAGAATAATTCGAAAAGTAAAGGAGCTTTTTAGTAATGCTGCGCTACCCACAAAAACTCTGAAGAGGCCTTGTGCGTCACCACAAATAAAACCATACATACATTGAAGGCCATGCCTCGGGTTTATAGTAGGGTTAGGGAAAATACATTGAAGGCCATGCCTCGGGTTTATAGTAGGCTTAGAGAAAATACATTGAAGGCCATGCCTCCGTTTTATAGTAGGTAAAGTACATTAAATGCCATGCCTCGAGTTTATAGTAGAAATTCCCTTATACACAAGTTGGGTATTAAAATAATGAATTTACGCTAGAATGTGTTATTGGGTATTATTATTACCTCCCAATAATAACTTCTGATCATGGCTACCTCCCAATAATACCTTCTGATCATGTCTACCTCCCAATAATATCTTCCGATCATGGGTACCTCATAAAACTCTCAATAGTCCCAATATTATACGTACATTCTTATTCTCATTATTGACTATAATGTGTACCTATAAAATACCGGACCGTTATTCAATCAGCTACCATACTTTGAACTGACCAAAAAACTTTGAGAAACTCTGACAAATTCGTCCGAAAGTCTGAAAATAACACTAACAAATTGCGTCCGAAAGTCTGGAAATAGCACTAATTTAGCAGGCGTTCCGACGCGGCCGAAAGTCTAATGTAATCGTCCGAAAGCCTGTAGAATCAGATTTAAATGCGTCCGAAAGTCTGGAATTACGTATGTAATTGTTCAATGCAAAAATATATAAAATAATTTAATTGTTCGAATAACTTTATTAATCAAAGGTTCTAAGTTGGAATTTAATCAACAAGATTTAGATGACAACTTATCCGATATTCGCTCGGATTTGTAGATTTGATTTTAATAATGGACACTGGAAAGAAGTTGAGGTAAATAACAATCACAAATAGATTAAGTAGAATTAAAAAGAAATACTTTATTAATTATTTAAAATGACACTTATAAATTAAGTACAAATTAGAATTACGAGGAAGTGCGCGATGCACTGTCCTACGTTCAAACTCAAGATAGACTGACTGAGCTTATGCTGAACTCAGTGATGGAATCTACTGAGTGTGAATCAGCAAGATCAGCAGGATCGGGCTGATTACTCCTCCCTCCTAAAATTTTGACCCCGCCAAAAAGGTTAAAAATTAGGCCAAGATTATATTTTGGCTTCCCCAGGTAACATTATTCCTTTACTGGGTAATGAGTTTACATTTATATCTGCTGTAGGTTGATCTACAGGTATTGAGGGTGGAGATAAGAAACTTAAGTCAAGTTGTTTATTTTTTCTTACAAAGTAACATAAAATAAAATTGAAAATAATGAAAAGACATAAAACTAAACTTATAACTAAGTAAAAAGAATTATTATTATTTACAATGTCAGTGATATTGTTTAGAGGTGTATCCTCTAATTTTAGAGTTTTAGTTTTTAGTTTTGAATTTGAATTCTTATAGTTGGAAAGTTTTAGATTGACATTCGTTTGTATAAGAGGTTTTCCAACTGTAAGTTCTTTGAATGATAGTTCATTGTTTTTGTATGAAACTTTGCAAGGTTCACTATCTATTAGATAAATTCCTCTAATATTTTCTATTTCAGTATTTTTTTTTTTTTTTTTTTTTTTTTTTTTTTTTTATTAAGATATGCAACATTACATATAATAAAGGAATTAAATGTAACAATACTAGCATAAATATACATATAGGATTCGTTAATCGATACAATAGGATAATAATTTTCATAGAACTAATTCTTATAATTAAGTACATAAAGGTAAATATGAATAGATTGATAAATTCTATGTACCTACTTAAAATGTATTAACGAATATTTCATTTTTGAATTAGGCTCTGCTATTGAGGGTTCAGAAAATCTGTGAAATCGTTGTAGTTTAACGAAAAATCAGGTTTTATGTCCAAGTTATTGAATGTCTTCATGGACGATGTGATGGGGGATTTTGGTGAAATATTGTTTTGTATGTCAAAGAATAAGTTTCTTTGTCTCAGGCCTGGTCGAGGAACTTTGAAGGAGATCTTTGAAAGAATTTGTGGTGCGTCAATGTTATTATTTATTATTTTGTAAAGAAATTTCATTTTTTCTAGTTCTCTTCGATCTTCCAGCTTAAGCAGGTCAAGGTTTTCAATAAGAAGCGAGTAAGAGATTTGCTCTGGATATGTCGGATAAAAATTATTTACTTTTTTGAATAGATATCTAGCAAATTTAGCTTGTATATTTTCGATTGTTTTTGAATGATTTTTTTGACTAGGAGACCATATCAGTGAGGCGTATTCAACTTTTGATCGAACTAAAGATAAATACAGAACTCGAATAGCATCAATATCATCGATTTGTTTGCAATATCGAATAATCATACCCAAGTTTCTGTAGGCCGTGGTTGCAATTTGTTCTATATGTGGTATGAAGGAGAAGTTTGATTGGTATAACACACCAAGGTCTTTGAAAGATTTTGTAGTTTCCACGGGTTGATTATTTATGGTGTATGTGCTTGCGATGCGTTTTTCTTTAGTACTATAAGAAATTTGTTTACACTTAAGTGGATGGAAATTTAATCCAATTGTTGTTAGCCAATCAGATACAGCATCTATGTCACGTTGAAGAAGGTAGCAGTCTTCAGGCGAGTTAATAGCTTTGTAAATTTTGAAGTCGTCAGCATAAAGGCTGTAGTGAGAATATTTAATATGATTTCTAATATCGTCATACGTCATTATAAATAAAAGGCTAGATATTTTTGACCCCTGAGCTACTCCAGAGTTAGGTGTGATTGTAACTTCTCCGATTTTTAGTTTGCGGTCTCTTAGGTATGATGTGAAGAAAGATAAAGATGGTCTGGAAAAACCTAGAGTATTCATTTTTCTGAGTATGGCATCATGATTAAGTCGGTCAAATGCTTTTTCAACGTCGGTATATAGTACGTCGATTTGTTTACGTTCAATATTTTCAGCTATAAAGTGAGAAAACTCTACCAAGTTTGTAACAGTAGAACGTGCTTTAATGAACCCGTGTTGATGAATGCTTACATGATTGAATATGAAAACTGATAAGGTATCATAAATTATTCCTTCGAAGATTTTAGCGAAAGCATTAATATTTGAAATAGGACGCTGGTCCTCTATTTTATCGGAACTTTTTTTAGGAATAGGAGTGACGACAGCTTCTTTTAGTTTGGATGGAAAGACAGATTTATCTAATGAGCGGTTAAAAAGAATCATAAGAGGTCGTACGAATCCATTTGGAATTTTTTTGATAAACCCGGGTAGAATTCCGTCTGGGCCTGCTGGTTTTTTATATTCAATTTGATTGATTTGAAACAAAATATCGGACTCTCTAACCTTTGGCAAAGAGAAAAAGTCACTCGAGATACTAGGTGGAAGGTTAAAGATATTATAAGTGCATGAGTCAGGAGCAAAAGATGTCTGAAGATGTTCAGCGAAAGCTTGTGAAATCTCTTTAGGAGAAGAGATTATTTTATCTTTATATTTATATTGTTTTAATTTTCCAGGCTCTTTTTTTTGTTTAATGAATTTCCAAAAATATTTACTATCTGTTTTAAGCTGTTTTACAGAGTTTTGGATGAAGGTTTTATAATCAGTTTTAATTTGCTTCTTTACTGTACGTCTCAGTTCTGAGTATTTGTTTGATTGTTCGATATTTTTATTTTTTGTTTTACGTAAACGTTCTTTGCGGTTAAAATTTCTTTTAGTTGTGTGAGACCACCATAATGGAAATTTATGTATTTTGGGTATAGAAGTGAGAGGAATGTGGTCTTTAAAAACTTTATTCAGTCTTGTGTATATCTGGTCAAGAATATTGTTAGGATCATCAAGATATTTTAGATCATCCCATTGTATTTTCTCTAATTCTAGTTTTAACATAGGTAAATTGGCTTTATGAAAATTAAATTTAGTCATTAAATATTGATCAGGTTTTTCTTGGCTAATTTTCTTATATCCTAGTATTAATTCTAGGGCTGGATGATGTTTATCCTCTTTTACGAGGGGGTTACCACGAGTTATTTGAATAATACCAGTTTTGTTTTGCAAGTTAGAAGTGTAATGTGAGTCAAAATTATCGAAGCATTGGTCTAAAATTTTATCATAAAAGTTTTTTACGGTATTTCTATGGCTAAGATTAAAGTAACTTAAAAGCCTTATAAAGATTGAAGTATTATTATCAGGTGTAACTTTTTCGTATTGTACAATAAAATCAGGCATGTTAAAGTCACCTAGAATTATTATTTTATGACCTTGTATATCAGTGATATTTATCATGGAGTTCACAAAGTTTTCTATGGTGGAACTTGTTACAGGTGGAATAAAGTAAACTAAGGCTAGATAAAAAGAGTCTCCCCTGTATGAAGTTTTGAGCCACATTGTCTCACATTGTTCATCAGAGATGTCCCATTTTGTTATTCTAGTCGTGAGAAAGTGAGACGATTTGGAAGCAAAAATCAATCCACCCCCTCGTTTCTTATTAGATTTGACGGGATCTCTGTCCTGGCGAAATACATTATATCGATACCTTTTTGCCAAAATGTGAATTGCGCCAAAATCAAATTTTTCAGGAGAGAGGTTTGAAAAAATAAAAAGTTGTTTTTTTCAAAAAAAGTTTCATTACTCAGTTGTCCTACGTACGATTTATACCAAATTTGGATATAACACTTGAAACTGTTTGCTTTAAATATTCCTGATAATTTTAACTGCGAAATGCCTTTAGTTATTGAGATAGTGTCGCTTTTCACAATTGAGAGGTTGAAAAAGAATTCGCCAAAAAGTGAAAAACTCCATCTTTCTTTGTTTAGGTATTAGCCAAAAAGTGAATTGTCCACTCTTGTTCTTCAGCCTACTAACCAGAATGTGAAAAACGCCCGATTTTTCGGGTTTTAAGTAAAGTTGGTTTAGCCAAAATGTGAAAAATCCACTCCTAAAACTCTGCCTGCTAAACCAGAATGTGAAAAACGCCCGATTTTTTGGGTTTTAAGTAAAAGTGGTTTACGTAAAATGTGAAAAGTGCCATATGGAATACAATAAATTTGTGAAAAGCGACATATAAGAAGAATAAATAGTGCATAATTTGTGCGTATAGTAAGTGTAATAATGATTATTATTAAAGAACGCGATGGCGTTCCGCAACGCCAAGTCAAAAATTAAGAAGAGGGCACCAAGAGATATTATACGTCACAGCACAAAGTGCCAATTTCACTCCTCTGTATCGGAATAACTAACTACAAAGGATGAATGAAAACTAAAACACTACAAAGGATGAATTATTTACTGAAAAGAAGCAAGCTTTCGAATAATGAAGATTAATAAGAGAATCATCAAAAACGCTTGACTTAAACCGTTGATAATAATCAATGGTGAAAAAAAACCATTTTTCACTTTCTGCTGCTTGATGTTCTTATTCGATCTTGACCGGGCTACAGCCTAAACCACTGGGCCAATTTTGATGTATGAATTTGATCTTGTTTTTCTCGTCTTTGGTGGCAGATGTGCCTTTGAGTACTTATATAGCCCCAAAATGGGCACTTCAGCCCCATAATTCTAAAAAAACCCACTAATTGATGTAAAAATATTAATAGAAATTTTATATTTTCCAGAGAACTTTACAGATATTGACGATTGAGGTGCAATTTTAATTATAATGAAAAATAAAATTGATCAATGAGTAAAATCATACATAAAAGCAGACCGACAGACATAGTTCTTTGATGTATATAAATTTATGAGTCGCCCTTTTATTCTTAGTCAAGCACATACATCATTAAGTACAAAAAAACATATAAACAGACAGACAGACCTACGGATAAACAAAAGACGGACATACAGGCAGACATAATTATTTGATGGATATAACCTTATGAGGTGTTATTTTAATTGTAAAGTGAAGCATATTTATCACTGAGTGGACATACACATAGACAAACAGACAGACATACAAACATACTTAGGTTCAGACATATGAACAGACCAGGCGCGGCTGGTGCTAAGGAGCTGCGGAGCTCCAGCACCCCCAGACGAAAAATAAAAAAGAGAGGATTTTCTCAAGTCGTACACAATACACAATAAAAATTATCACACATTTCTAGAAAAATTAATGCATGACTATTATAAATTCTTTAGTCCGGTATGCAGTTCCCCCAAAACATTTCCCCACCGGCCGCGCCTAGAACAGACACATACCTGTACGTATACGTACAGACATACAGGCAGACATTTAGATAGACATACCTGTAACAGGCAGACATTTAGATAGACATACCTGTACGAACAGACTAAAATAATTTTACGTACATCGTAGGGCGATAATGCACTGGTGTGATTGTGTGTGTATGCATTTAAAGAAGACACCTTTCTTGTCAGAAGGTGCCTGGGGGTATTTCTAATACAAACTTCAAATATTTTATCCTAAATGTCTCTATATTATTTCCTTTTGAAAACTACTACTAACTTATCTCTATAAGATAGCTCTAAGTGTAAGTCGAGTAGATAATAAACGATAGTACATGAGAGGATAGTAAACATGAAGCGGAGCCCAAACATTATTTCAGAATATTTTTGGGCTGATGACTGGGCGGGTAATTTTTATATTGTGAAGGGGTATTTTTTTAGGGATTATTACTTTTTCATACAGGATCCGCCAGAAAAAAGGAGCCTCTCGAAATATCTAGAGAACGGATTATTATTTTTTTTTTTTTAATGCTAAAAAAAAACCTGTACCATTATATCGAGGGGAAACCTTATCTATTAGGTTCTGATTTTTTTTTATCATTACCAGGGGTGGCCCCAAGGGAGTCAACTTTGGAATCTTAAATGAAATATCCCTATTTGAAATACATTTTTGAAAAGAAGATGACATTAAAATTATTTTAAGACAAGTTTGAGATTTTTAATCATAACAGGGTCGGAGATATCGTACATTTCATTTCACATCAGGTTTCAGTAATTTTTTTTATAAGAAATAAGTTGAATTTTTAATGTCAACTACCTACTTTTTGGAAATGTCTTACAAATATGGTGGTTCCTTTTAAGATTCCAAAGTTGACACCCCTGGGGCCGCCCCTGGTAATGATAAAAAACCAATACCTAGTAGAAAAGGTTTCCCCTGCTATAGAATGGTACACGTGTTTTAGCATTTTTTAAAAATTTTATCCGTTCTCTAGATATTCTGAGTGGCTCCTTTTTTTGGCGGGCCCTATTATATTAATGAATACAGAAAATTATCATTTGTTATTGCGGCGGAAATTGAATCCGGTCATAGATAGTTTGAAACCCTGAATCGAATGGAAGATATTTTAGCCGCACTAACGTATATAGTACTTTGAAAATCCTGTTGTTTTGTTTTTTAATAACAACCCTTTAATGTTTAAATAGTAATGAGAACATCTGAAAAGAAAAACTAGGAAGAAAGGCTAATACTTAGACAAAGAAAGATGGCGTTTTCCACTTTTTGGCGACTTTTTTTCAACCTCTCAATTGTGAAAAGCGACACTGAAATAAAGCGAAAATTGAAATTTTGGAAATTTCACATTTTGGCAAAAAGGTATCGATATATTATCGGATTTTTCACATTCTCGTATAATGTAAAAGAAAAAAACAAAAACTTTTCACGTTTTAGCTGGATAAATCGCAAATTTTGACCAAAAAAATGAAAACTTAAAATTAAAACTATACTAGATAGAAACTTGGACGTGAGTTCATCCGAAAGAGCTTTTAAAACTGATTAAGAATCTGAAATAAAACGAAAATTGAAATTTTGGATAATTCACATTTTGGCAAAAAGGTATCGATATCTAGGGTCAAAAATCTCATTATTATGAATATCTGGTGATAACCACGATTCTGTGATAGCTATAAGATCAAAATCTTCACTCAATATGTTTTGATAAATTTGATCTGTTTTTGTTTTAAGGCCACGAACATTCTGATACAACAAACGTATGGTATCACCAGAGATTCTAGTACTAGTATTAAGGTCGACCTTGAGTCCTGGCTGAGAAGTATTGTTTATGCTATGAGGCTCTGAGTTATTTTGAATGAGCTTGAAATTGAAATCATTTGTAGGGGACACATGATTTGCATTGTCAGGAGTATTTTTCACATTGCAATAATTCTGCTGATGTAATCCTGAGTCATGACTAGCTGACTCGGGATTTAACATCTCAGATTGTGTCACTGGTAAAATACTATTACTAATAGTATTGCTTATATCTATGTTTGAACTATTTACACTGTACAGGTTTATCCTCTCATCTAGACAAGAGTTGTCATTACAAGTCGAAAATTTTTGACCTGATCGTCAAAAAAGTGACTAGAATGGGTTACATAGTACGAGCTGATGTCATTATCATTTAAGAAAAATCGTCCATGTGACGAGTCCGGAGCATTGAACTGTCCATATGACCGGATAGATGGAACATTACTTGCCGTGACTCGTGACATACGGGGGTTTCTTTGAGTTGCTGAGTTGCATCTGCATCTCCGCACTTCAACTGGAATGCCGTGATTACGAGGTGTATTGACTACTGGCGGTAGCAGTTGTGTCCTTTGATGAGTAGGTATCGGCAATGGTGGATAATTCTCCCTCGCATGGTGCGATGACGTCATATGCTGTTGAGTTCGAGACTGCGTTTGGTGTACAGTTGAAAACTGAGGTTTTCTTGATATGCGGTTTGACGATAACACAGATGACGTATAATTCTTCGGTACGAAGTCTGATAGAAGTCTTGTATATCGCGGGGGTACCCAGTGCTTTCCTGTTGACGCACCTGATGTTTGTTTTGTTTTCATTGCCTTAAAAGGCACTTTCTTCATTCCATAGTTAGGATTTTGGACATGTTGCGTTATTTTAATGGTTAGTACAAACTTTCCGGTTTTGTTTAATTGAATATGGTCCTTTCCCATATGTCTTCTTTGTATGAAGCTATGGGTTTCAAGGTAAGAAATGTTTTGCATATTTTTGATGAAGTTCTTCAATTTTTCATTGAAGTTAACGACCTGATAGTTGGCGTTATCTCTGTCGTATCTTGGCGGTACAAGTACAATTACAACTTTTTTGTTATGGCATTTCTCCTGCAACTTTTTCAATGATATTTCTATGTTCTTCCAAGGGGTGTTATAAATATCATGCATTCCTGCCATTAAGCATATGATTGATGCTGTTTTTATTTTCTCAGGCTGTATCGCGTTTACAATAAAGTTCATATTCTTACCAGAGATATGGTAAGTACTAAATGAAAATCCTTCTGGACACCGGAAATTCGCCGATTTAAAAGCAAGGTCCTTTACATGATCGTCTCCAATTAAAAGTACATGTTGTTTGTTGTCACTCTTGTTAATTCCAGAGCTAGAGTCGTTTTTAGTTGGAGATGTGATTGGGTGTTCAGATTTATCTTGATTTAGTGTTCCATTGTTATTATTATTAGAACTAGTTGATGCTGCTGTGGAAGGCATAAAAGTTACTTTTTTGAATCCTGACTTCTCCAATAAATGAGAATTTTCACTAGTTCTTATTTTTGTTTTTAAATTCTGCAATTCAGTTTTGTCGGTGTCACAGCCAGCTTTGGTTGTTTCTAAAGAAGTTTGCAACTGCTCTATGAGGGTATTTTTTTGTTCAAGAAGTTGTTTTAGCAGCGATATCTCTTCTTTTTGCTTGGCTATATTCGCAATCATTAGGTTTCTTTCGTGTCTGATAGTCTCAATTTCAGCAGTTGAATTTAGTTCACTTTGGTCTTTGTTATCAATTGCTGTTTTGTAAAGATCAGCTTTTTCTTTGTTTGCTTCTTTTGAAATGCACTTGGGATCCGTATGATCATTTTTTGAGGCTAGTATTTTGTATAATTTATCCTTTGACTTTTTGGCTACGGCTGTACCTTTGCAATTGTCTACGATACATTTCACAATGGAGTTCCCGTTTGCTAAGGGATTCGAGTAAATGTAGGTATTACCATTGTATGTGAGTTTGATCACCTCACTTTCTCCTGTTTTCTTTGGTGTACTTGTTTCCATAGTGAAAGAAGATACCCAGTATATTCAGGATCAAAGTAGTGTTAGGTGTGGTTGCTGACTTGAGATTCTCAAGTAGAGAATGCAAGCAGTATCAAGGTCAGGCAGCAATATTAAATACTCGCCTGAACTGTAAACACTAACACACGATGAATGTGGATAACTACAGTTTTAATGTAAACAATTTCAATGACGTCACACTATTTCGTAGACAATGAAAATTTGTTTCGCGAATTATTTGAAAAAAAAAATTGAATAAAATAATTTATTTATTTATGTCAAAATAAGGAAATGTCAAAACGTTAGTACTAAAGATTATGTATTTTTTTTTTTACTAAATTTATTTTGTAAATTATATAGAACACTGGTAAAAACAATAGTATTATACTTTATGTACAAATGAGTATGTACACACGTCCACGTACTCGGACAACTCAACTCGGACCATACTACGGATTATTAATACCATACTCGGATTATTAAAACGAAAAAGAATGTCTCATCACTTACGACTACCTTTACCTTTACCAGAGTAGTTTTGATTGCAAAAAAATGTTAAAGAATCTTGTGATTCAAAAAGTATTAAGAATTGATTTGTTTCTGGTATTAATTCTATCTTATTTCCTTCTAGTTCAAGTTTCATGAGTTCACAACTAATGGTTTCCTTCTTAAATAATATTTCATTTTCACAATTGGTATCGGTATTGCTAATAAGATAAGAAGGGCATTGGTAAGGTTTGTTTGGGATACAACTTTCAGATAAAGGTTTTATAATATCATTTGATTTTAAAATGTACTTAGATCTAGGGATTATGGTAGCTAATGTTGATTCTACATAAGTTGGAATTGGAAGAAGATAGTAAAGGTCAAAATTAATGTTGAAATTAATAGGTAGGGAAAGTAAATAAATGATCCTTGTTTCTTCTATTTGACAATTTACTTCTATAAGTTTTTCAAAGTGAAATATATTTTGGTATGTTAAATCGATTGGTAATTCGTGGTTATAAAATCTTGATATCTTCTCTAGTTCATTAAATAGTTCGGTTGGTGTAATAATGCTAGGGTGTAGGGTTTTCAATTTGCAAAAGGTTAGAGAGTTTTCTATATCTTGGAGTACACTTAATATGGAGTTGTAAATAATAATTAACTGATTATAAATATCTTTTGCAAATAGTGTGTCTGTTTTATCCAATGCTTTCTGTGTGATAGTAAAGAGTTGATCAATGCGTGTGTTCAAGGTGTTTTCGTTATGTATTATATTTTGTACAGTTTTATTGAAATTTTGAATTACTTGGTCGTTCAGACTATACTGTAGGTTAATTTGATTTTTTAGGAGTCCTTGGTTTGTTTCCAAGTGGGTTAAAATTTTGTTAATATGTTCTCCATCAGTTTCATCGAGGTTTCCTGTTAATAGTTTAATAGTTGCACCTAAGTTGTTGAAATATGCTCTACGATTTCGTTTTTTGGGTTTTGTAGGATGAATACTATCAAGTTTGTCTTGGATCAGGCTTCGAATGTGGAATGTATTTTTTTTATAGTTGTCCAGATCTTCGGGATAAAATGTACTGTTACCAAGATGTGAGTTGAGATCATAATGGTGAGAGTCTAATTTTTGTAATTCCTGGTAAAGTGGCTCTAAGTCGTAATAATGTAAAAAGTTATGGGTCGTCCGTTGAAGCCTTGCGGGTCCCAAGTTTATCGGGAGAATGCCTGGATTTTGAGTTATGTTGGTTATTGAGTTTCTGCTGTCGGCGAAGGCGAAGACGAAGCAAAGGGATCTGAAACATTTATTATTTTACTGTAAGCTCTTGTAATGGGTCTTTTTATGTTAGACAAGTGTATTTTTTGGGCTGTATTTTGATGGGTGGGTTTGATATTTGCAGTTTTCAGATTTTTATCAATAGTTGAAATTTCTTCTTTCTTGTACTTGTTTTTAGTTTTTGATTGTTTTTGCTTGTTGGCTACCATAACTGTGGGTGGTATATCCGGTAGGTCTTCCCTAGTTTTGTTAATTTTTTCGATTACTTTTTCTTTGTTAGTTTTTAGTTTTTCATTTATATTTCGGTACATAAGCTTGGCTTTTTCTTTGTGGTCATGGATATAGTTTGTGAGAATTTGATGTTCAAGATCAAGATTGAATGGATCCGTATTGTCGACATGGCCGTTGATTATATTGACAGGTTTCATATTTGTAGCGGAATGAATTGTATTGTTATACGCCAAAACAGCGTATAAAACTTTAGTTTTAATATCGTCACTTTTATATATCTGTTGATTATTGAAAAGACGAATGTGTTCAATCAAGGTGGAATGGAACCTTTCGATCATTCCATTGGATTCAGGGTGTTGACTACTGATGAAGTGAAGTTGCACTTTATGTAATGCAAGAAGTTCTTTTATAACTGCATTTTTGAATTCTCCTCCGTTATCGGAGATGATGGTTTGTGGTACGCCATGATGACTGAAGTACTGGATGAGTTTGTCTGCTACAATTATTGCTTGGGCAGATGGCAAAGGGTAGGCTTGTGCATACTTAGAGAAGGCGTCAATAATTGTTAGAAATTTTGTGCTCTCTAGGGAAACGCTGTCAATGTGTAGTATTTGAAAGGGTTTGATGGGTGTTGGAGTTAAATTAAATTTAAGTTTCAAGGGGTGTCTGTCATATTTTGATAGTTGACATGGCTCGCAGTTGTTGATATATTCTTGGACTGTTTTCCTTATGTTAGGCCAGTAGTATGTTCTTCTAATTATTTTTTCAACTTCGTCCATACCTCTGTGGTTTGATATTCCTTCGTGAATGTTTTTCACTATGTTTTGTTGTTCGTCTTGGTTCTCAATGTCGGTCAGGTATTGCGTGCATTTGATTAGATTATATCCTGAGTCCGGGTAGTATGTTTGTAAAATTCTAGAGAATCTTTCATAAAGTTGTTCAAAGGGGCTCCGGTGGAAGTAGAGGTGATATGGAACTTTGGGGGCAATAAAAGCGTCAATGAAATCTTTAATTTGGTTTTCCCAGTTGTTGTGAGAGAATTGAACGAAAATTCGTTGTTTGTTTCCGTGTAAAACTTTAATTTTAAGGTCAGCTCTTTCGAAGTTGACTTCAGTGATTATAAGTTGGTTTAATCCAACATTTACGGGTCCATCTTTGATTGGTATGCCGATGATGGGGTGTTCTGCACTTGTGTGTATGGTGGCATTTGTGTCATCAAAATCTAAGTCTTCTAGATTTATTTGTTCTTCTGGATTGAGTAGAGCTTCTAAAGGTATCTCGTTTATGTTGAAGTCGTCACGATCATTTTCTGCAGGTTCGACAGCAGTAGATTGAGTTTCGTCATTGTATTCGTGGCTAGGTCCTGGTGTTATTGAATTTGTGTTTATTTCCACTCTAGATAGAGCGTCTGCATTTCCATTGAGTACTCCTTTCTTGTATTCTATTTTATAGTCGAATTCTTCAAGTTTCAAGCGCCATCTGACGAGCTTGGAATTGGGTTCTTTTAAATTAAATAACCACTGCAAGGGTTTGTGGTCCGTCACAATGGTGAATTGGCGGCCATACAAGTAGGGTCTAAAATATTTTGTGGCCCACACTATTGCGAGGAGCTCTTTTTCAATAGTTGAATAGACGGATTCGCTTTGGTTGAGGGTGCGGCTTGCGTATGCAACAGGAAGATCGGAACCTATTTTACCTTGGGAGAGAATGGCACCAATAGCGTAGTTACTAGCATCTGTTGTTAGAATAAAGGGTTTGTCAAAGTCGGGATACTGTAGTATAGGATCATTTAGTAAGAGATTCTTACATATTTCAAAGCTATCTTTAAAGTCTTTGTCATGAATGTTGATTTTTGCGCCTTTTTTAAGTCTTAAGGTCAATGGTTTGGTGAGTTTTGCAAAGTCTTTTATGAATTTCCTATAATAGCCAAGTAGTCCTAGGAAGCTTTTAATTTTCTTTGTAGTATTTGGGATGGGGAATTGTTGAATTGCTTTGATTTTACTGGGGTTGGGTTTGATTCCTTCGGGTGTGATGATATGGCCTAGGTATGAAACTTCTTTACATAAAAACTCTGATTTATCTAATTGTATTTTTAGGTTAAATTGTCTTAATCGGTCAAATACTTTGCGGATATTTACAAGATGTTCAAAGAGGCTAGTTGAGAATATTATTATGTCATCTAAATAAACTAGACAGTTAACGTTTATTAAACCGCGTAAGATGTTGTCCATTGTTCGCTGGAATGTTGCTGGAGCGTTGCGTAAGCCGAAGGGCATACGAAGAAATTCCCAATGTCCGGAGTCGCTGGAGAATGCTGTTTTAGGGATGCTGTTTTCGTCGACTTCAATTTGATGAAATCCACTTGCTAAGTCCAGAGTTGTAAAGTATTGACAACGACCAAGTTTGTCAAGGAGGTCATCAATGTTGGGAAGGGGATATTTATCTGCTACTGTCCGTTCGTTAAGTTTACGGTAGTCGACGACAATGCGCCATTTCTTTTTTCCGCTTGCGTCAGGTTTTTTGGGCACAACCCAGATGGGGGAGGTCCATGGTGAATGTGAAGGACGTATGATGTTTTGGTCTAGCATCTTTTGAATTTGGGCTCGAACTTCCTCTCTGTGGATGGGAGGGTACCTGTATGTTTTTGTGTGGATGGGAGTGTCGTCCATAGTGATGATTTTATGTTTAACTTGATTGGTGAAAGAAAGGGGGACGTGTTCCATGTGAAAGATGTCGGAATATTCCATGATGATTTTCTCAAGTTGCAATTTTTCTTCTTCGTTAAGGTGGTCTGTTCGGATCAAGTCTACTACATCAGGGTGAATTTGGTTGCTTTGAATATGGTTGAGATTTGAGAATTTGGGTGGAGCGTCGAAGTCATGAAGAATTTTGCTTTCTAAAGGTTTGGAAAGGTTTACTGTGTGTTCTTCTTCTGATGAATTTATTATTGTACATGTTATTTTGTTGTTCTTAATTTTTGTTATACCTGATGGGGTATTTAGTCCGTTTTTGTAAGTTATTTCAGGTATAAGTACTTCTTTGTCGGGCATTCCTACTGTTGAGAGATGAATGATTTTCTCAGTATGTGGTGGTACAGTGATGTGATAAAGTTCAGATGTTGTAGTTTTGAATTTCAGGGGTATAACGGTGTTGTTGTTTTTCATAGTATTATTATTTAAATCAAGGACAAGGTTTAATCGTTTCAGAACGTCCATTCCTAATAAACAGTCAAAATAGGTGTGAAAATCAAATAAGTGGAGCTTAATTTTATTGGTTGTCTGAAAAATTGATGGGGATGGGATAGTAATACTAAATTTTTCTTTAGATTGTCCGTGGGCAGATTTAATTTCAAAAGGGTCTGAACGAATAAAATTTCTGAAATTTTGGATTGCTTTGCTAGGTCGAATAAAAGATTTTGTACTTCCGGTGTCGATTAGGGCTTTGAGGTTCCATTCGGGAATCTCGATGTATGGTAATGTTTGGTTATCTTTGCTGCTTAGATTTAGGATTAGTTCTGTGTTTCTTCCGAGGCTGTTACTTGAAAATCCTGGTCTGAATTTATTATTTCGTCAGTGTCGTTATAGTTGAAGTTATTGTCGTCAAGATTTTCGTAGCTTTCGTCATTTTCATAATTGTTAGTGTTTTCCGGTGTGTTTTCAATGTTGTGTAGGTTTGTGTTCCTACTGTGTACTATACTCATAGGAGTCGGTTGGGGTAGTGGTTTGGAGGTAGTTGGTCTTCCAAATACATTTGATTGAGCAAAAGAATTATTATTGTTTCTGTTTACAGTTTGAACTGTAGAATTTTGACGATTGAACATGTTATTGTTATTGTTGTTGTGTCTGTTGAGATAGGTGTTGTTTCTGTTGAAGTTGTTATAATTGTTGTTGTTATTGTTTTTGTTAAATTTGTTGTTTCGGAGTTGAGGTGGAACGTAAGGGGTTGATTGTATACTTTTAGTGGTTTCGATTTGGAAATCGTTTACTAAAATGTTCAGGGCCTCATTGAGGTCTTTTGGATTCTTTGTACGAATTAAAGATCCTAACGGGTCTTTAAGTCCACGTAATAGTGTACGGAGTGCTAGATCTGAAGTAAATTTCTTGAGGTGTTCACTACCATCTAGATTGTGGTTAGTGATGTATGACGTTTGTACGTTTAGTATTTTTTGAATTTTGTTGAAAAAGTCAAAAACTGAATCATTGTTTTGTTTCATTGCACACATTTCTATGACGAGTGTGTGCACGTCCCTTTTGTCAGAATACGTGTTTACTAAGGCTTGTTTTAAGTCGTTCCATGAATTGAGTATGCAAGAACTGATGTTCTTTTGGGCTTCGCCCGTGACTTTAGCAAGGATCGAATCCATCAAGTAGTCGTTCTGAAAATCGGCTGGGTCAGCCGAGTTGTAAAATTTGGTAACCAGTTTTTCGCATATTGCGATGAACCGGGGCAATAATTCGATATCGCCAGAAAATTCGGGAATCATTTTCAGGTATTCCGGTTTAAGAACCGGTACTTCTGTGTTGTCCGGCATTGTGGATGTTTGTGACAAAGAAAGGTTATTTAAAATACGTTCAAGTTGAACAATATCTGCGCTAGGTACGATCGATTCGCCTAAGGCAGCGTTTGGAAATAAATCTGGGATTGATTCTTCAGAAGACTTTCGCGAAGAATCGGAAGAAGCCGTTTTGATTGCTTTGATTGCAAAAAGGTTTTAACTTTTTGCAAGGTACTATTAAAAAGTTTTATTCAAATTGAACAGTATTGTTGATAACAACGTTAAAAAGAAACTATGAAATAATATAAGAGAGAAAAAAAATAATGATAATTAACTTTTGTACGCCTAGAATTTACCGAGGTAAAAAAAATTCTTAAAAGAAAAATATTGATTTTAGTACACCTTATGGTACTAGGTACTAATATTATGTAGAATATAGAATATAGAAATCACTAAATAGAAAATTGCTTATTTCTTGAGGTGAAGTATTTACTTATTTCTTACATGAAGATTATATGGAACATTGTGTGGATTCCGCAGGGTGATATGTATCAGGTATCAGTAGGCACCGCTTAGGTCAGCAGGCACTGCAGGCAGTACTCGATGCGCTCGATGCGTCAGGAGACTGGGGACTGCTTATTGGGACTCTGCGTAATTGAAGTTATGATACTAACTATGTGGCAGGATACTGGGGGCTGCCGTAGATTGTGCAGAGAATTAGGGCGGGATACTGGGGGCTGCCGTAGATTGTGCAGAAAATTAGGGCAGACAATATGTACTACCTTTGGAGATGATTTTGTGTAGCCAGCGGCTAGTGGTGAGTGGTGGGAGAGAGGTTCCCAATGCAGAGGAAACACAAGTTTCGTGCAAGGGTCCTTTTTTTACTGCGCCAAATGCAGGTACGTAAAGTACGCTGCTAAAAATATATAAAATAATTTAATTGTTCAATGCAAAAATATATAAAATAATTTAATTGTTCGAATAACTTTATTAATCAAAGGTTCTAAGTTGGAATTTAATCAACAAGATTTAGATGACAACTTATCCGATATTCGCTCGGATTTGTAGATTTGATTTTAATAATGGACACTGGAAAGAAGTTGAGGTAAATAACAATCACAAATAGATTAAGTAGAATTAAAAAGAAATACTTTATTAATTATTTAAAATGACACTTATAAATTAAGTACAAATTAGAATTACGAGGAAGTGCGCGATGCACTGTCCTACGTTCAAACTCAAGATAGACTGACTGAGCTTATGCTGAACTCAGTGATGGAATCTACTGAGTGTGAATCAGCAAGATCAGCAGGATCGGGCTGATTACTTGTATATAAATGCAGCGGTCATTTTTATGCATATTTTACTTTCCTTATCCTTTAATAAGGAAAGTATTGTATTCGTATAAATGGAGCGGTCATTTTTATGCATATTTTACTTTCCTTATCCTATAATAAGGAAAGTATTGCATTCGTCAAAAATTTGACCTACCTAGTTTTTCACATTTTTTAAACGTGGCCTTCACCTACTTAATAATAATAATAATATCGCCTTATTTATACTGCCCGATTAAGACTACTAAAGTCCCATTATTCCAGCAGTAAGCCCAAGACATATTATTACGTGGTAAAAATCCCAAATGGGAGGATAACTTGTCATGTCCCGGTTGGGTTTCGAACCCACGACTGCATAGTTGTATCAAGACGGTGGATTTTCCTCCATTCCCTGGAAACTCACGAACCAGCTACTCAAATTAACCTCACCAAGCCTGAGTGGAGTCAAGAATAGCCAACATCACGAGGGTGTGAGTCGTCCATGCAAGTCCTAACCTCGAGAACTGGTGGTGTATTCAAAACGTGCCATCGACGCTGGCTCCTATTTTAATCAAAATAATTTAAAGACAATTCAATTAAATTTAATAACTATAGCCACACTCGCAATAGTATTACACATTTTAGACTAAGTTGCTGATCTTTACTGACTGACCGACTGACTGGTCATTCATCGATTTTTTGTCATGCCACTTTTCATATTTTCGACAGCCAAAAATGTTTCGCTCATATTATGATAGCTCGGAAAAATAGCGTTCTTTTATAATAATAAGAACGTCATAATAACAAAATATTATTTTGGATTTTAAGTTGGTACGGAATAACTCATTTACAAAAAAACAGGTAGGTCTAAAAACAGGTGTCGCTCCCCGAAATCACGCTAGATACAAATCTAGCTACATTAAATCGCAATTAAATGCTACCGAGAGGAATATCTCATACACCCTGTATAACTTCCCTGTGGTTTCATTTATAGAATAGCATAATAAGTGCATGGTGCATGCTAGCAGTTAACAGTTGAACCCTGGACTCTTTATCAATATTGCTGATTGTATGTACCCAGACTCTGATTACAAGAGAATATTAGAAATGCGAGAACAAAGACCCGAGTAAATACTTGCCTTCCCCAGGTGCATTGCAAATAATATTGTTTACACCAGTGCAGTTTTGCATAGTATGTCTAGTGAAGTGAGGAATATGCAATTATCATGCGCGGATATAGCCCTCTTGTACTGGGGGGGCACAACCGCACAATATACCTAACTAGCGGGTTACACCCGCCGCTTCGCAAGCCTATCACACACACACACACACAATCCCCCCCCACACACACATACACACACAAACACACACAAATGTCAATATTTTTCGTGTCACCCATCCATTTCTTGTCCTTACTGGAGCTCAAGAATGGCTAATCAGAATTTCGAGATCAATATGTCAAATGAAGATTCCCACCCTTGCAAAAAAAACTCTCGCTTTGAGTTGATAGTTCGTCACGACATATTTCGAGAAAAAATGTCATTCAGGTCAAAAAACGTAAATACTTTTTGTTTACCCATCCATTTTATGTCCTTACTCAATGTAGCTCAAGAACGGCTCATCAGAATTTCGTGACAGATATCTCAAATGAAAATTTGAACCCTTGCTTAAAACTTTCTCTTTTTGAGTTGATACGCCGCCGCCGCGCCGTGGCGCCGTCACGACAAGTTTTGAGAAAAAAATGCCATTTCGGTCGGAAAATGTGATTTTTTTTTGTGTCACCCATCCATTTTTGTCCTTACCCCGTGTAGCTGAATCCTAAAGATATATTCCCTGATCCAAATGGACCTATAGGTAAAACTTCAGGTTTCTCGGACAATCTGTGTATATTTGACAATTTTATTATTTAGTTATTTCTTATTGGTCTTAGAATTGGGAATTATTTTGGGGCCCGTGCCCCCCTAACTCATTGAGATCATTATTTTTTTTACGGGATTAGTCATAGAATTGGGAATTATTTTGGGGCCCGTGCCCCCTAACTCATTGAGATAATTTTTTTAACTGGGTTAGTCTTAGAATTGGGAATTATTTTGGGGCCCGTGTCCCCCTAACTCATTGAGATAATTTTTTTTACGGGATTAGTCTTAGAATTGGCAATTATTTTGGGGCCCGTGCCCCCTTAACTCATTGAGATCATTATTTTTTTTACGGGATTAGTCTTAGAATGTGGAATTATTTTGGGGACCGTGCCCCCCTAACTCATTGAGATAAAATTTTTTACGGGATTAGTCTTAGAATTGGCAATTATTTTGGGGCCCGTGCCCCCCTAACTCATTGAGATCATTTTTTTTTAACGGGATTAGTCTTAGAATTGGGAATTATTTTGGGGCCCGTGCCCCCATAACTCATTTGAGATCTTTTTTTTACGGGATTGGGTATAATGAAACTTGAGAAACACCGCTTACCGAAAAAATCTGGGGGGGAACGTGCCCCCCGTGCCCCCCCCTATATCCGCGCATGGCAATTATGCACGTATGAGCCTATGAGCGGCCTCGAAGTAAACAGGATTACAATACTAATCTTTACTGTGGGATTTCCTATAAATAACACGCTATCATATTAGTGTTAATCACAATCTTCAGGTAATGAGTCAGCCGTTTTATCGACCTCGGTAGCTTGATCGATAGGTTGGCGGACTTGTAACCTGTAGGTCGGTGGTTCGAGTCCCGGTTTAAGCGTAGATCTAGTAAAGCGCGTTTGAGAAGTTGTGATATCACGAAAGTGATTCACACAAATTTGATAACTTTTTTTCCTGAGGTCGGTAGCGGTACTATGAGATTTCCATTACATTATTGAGCTGTATGACAGATTAATATTGTGTGTTGGGGTTTTGTTCATAAAAAAATCCTTAACGAGCCCTTTTCCGCACGCCGCGCCGTGCCGCCTGTCACAAGTTATAACTCTTAAACGGTTAAAGCTAGAGAGCTGGATTTTTGATGTGTTGTCCAGACTATTCAAGCAATGGCGACAGCGTCAAGAGAGTTCGAATTTGAATGCTAACCCATCAAAGTCTTAAACTCGCTGGAGGTTGCTTAACTTTAGTGATAGAATGAAAACTGGTGTATTCAACGTACCATAGACGCTGGCTTCATATTATTTATACATTTATATTCAGGGACAATGTACTGGAGAGGTCAAGCAACGTACTCAACTACTCAACAATAACAGACTTTAAATTGAATAATTATATTATAGTATATATGAATATTTTATGAATGTACTATACTGTACCTATATTGTGAATGTAACTCTAGTCAAGCAAAGTACTCTACAATTGGCAAGTAGATGTAGTTATGTATGTCTAGATTTTCTATATTGGCTAGACCGGAACTTGATCGGATTCCTGATTAACACCTAGAACTATCCTGGTTGACGGGTCCGATCCTCTAAGAAGTAGTGACTAACAAAATTTGAATGATATATTATATTATTATAAATAGATTATAGTGTCTTATTGATTCTCTTGAGGTAGGTAGCTCTATACAATATACGACCTTCTCTTTAAAGTACCGGATTTCATATCTTAGCTAATGGCGTAAGGCGAAATTGATGACGTTTTGTGATACCTCTGTGGCGCTAAATCACGGATTGCGTACAGTGTAATGCCGGGTCTACACTAAGCGAACATTGTTAGCTAACAATGTTATTTCAAACAAGTCGTAAAAACATTTTCTAATGCCGGGTCCACACTGCGAACATTGTTAGCTAACAATGTTCGCTTATTGTGGACCCGGCATAAGAATAAGGAAAACCGACGCTTAGCTTAGCAATGACTTGTGATTTAGAATTTGTCTATTAATTTCGTCCTAAGACTTGAACTATTCAAGTTTTTTATAGAGGAACTTTTTTAAGAAGATTGTTTTTGCCTGTTGTGAAGGACTTGTCCAGAGTCAGGTTTATCCGGTTTACACGCGCAACAATAAAAAATTGGTTTATGTGTGCTTACTTTCCCTACTCATACCTCACTTGACATCAATGATACGGAAATTAGTTCTCATCAATGATAGTCCACAGGAGTTCGAGGACATTTTTCTTAAGTTTATAAAGAAAAGATGAACTGGAAAACGAAGGTGAAATACCACACTTGTTATACTTGAGTAGCCTCCGTGGTTCAATAGATATATTTATGTATCATATATGTATTAATCTATGTATATTAAAGAATGAATACTATTTTTATTTGGCACAAGAATAACTGCTATAACAGGAGAACCAAGCCCGCAGGTTCCTCGTGCAAAAAAATCAGCAAAAAACACAACCAAAGAGGAAACAATGCCCAAGTCCCTATCTTAAAATAAATTATAATACCTATCAAAAATAAATATGTATAGGTATATAATTTTATTATATTATCAATTTAAACATTCGCAGCTTATCTGTAAATGAGCCAAAATTGGGTAATTTTGGGCTTATTATAATTATTACTATATTAATAATTATATTTTGTAACAATAAATAAGGCCTTTAAAACTGTTGGTATAGTGGGACCTGCTGGTCCTAATAGTTGACAGTATGTATATTAGGTAATTCTATATTATGCTCAGTCCTGGTAGCTCAGTGGTCACGCCGGCACTCTGTGAATCCAGAGGTCGCGGTGAATCCATAATTATACAAATGACAAGTTATTGTTCCATTTGGGATTTTTACCACATAATAATAATAAGTCTTGAGCTTATTGGAATAATGACACTTAACACGTTCCTCAACTATTTTCTTATTCATGACATGAGGTACGTATGTGTACCTCAACTATTTTATTATTCATGACATGAGGTACGTATGTGTATCTCAACTATTTTATTATACATGACATGAGGTACGTATGTGTACCTCAACTATTTTATTATTCATGACATGAGGTACGTATGACTGTGTACCTCAACTATTTTATTATTCATGACATGAGGTACGTATGTGTACCTCAACTATTTCATTTTTCATGACAGCTTTGGTCCCTCACAACGAATCCTTAATAAAGGCTTGGCGCTAAACGTGTTAATAGACCTAATCGGGCAGTATAAATAACTCGATATTATTATTTTCTTGCCCTCAGAGTCCCCTCAACCCGCCCGCTGGAGGGCATCCTGGCGCCCAACGAAAAGCTAAGCAACGCCGAGAAGCTGTTCGAGAATGAAATCCATGGCCCCGAGGCTGTGGTGAGGTACGGCACGGATCTGTACACGGGAGTGCGGGGGGGGCACATCCTCAAGCTGGGGTCAGACGGGAAGTTGCTGCCAGTGGCTAAGATTGGGAACTCCTGCTGTGAGTATCTTGATTCCCACCCAGTGCACGAATTTTGCCTCATTAATTTGAGTTTGTGACCACATGATAATAAGACTCTGAGGGTTAGGTGGTAGAAAATGCTTTGAGCATTAACCTCGCCTGGTATAATTATTAAGAGTATTATTATTATGAAAAATTACAACCACCTTACCACTAATTCTAGGAAATGTGACGGCCATACCATTCTAAGGGCGGAATTAATAGACAACATCAATAACTTAAGTCGTTGGTAAGTGTCGGTTTTCCCTATTTTACACAGTACGCAATCCGTGACTTAGCGCCACAGAGGTATTACAAAAACGTCTATTAATTCCGCCCTAAAAGCGGCTATTTTCTGTCGGAAAATTACGCATCAACTGGGATTTGATTTCATAAATCGGTGTAGGTAGTGTAGCTAGTAGCTACTAGTTGTTATGAACAAGAGAAGCAATATTCAAGGTTTTTTGTAATTTTTCCGTCATCACGACAACATAGTGTCATCAAGTAACTATCTAATTACTAATTAGATAGTTACTTGTACTAATTATAGATAATTACTGGTAAGTGCAACCAGCTTCTAACCAACAACATTGACGAAATTACTAATTAGGTAATGTGGATATCGGTCTTTAGGGTCTCAACTTTTTCTCTAATATTGTCTGCATATATTCCAGATGGTTTCAGGACGGACCAATGTGGGCGCCCATTGGGGATGAAATTCGACAGGGCCGGCGCTCTCTATGTTGCGGATGCCTACTTGGGTGTTTTCAAGGTCAATGTCAGCACAGGTAAAGTAAGAGGCAATGAATTTTAACTGAGTCAAACACAAATGTTTGATATCTCTTACCTAGGTATATTATGATAATAAGACTTACCTACATGAGTGAATTTCATTCAAACTTTTTGAATGAAATCCAATAAAGACTGATTTCATTAATGAAATTCATAGAAGAGTTGCAGAAACAATTGGAAAGAAAAATGTGTGTGAAAGTAATGATGTTTGTTGATGATTTTGATCTTTAGTTTTGTACGTATTTGTTCCGTACGCTATAAGGCGTAATTCGCAAGGTATAGTATAGCAGTGCTTGATTTAGATATTTAGACTGTCGGCTCGAGACAGGAAGTCCCATTACGCTAACAGGTAAGTAAACCGCGGAAACCAGGATATAAATCATCGTATATCGCGAGAACAGCGAGATGGGTATGTCGTCGATTAGAACTGGAAAAAGTATCCGTTGTAAACTCACACAACTCTTCTTGTAAAAGTATTCAGGAAATATTGCCTTTTTGGTCTGATTTGTTTGGGACTATACTTTTTTATGTAGATTTTATTTATTTAATATCTAGGTACATATGAGTAAAATTAGGATAAAAACAAGAAGTCTCTTCTTATAACTATTTCAGGCCAATCTGAAAAGCTCGTCTCAATGGACTCAGAGATAGAAGGTGTCAAACCCCTTCTGCCCAACGACTTGGCGGTGGCTTCCGACGGAATGGTATACTGGAGTGACTCCTCAGCGCACTACCAGCTCAATGATCTCGTCTACGACTGCCTGACAAGCGGGAGTGGCAGGTGATTTAACTATAAAAGTTTTATTCGGCTCTATTTATTCATATTCTAGTAAAACTTCTCACTTTTCTGTTTATACTGATTATAAAATATTAGAGAGGTTAGTGGATGGCATGGATATTCAGAACTATTACCTGCTGATGAGAGCAAATAAGCTCGAAACAGCTGTCCAGGTATGTTCTGATATTCATGTACATCTAGTACCTACAACTTCTCACTTTTCTGATATTTATTATTGTTATTTTGTTAATTCATATAAGGGAGTGCTTCGTTTAAGTTTAAGGGCGAAATTATTTGACAAAATCTACCTATACCACAAACAAGCATTACATTTCCCTTTTAAAACAATAGGTACGAAAAATATAGATCTAAGTCCACTGAGGTATAACAAAAATGTCTATTAGTTCAAGCTGAAATAAGTAGACATAGACATATTTGTCATGTCTCTATGGAGCAGGCGAGTCTAGCTATTGCGTAGTGTTTCAAAATAGGCAAATGTAGGTAAGTACCTACCTAGCAGTACTAACTCGGAAATGTGAATCGGACTTCATCCTCAGACTGTCTGCTTATTATTATTATTAATATACAACACTTTATTAGGTATAAATGGACATAATGTACATACAAATAATTAATTTAACAATGAAAAAAAGGAAACAATATATACAATGAAAATGAAAAAGAATAGAAAATATATAAAAACACAAGTCCTAACTAAAGGGCGGGGTTATTGCCTATGGCAATCTCTTCCACCCAACCCTTAACACAGGGAGTCCCACAAGCGCATCAGTTTCCAAAGTAATTTAGTGTATTTAATTATTATTATTATTGCAGACTACTCCAGTACAATCCCAAGACGAAGAAGAACAAGGTCCTCATGTCGAATCTTCACTTCTCCAACGGCGTGGCGCTGTCGGCGGATGAGGCCTTTGTTGTGGTGGCCGAAACTATGCGGAACAGAGTGCACAAGTAAGGGCCGAATTATGAAACAGGATTAGTGTTAACACATACACGACCGGTTGTCCCACCGGTGGGATCACTGTGAGTGTACTGAATGGACCGGTTGTCTCACCGGTGGGACAAGTGAGTATGTACCTACGCAATGGACCGGTTGTCCCACCGGTGGGACAAGTGACCTTCTTGATTTCAAACCTGCTTGTTCCACCGGTGGGACACCTATTCCTATGTTTTAGTATAGAAATATACTCTATACCCCTGTATAATTTTACCCTCCAAGCGGGTTTTTCGTCCCAGGAGGTCAGATATGCTCAGGTATAGCGGTCCCATGCGTACATACACTGAAAATGGTGCCGGTCGTGTATGTGTTAAGATAAGCCAGACTGTCTCTTAACTCGGGCTAAACTGCATTACATTTATAGATACTGTGGAGTGTGGATGTTGGAAAATTATTAAATTTCAAGATTCGTAATGTTGAGATACTCACTATAATTCATCATAGGGTGGCGTCATCGTGAACGATGGTGGCCAGACAGTGGAGGAATGACTCAGCACTTCTACCACTGTCTTTACAAGGAGCCTAATAATTGACAAGGGCCCCCAGAACCAAGCCGATGCTGGTCTACTCCCTGTTTATAGTCCCCCAGCCAGACTGCTGGTCAACTCCCTGTTTATAGTTCCCCAGCCAGACTGCTGGTCTACTCCCTGTTTATAGTCTCCCAGCCAGACTGCTGGTCTACTCCCTGTTTATAGTCCCCCAGCCAGACTTCACTACAATCACAATGACATAATAACACGAAAAAAACACGTACATATTATTCTCAAATGTAATTTTTTTTTGAGAGGGGGAAATCTTCAGAAGACGAACATCATGTGGGAGCATGATGAACAGTGTGGGATTTGTGCTGGAAACAGTGCACACCTACCCACTAAAACCTTCCTCTCATTTTAAAACACCTGCATTCGGAACCATTTGGGAGAACATTACTTCAAATGCAGGTGTTTGGAAACTTTTCATAGGGCGTTCTCTTCTTATTTTATCTCTTCTCTCTTTTCGTTACTTCTATACTAATTTATTTCCTTATAATGTCTGATATAGTTTTTTATTTTTATTTTTCTCAAATTCTCAAATGTTCGTGGTTCCTCCATCAGGTATCACTTGAGGGGCCCGAAGGCGGGCAAGTCGGAAGTTTTCGTTGACGGGCTGCCGGGTATGCCCGACAACATCAAGAGGGACGCCCGCGGCAACTTCCTCATCCCCCTCATTGTGCCCGTGGACGAGGGCGCCCCCCAGCTGCTCAGCATCATAGGGCCCTTCCCCAACATCCGCAGGTTCTGTCTGCGCGCCCTGCATCTGCTGGAGAAGATACCGTCCGAGACTTGGCGGGATGCGGTGAGACACTTTTTTTTAAGTTATCATATTTGTGTTAATCACTTTCGTGATATCACAACTACTCAAACTCGCTTTACTAAATCTACGCTGAAACCGGGACTTGAACCACCGACCTCCAGGTTACAAGTCCGCCGCCTTATCGATCAAGCCACTGAGGTCGGTCGGTGAGACACTTTCATCAATTATTATTATACTCACCAGGGGGCTATGTACAGGCGCGGCCGGTGCTAAAAAGCTGCGGAGCTCCAGCACCCCGAGACGAGAAATCAAAAACGAGAGGATTTTCTCAAGTCGTACACAAAACACAATAAAAATTATCACACATTTCTAGAATAATGAATGCATAATTATTATAATGGGGATGTTAAACAAACTTAAAATTATTTAGATACTGAAAGAGCGACTATATTAATCCCATTTTAGTCCGGTATGCAGCACCCCTAAAACATTTCCCGCCGGCCGCGCCTGGCTATGTACGAGTTCGGTGCGAAAAATAAAAAAAATGTATGAGTTGAGTCCCCTTTAAAAAAGGTCATGTACGAATTCGGTCTGATTGAAAAAGGTCATGTATGAATTCGGTGCCCTGGTACCTGCCCTGATGATCAGGTAATTATAGTATTTTTTTCCTCATAGGCATGGCCTTCAATGTATTTTACCTAACCCTACTATAAACCCAAGGCATGGCCTTCATTTTATTTTACCTAACCCTACTATAAACCCTATAGGCATGTCCTTCAAGGAGGAAATGGATAGTATTGCTGAATGTAACTGTCTACAACATAATCTACTAACTGAATAACAGCAGGATTATTACATTATAAACAAACAATCAATCTATAAGTCATTAACATCGCACCGAACTCGTACATCACCTTTTTTAGGCGGCACCGAATTCGTACATGCGAAAAAGGTGCGGGTAGTCTTCGCACCGAACTCACCTTTTGCCCTCCAGGGTATCTCCCTAGAGGGTGTGAAGCACCTCCGAAAGGGTGTTATACCAGGAGTGGATCTATGATCTATAAGTCTCCTGGCCCTCTTTCTGGAAAGCACTCCCACTCTCATACTCGTAATATTCAAATCTCCCTTTCAACCGTCATACAACGCACTCTGATAGACTGGTTATTGCGTTCAAATCAACCCATCAGAGTGAGTGTGACGATTGAAAGGGAGATATTATTATTATTATTTAACTCTTTATTGGACAACTACATACATTCAACAAAATAGGACATGCTAAAAAAAAAAAAAAAAAAATAGAATATGTAGTGAACCAAGGGGCGAGGTTAAAGCCTGTGGCTTTCTCTTCCACCGATATATAAAATCGGATATAAATATCCGATATATAAAAGATATAGAGATGCCGGGCTGTCTCTTTCTTTGTATTGGCGTTCTTCACACCTTGGCCGAGGTGTTTCATTATGAGTTAGAGGGGTTTCTGGAACGAATACCTGGTGTTGCTCTGTACATAATGTGGGGAGGATATTGGTTGGTGGACTTGATTGTCTACCGTGTTCTCTCATAATATCCAAATCTCTCTTTCAACCGTCATACAACGCACTCTGATAGATTGGTTATTGCGTTCAAATCAACCCATCAAAGAGTGAGTGTGACAATTGAAAGGGAGATATGGAGATTATGAGTTAGAGGGGTTTCTCGAACGAATACCTGGTGTTGCTCTGTACATAATGTGGGGAGGATATTGGTTGGTGGACTTGATTGTCTACTGTATTCTCTCTCGTGGCCATACCACATGGTGAAACAAGATTTGAGCTAAGCCAGACAGACACGCCCTCAAGTCTAAATTTCAACCTATGCACTATTTTAGACCAAGTTAAGGAAAAGTTAAATCTAAATTAAATCTACCGAGAAACGACGACCCCGTTTGAACAGGAAAAGGTGTAGGAAATAATGCTGATTGATATCAAAGTTCACTAACACCCTTATTTATCACTTAGACGACCGGGTGTACCACCGGTGGTACACGCACGTTCGTACGGAATGGACCGGGTGTACCACCGGTGGTACACGGGGTCGGTATAGCCGCATTATCGCCGGTCCCACAAGAGAATTCACGAAAAACCATGCCGGTCGTCTAAGTGTTATGAACAGCGAATTTTGTTTGAGCACTGTCTCAAGCAAGGTATTGGCCAATAATATTAAAGGAAATCATACTTCAGACCATGCTCAAACGACGTTTTCTATTCATAAATACGGCTGTAAGTCTAGGTATATCTTCTTTTTTTCCAGGTTGGTCGCCACGAATACCTGTCCTTCCTACAAGGTGATCGCTTCACTGTGGTCGTGGTGAGTCCCAGCGGGGAGATAGTGGACTGCCTGCATAGCTTGGACGGGTCTCTCAAGGGATCCAGTGACATTGAAGAATTCAACGGAGCCCTGTACATTGGCTCACCCACACAGAGATACCTGGCGCGTGTTCCTTTGAAGAAATAGAATGTCGAATCCGCACTGATGAATTGGGGATAATTAGCTAATGTACCACCAAATGAATAAAACAATCTAAATGAAGACTGAAATGTAGTATTGGTATACATGCTTTAGATTTGTAGAATTTGCCAGAGCAAAAATAAAATACAGTACAAACTTGCTAACTCGAAATCCCTTTAAGTTAAAAATGCTTTCAACTCGAAAGAATCATTCGGCCTTCGTCGAGCTTTGCTCCTTATTGGAAATCCCGATGGCTCGAAACTCTCGATAACTCAAAATGAACCCTCTGCCCCTTGAATTTCGAGTTAACAGGATTCTATTGTAATAATAATATTTAAAAAAAAAAAAAGTTATCATATTTTGTGTTAATCACTTACGTGATATCACAACTACTCAAACTCGCTTTACTAAATCCACGCTGAAACCGTGACCGGGACTTGAACCACCGACCTCCAGGTTACAAAGTCCATCGCCTTACCGTTCAAGCTACTGAGGTCGGTGTAATAATAATATTGTATGATAGATTGTACTTTGGAATCTAACCCTCATACAGTGGCTTATATATTATATCATGAGCTTTGGGTATATCTTCGATTCCTAGTCACGTTTTTTTTATGAAATTTATGGCTTATTAACCATTATTGGTGTTTATTTTTTTATTGACTTTATCAAAATTGAACTTGTATCTCTCTAAATATTAGGTTAACGATCGAACAAAAATAATTACGTAGGTATTCGTTTTAGTAAATAAAGAAATAGACTGATTACGTTACGTTACGTAAGGAGTTATGCAACAAAAGTGTTTTTCTTTTTCTTTTCACACTAAATTTTGGAAACAAATTGAACTGGTTACCTATTTCATAACTCTGAACCTACAAATACACAGGCGCTACGCTAACATTCAGAAAACTGGTTGGTAATGATGTCAATCTTGAAGCAAAAAAGCGAGGTGAATTACTTTATTAATTATGTACGTGCTTGTAGTTGAGAAGGAGAAAAAAAAATATAGTCAGGTGAAGACCAAAAGGTCTCAGCTTCCCCTTAACCCAACCAGTCCATCCAGGAACCACCTGCTCCTCCAGCCCCGCCCCCACCCACTTGTAGAGCCCCATTCCCTGGACTCTGAGCACTTAGCTGAATGCCAGTAGCCCCATTGCCTGGACTCTGAGCACTTAGCTGAACACCCGGGGCTCTGATTCCCGCACTGGCAGACGCCGCAGCAGGTATCTGACTGTTCACCGCGGCCTGCAGCTGAGGCGAGCTCCCGGCGAGTCTGTTGGCCAGGATGTTCCACGCGGTGTTCAGGCCGAGGTTCTGCGCCGCGGCCCCGGCCGCTTGTCTGATGGCCGTCAGGTTGACGTTGCTGGCCGCGCTGCTGAGGGAACTCTGCAGAGCACCGGCTGCGTTCAGGATGCGGCTGAGATTCGCGTTACCGCTGGGAATGCCCAGATACTGCGCGGCCGAGGCGAGGCTCGTAAGGTTGAGCCCGCCCGACAGGAAACTCCCCTGGCCGGGCGACATCAGGCGGGACAGGGCGACCAGCGTGTTGACCAGACCAGACTCGGTGGCGCCGAGGCTGAGGATGTGCTCGAGAATCTGAGAGCCACCGGCAGCCACCTTGTTGAGGCCTTTCATCCCTGCGTTGCCCAGACCGTTCATCATGTTCATGCCCAGGCTGAGTCCTGGGAGGGATTCATGTCATTGTCAATGATGTGGAGGAAGGTGAAAACACAAAGCCCTTTTACTCACAAAACAAGAGATTCTAATCTCTTAGTGTGAGTAAAAGGCAATTCCATTATTGGCTACATTATAGGCACATAATAATAAATAGGTCTTAATTTTCATATTTGTTCAATCCTTTATTGTATATTATTTATCATACGTTAGAACTTGGAACCCATACTGTCTATATTTCTATGTGTCTACTTGTATGCTGTCTATGCATTATATAATAATTAATAAAGATGCCGAACATTTACAAATTACAATTAAAAAAAAAAAAAAAAAAAAAAAAAATGGGGAGAGAAGACAAATAATAGGACATTCCTGTAATACCGTGCGCGCGCCATATATAACTTGGTCAGTAAAACCAAGGTGCGCAGACTAGCCTACCTTACATGCACCTTCAGACGGTATCCTACTAAGTTCAGTATACCAGCTTCATAGTGACGCGAAAAACTGAGAAAAAATTGCAACGATATCACATCACATTTGTCCATTAAAAGAAATTCCTCTGTGCTGTTCATTATTTAGAACTAGTACGCCCGAAGTATTGTCATACGGTTCCGGGGTCATAAATGTGAGGTGTAAGAGGAAGGGTTTTAGTGGGTTCGGATATCCGCGTGCCATGATATCAATCCCACACTCCCCAAAGAAATACTCGCTTTGGGGGTCTTATCGAAGATTTCCAACCTCTTAGAAAAAAAAAGTACACCCCTTATTTGTTCCTTACCTTGCATTCATTATTTACAACTATTACACCCCTAATTTGTCCCTTACCTTGCATTCATTATTTACAACTATTACACCCCTAATTTGTCCCTTACCTTGCATTCATTATTTACAACTATTACACCCCTAATTTGTCCCTTACCTTGCATTCATTATTTACAACTATTACATCCCTCATTTGTTCCTTACCTTGCATTCATTATTTACAACTATTACACCCCTAATTTGTCCCTTACCTTGCATTCATTATTTACAACTAGCACACCCCTAATTTGTCCCTTACCTTGCATTCATTATTTACAACTAGTACACCCCTAATTTGTCCCTTACCTTGCATTCATTATTTACAACTAGCACACCCCTAATTTGTCCCTTACCTTGCATTCATTATTTACAACTAGCACACCCCTAATTTGTCCCTTACCTTGCATTCATTATTTACAACCAGTACACCCCTAATTTGTTCCTTACCTTGCATTCATTATTTACAACCAGTACACCCCTAATTTGTCCCTTACCTTGCATTCATTATTTACAACCAGTACACCCCTAATTTGTCCCTTACCTTGCATTCATTATTTACAACCAGTACACCCCTAATTTGTCCCTTACCTTGCATTCATTATTTACAACCAGTACACCCCTAATTTGTCCCTTACCTTGCATTCATTATTTACAACCAGTACACCCCTAATTTGTCCCTTACCTTGCATTCATTATTTACAACCAGTACACCCCTAATTTGTCCCTTACCTTGCATTCATTATTTACAACCAGTACACCCCTAATTTGTTCCTTACCTTGCATTCATTATTTACAACCAGTACACCCCTAATTTGTCCCTTACCTTGCATTCATTATTTACAACCAGTACACCCCTAATTTGTCCCTTACCTTGCATTCATTATTTACAACCAGTACACCCCTAATTTGTCCCTTACCTTGCATTCATTATTTACAACTATTACACCCCTAATTTGTCCCTTACCTTGCATTCATTATTTACAACTATTACACCCCTAATTTGTCCCTTACCTTGCATTCATTATTTACAACTATTACACCCCTAATTTGTCCCTTACCTTGCATTCATTATTTACAACTATTACACCCCTCTCTCTGTAGCAAATAATAATAATTGCAACTTTACTGGATAAGGTTTATCTAGCTTTATTTGGAGGTGCGGCTCCTGTTTTTGACTTTTTTTGTTTTTGACACCCCTAATTTGTTCCTTACCTTGCATGCCATTAGTCACGCCCCCGACGCCCAAATCCAGGGCCGCTTTGAACAGCTGCTCCCCCGCGCGCTCCAGCCGCCCCGCGCTCTGCACCCCATACCCCACGTAGCCCGGCACTCTGGCCAGCCCGTAGGAGAGGCCGTCCATCAGACGGGAGGCTGACTGGGTCTTGGCATTGAGGGCGGCGGAACCCACCCCCAGCCCGGAGCTCAGCACGTTGTCACGAAATGGAACGAGGTTGCCTGGGAGACAGTGATATGAGGTTGTTACAAATGTTACATAAGGGCGGAATTAATAGAATAGAATAGAATAGAAATTACCTTGTTTATACTGCCGAGGTGAGACTGAAAAGTCCCTTTATTCCAGCAGTCTAAACAAGGTCTCTTGTTTATTTTCAAATTTAAATAGACATTTTGTACCTACATTTAATATTCTTAAAGACAACATCAATAACTTAAGTCGTTGGTAACTGTCGGTTTTCCCTATCTTATTCAGTACGCAATCGGTGACATAGCGCCACAGAGGTATTACAAAAACGTCAAAAACGTTATTTCCGCCCTAAGTTACAGGTTGTGGAGATTATTTATTATAGACTGGTTGGAGTTCCACAAGAGAAGCATCAATTATCACACTGACCTCTATTTAGATCTATTGTGACCAGTTGATTCTATTTGGTTTTATAGTCCCGATTTGAAGTAGTCAGGACGGGGGTTTTACCCTCCATTCACTGGGAATCGTACCAGCTACCCACATTAACATCACCCAGCCTTGGTAGGGCCGGAAATGCCAGCCTCACGTGTTTGGAGGGAACAGAATTTTCATCGAAAAGTCTGCCCCTACCGGGGATCAAACTCGGGATCTCTGGACTACGGGCAGTAGCCACAACCAATACGCCACGCCGGGCTGGCTTGTGGAGGTTACTTTATTTATAACTCTTACACCCTATTTCCAACTCTTGTTGAACAATTACATCATTATTACATATCAGCGAAAAAATTTCGGTCCCTTGAATTCTCTTACATCCATCTTCGACAGTACTCTTATTTTAGAATTTTAAGAAAGTTATATTTGTAAGTACAGCAACGAAAATATTAATTAGTTATCGGAGACTTCCTCAGAAATAGACGTGCACGGCCCAAACATCAGTTACGGAAGTTACATTAGCTTATTAGGATATTTCCAAGCAAGAATATCAATATTCCTTTCATATAAATTAATCATAGCTTGTTTTTGTGCATTCTGTATATCTTTTCAAGATGGATGAAGATATTCAGAATTTGTAGAAATTTTGTAGGCCTTTTTAGAAATTTCCTTTTGCAACTTGATGACCGATGATACAACTTGATGGAAGAGAATGCCGAAGGCATTATCACCAACCTTGATCAGGCTTTGTTTATATTTATTTCTAACTTGTTACCATGTTCATTGTATATAAAAGATGTAAATAAAGCTTGACCCAAATGTTTATAAATAAATAAATAGATGACCTAGGTACCTAAATACAGGCTAGAAAACTTAATGCACACTATTTAGAAAATCTCAACTAACATTCTGTTACATTGAATCATTCCTACATAAGTGTGTAGAGCACTAGGCTTGCACGCACGATGACCTGGGTTCGATCCCCAGCAGGGCAGGAATTTTCTACTCTGCACTAGGATGTCAGGCTTCCATCTCGTGAGGAAAAAGCTGCTTTTAAGTGAGCGCCCAGGGGCGGAATTAAGGACAAAAATAAGAGATATTGGGAAATTCAAGGGGAAAAAATCCTATATTCTGCGCTACCCGCTACCCACCGTTGTTGTGATATAATGCCGTAGGCCGGTCCTTGATCAAGTTTTGTTTAATAATTTCAAATTTATTTCTTGTAATTTGTATATACTATATTTTGTAAATAAAACTTGATTAAATCTGTTTTAATAATAATACCTACCCAGCCGGGTAGGTATTATTATCAAGTTATCCTCCCATTTGGGATTTTTACCACATAATAATACGTCTTGGGCTTACTGCTGGAATAATGGGACTTGATAGTTCTAATCGGGCAGTATAAATAAGGCGATATTATTATTCATCGAAATAATTTGGAGATAGAAAACACTTGGCTTATTTATTATCTATCTCCAAATCATTTCGATGTTTAATTCTTTTACCAAGAGTTGTGTATAACTATAAGTTTTTCCCAAGAACTTATAAATTTCAAATTATTAGTATTATTATGACACAAAGTTTATTTATAATTTTATTATTTTATTTATAAGGTTCTTATTATTTTAACTCACCCGGATTTCCCTGATACTGCACCGACACTCCAGACTGTGGTCTCATGCCTGCACCCCCGCTACCAGAGCCACTACCAGCGAGATTTCCGTTCACTCCCATCGAACCTGCGTTACCTGTGGAGAAAATTTCATTTATGAAAAAAAAAGAATAATAAAAAAAAAAAAAAAAATAGGTAGGTACCGTTTACTTTTGGTACCTAGTTACGGCGGGACTAGACTTGCAAGGTAAAGAAGCTAGCGCATGGACCCAGCCAATGCTAGAATTTTTTGTCATTTTTTCTTCAGTAAGTAACCACAAAATAATAAAACTCGAAGTCTCGAAGGGGTGGGAGGTAGAATATACGGAGGTGGAAAACCATTAACCTCGCCTGGTTAATACAGAGCCAAACTCTTTCTACGCTGGGATTCGAGCCCATTTCACCTGCCTAGCGGGCTATCCAAACCACGGTGACTACTTGAGCCCTAAATCAATCCCCCAAATTCGAGGCAAACCATATTTCACCGCTTGTCGATATCTTTAGTAGTTCTCGATATAGGTCTAGTTGTAGATTATAGATTTCACACAAATTTTACTATACCCCATTCGACTGTTTTAATAATAATAATAATATCAACCGGCCCACTTTTGGGGCCCTTTTTCAATTTTTTACCACAGCGCGGACCAATTAGTTTTCACGATCACAAAAATTGACTACTGAAATCAAATATTATTTTTTAATACCTGGTAAGATAACACCGCTTGGTAGAGAACCATTGAAGGAGACTTGTGCTGATCCACTTTGGGGAAATGGGGAGCACCAAACAGGAGTCTGTAAAAGAAATTAACCTAGTTTATTTACAACATACAATACAAGTATGAATATAAAATGCGTCACCTCAGACACAAAACCCAAGTCAGGTTTATATTAACTATTGAACGTCCAATTAAAAAAAAAATGCTTCAAAGTGTAAATCAATTCAAACCTGATTTTGACTGCCTTCTCAGCAAAAGAAAATATGGGAAAAAAAATCTTTCGTTTTCTCATCTAAAATAGTATAGGTACCTACCTATACATTCAATAAAAATTGGCTCTCACCTTATTGAAGAAGACCTTTTGTTAACCCGTGAGTACACGCACATAGGGAAAAATTCTCACACGCTCGGCAAAAACGCTAGAACTTGATCAATATTGGTCCTAACCTGTAGGGACCTGGAGTAGCTGTTGATAATATGTTTATCTAGATGTATCCACAGTCCCTTGAGCTATTTTCAATTTCTGTTGCCCGTGACGTGGCGAAAAGTTCAGATCGGTCTGAAATGTGAGAATTTTTTTTCATCGCGCGTGCACAGACGTAACTTTTTTTTTGAGATTTTTTTTTTTCTGTTACTGACTGTTTAGTTTAATTTAATTAAATATTTATAATAATTAGTTTTAATAATTAATTAATATAATAATAACAATTGTTTTAAATGAAAAAAATATATATTTTAAAGAAAATTAGTGTGTTTACCTACCTAATTCGTGATTGTTCATTATTGTTATAATAATTATTATAATGATTTTTAACTAACGAAATAGAAATTTTTAACTAACATTAATAAAATTTATTTGTAATAAATGTAATAATATTAGGTAGGTAGTTAGGTACCTCCCTACACTTTTTTTGCTAGATACTGAAATAATTAGTATTCTTTGTAATCTTTCTCCACCTATTATAATGGGTACCTACCTACCTACCTACCTCCTGGTATAATCTAAGTACATTTATATTTATATCGTTTCTGTTTTTAGCTTTTAGAAGTACCTAAACAAATATAATAACATAATATTCTTGATTATAACATATAATGTGAATTGCCCTAAAAACTTATGTCAGTATGGCTAACGATGAACAAAGTTTGGAAAATAAGAAAAATGTCAAATCAGGGGTTCGAACTGCAACCATTTGGAAAAAAAGTTGCTAAAACTACTTTAAATATAGTTTAAATACATTAGTCAACTTAATCTATCTTAAAAATCTTAATATATAAATGTCAAAGACACTCACTGACCACTGACTGATCATCGCTCTACAGCCCAAACCGTAAGTCCTAGGAAGCTGAAATTTGGTAGGTAGCTTTGTCTTATAGTCTAGATGTGCAATAAGACGGGATTTTTCGAAACTCCCACTACAACACCTGCCATTGGCGAAAAAGGATTTTTTGCTTTCATGGCCATGCCTCGGCCCGCAAAGCGGGCGACAGCCCGCTAGTATTACATAATTCTTCAAGCAGAACGAAATACAAAGCAAAACCAGGTGTGAGAATTTTTTTCATCGCGCGTGCACAGACGTTCGGATTTTTAACGCGTGTACTCACAGGTTAATGATTGAAGAGCAAACTCAGTAAGTTAAGTTAAAGTTATCATATTTGAGTTAATCACTTTCGTGACAACACAACTACTCAAACTCGCTTTACTTAATCTACCCTGAAACCGGGACTTGAACCACCGACCCCCAGGATACAAGTCCACCGCCTTATCGATCAAGCTACTGAGGTCGGTGAACAAACTTAGTACTATCCAGCATACTGTACGAAGACTATCAAAGGCAATGAAATTTAAAACAACACAAAAACATCACTTTAAACTTCATCTTTAATATTATGGCACTAACCTGAAGTGTCCAAATCACGGCTAAAACGAATCTTGAGGACATCATACAGCCCATGCGTCCCATGCTAACAGAAGTGGTGAAATGAAACACGAAATCAGCATTCAGATTGTTTAAATAAAATTAACTTATTGGACAGAACTGGCAAACATTTACCGAGCGTAAAGTAAGCGAGGGAACACCTGTTAATTAGGATCTGATTAACGTGGGTGCTAAAGTAGCTGAGACCTTTAACTCAACCAAGGTGATAAGTTTGAGTTCATGTATTGTAAGAATAAATTAAGTACCTATAACTTGACTGCTTGAGGACTTTGTAACTTTCGTGTATCAGCTTTATCGGTAGGTACACTGGTACACGCCAACAGTTCATAAAATATATTTTCCATTTGATCACACCTGACTTATTCACAGAGCATAATACTGGCCATGATGAACGCTAAAGATAAATAGATATAAAAAAAAACTAGTCGCAATATACGCCTAGGCTAGCGGGGCGAGAAACGTTAGGCGAGATTTCATCGATACGAGGTGTTACTTGAGTAAAAAGGGTTGAGGATTACTGTTATAGGTACTCTTTATTTGACTTTAACATAGCTTTCAACTACATGGTCAAATCACGAGATTTTACCAACCATTCGCAGTGCAAACAATTCAGCTACTCCAATGAACCTCATTCAGCTTGAGTGGGGCCGGAAATAGCCAGCAGAACGTGGATTGCCTTGATGACCAAGGATGGAACCATGTCCTCACCACTCTCGACAGAGCTTAACATTAGTGATTACGTTCTGCACACACAACAATTTCTATATGCGCTCTGTAAATATTTCATGGCAATCATAATGACCATTGATGGATTCGAAACCAGAACGCTCACAACGCTGGACGTTGCTTAACTTCAATGATCAGATAAGAACTGGCGTATTGAACGTGCCATCCCTGTTGGCTTCTCTAGTGTACTGACGAAAGGAAATTATCCTTCTCTTTTATGACTTCCTTATTAGGAAAACACGCATCCTCATGATCTTATATAGTCTCTCATATTTTGTAAGTACTAATTTTATATCGATAACATTTTGTGAAGAAGTACAGCTACTGCATAATGTCCATTAAAAATTATTCTGAAACCTGTCCTGACCCGAACTGCCATTATTTACCAAGTAACCAAACCGAATTTCAGCTTATTTGGACTTGTGGTTCTGGGGTAATTTCTCATTCATACATCACAAATAATAATTTTATTTTTATAGTATAAGAAGATGAATGATGAGATAAAGCGTGAAAACAACACGTGAACGTAATGGTTTTAATATTCAAGGTTCAATCAACTACTAGTTGGCTGAGCTGGTTAGAGCTTGCAGTTTTAACAACATCTGTTAGACAGATACAAAATGTTGACCCAGCACCTAAATGGGAAGTATTGTGTCACTTCTCACCTATCAGAGGGGGGGCATACTACGGAATGGGCAAGCTACAATAGATCACAAGCGTCTACAGTAGCTCCTGTTTCATGGCTTCAAAAAAAGGGCTGTGAAACACTCATCTTTAAAAAAAAAATGTCTCAATTTGGTTGAATTATCTAAGTGAGAAACGAAATTAATGAGAGAATCGAACCTGGGTTTTTACTACAAAACAATTATGTTGTATGAGGATAAGTGTATAGGGTATACAACATAGCTAGGCGTCTACTTCAGCTATGTTTAAAAAAAAAAAAAAAAAAAAAAAAAATGAATAAATGAGAGAAATATGATTAGTGTCACAAGTTGGTTCAAGGAAGTTAAAAGGATTTTATTCAAATCACGTCAGTACATTATTTGAGATATTTTTTCAACAATTGCAATGCTCACCATACAGTTTTTCATTGCTTTCATAATGGCTCATTCTGGAAAAAGATGAATATGAGCAGATATGCACAAAAATCAATGAAAAATGTCAATACCCCATCTAAAATTTCAAGGTATCTGAATTAAGGCCAAAGTTGTGGTTTCGACTGCAATTCAACCTATAAAAGCTCCATACTTATGGACAGAAACAATCTTATTTTAATTATTTGAGATACTAGTTTTGAGATCAGGTTAAACAAGAAACACATATTGAATTTCGAACAACACTTGGTATTTTATGTTTGAATTTATTTTGCAAGGTCATCTACAGAAGAAAAAACTACAATTGAAAGTATTTTGTACAATATGTATTAAAATTGGTAGAGAAAAGTGCATTAGTTCAATTTTTTCAACTCACCTCAGAATTAAGAGCATAGTAAAAGATGTCTTTATATTGTTGTAGAAACATCCAAATATTTTATAGTTGCTCAGAAAATTTAGCGACTTTTTTTCTCAAAAAATTCTGGTAACTCCTCTATTTATCAACATAAAATAACTATTTAGTCCTTTGGTGTGTTATGATCTGGAGAAAAGCATACATACTCGTACCCGACTTTTACTGATACTATTTGTTTTCACAATAATAATTCACCAGAAGAGAATCAACCCCTTGTTCTACAGATTGCCATTCTACTGTTCTGCAGCTGCTTTCTCTCCAGTTGCTTCTTTAGAGTTGAGGGGATTGGTCCTGAGGCCCTGGTAGACATTGCCATCCTTGTCTATAGCATAGTTATAATCTACATGAGAACTAAGGGCTCTCTCTATATGCTCATCTATGTTGTCCCGAGTAATAAATGTTTTGGATTTTTCCTGTGGATGAATAATAATGCATTAGGTAGGATTCAAACAAAAGGTTGTATTACACGTTACTTTTAATTCCTAGAAAATAAATTATAAATTCTAGAATCTCTAGACACTTGATTTTAAGGAGTATTGTAATGGGTCTTTTTTTGGTGAAATGCAAGGTATCAGTCTGGTAATCCACAGGTCACGGGTTCAAAAACTTAGCCAGAGAACTTGACAAGATATCTTCCCATTTGGTGGACCACAAAATAATATTTCTTGGGCTTACTGCTGAAATAATGAGCCTCATTAGGTATAAATAAAGCAATATCATTATTATTATCTTTTCCTTTCCTGACCTAATCAGAGCAGCAGACTTTTGTTTCTTCATGGTTCAAAAAGGTATCACATAATAGCCAAACTCAGTAGCAATACAAACCAAATTGATAAGGTAATGGAATTTTAACTGGAGGTTGGTGGTTCAAGTCTTGGGTTCAGCGTAGATTTGGTAATGTGAGATTGATTAGTTCTGATATCAGACAAGTGATTAACACAAAAATGAAAAAAAAAGGTATCACATAATTAACCATTACATTGAACTTCAAACAATTTCTTTATTCTAAGAATTATAGGAATATTTTTTATTTTTTTAGTGTTTACTAAATTGCACCTCAAAAGTAAAAAAATCCACAATGAAGCTTTATTTACAGTAAGAATATATTACATAGAATATTTACCAAGTTGAATTATTAAAATGAAACTTGATTAACACGTTTGTTACCAAGCCCATTTTTTCAAGTTTTACGTAGGGACCAGGCGGTAAAGTCGCTGTTGCATCCTGGGTACCAAAATGATTTTTTTTGCATATTTGGCATCGTATTTGTACAAGAATCGATCCTTTATCTGTTCTAATACTAACAACCTACCTCAAAAAGGCCATATATGGATGTCCGGTCCCTCGTTAAAATTTTGATAACGGCCACATGTGTGTTTCGGTCCCACAGAAAAACACAAAAACATCCACATATGGCCGTTCGGTAACGAACGTGTTAAGGGCAGTCCTAATGCCTACAGTGCCATTCTCCTCTAAGGTTCACCTTAACTTCTTCTTGCATCTAATTCCATGAAAAAGTATTTTCTTGTGGCTCATTCTGGTTATACTTGGATCCATTTTAAGTACCTATTTAGACAATTATACCAAAAAATGCAATACATGCATTAAATGATTCAAGAACTTTTTTCAGGAATGAAGTGCAAAGGAAGAAAACATTTTTTCACTTACAATTTCATCCTGGACCTTTTGTTCTGCTCTAGCAATATCTAATTTATCCTGTGCTTCCTTTGCCTCTTTCTCTGCCAAAATTTTTAGTACTTTCTGTTCTTTTTCTATTGCTAATCTCTGCTCTCTTTCCGCAGCAACTTCTGCATTCCATTCATTGTTGAGGAAGTTGGACCTATCCCAGTCTTCTTCCTCTTTTTTCTTCTGATCTTCAATCACTTGAGGGTCAGTTACTGAGCTTCTGGCGTTAATGTCTGCATGATACGCTCTGAAATTGACATGTAAATTTGTTACAGCTTTTAAAGAAAACAATATTTTAATGGAACAATTGATCCACTGGGTTTGTCTTAAGCTTCAAAACAAAGTCTTGACCTAAGAAATTTTGGGATACACATAATTGAGAAATTCTCAGGAGAAATCTTCTGTTATAGTCATTCCACAAATGATCATGGTGTAAGAAAGAGCATCTTCATAATAATAAATACCTAGGGGCCCTAGGACTGATGGACACTGTTCTCATTAATGACATGGTCAATACACTAGCTAAGAGCATGGGTGGTGAACCATTGGAACCAGCACTGGCCATTGGAATAAAGAAACTTTCCCATAGTTTCTGATTTTCTACTTTGAACAAGTGACTTTGAGCATAAAGGTCAATTCACACACATACTTGATATATCAGTAGGTACCATGACTGATGGGTGATTTTTCAGACCATGAAATAACAGATGTTTTTATTCACACATATTGACAAAAAAATACCTGTATAGAGAGAAGACACAGACAAAATCATGGACCTATCAAATTTCCAAAATTCAAAAATATCATCAGGAAAAAATGAGAAAATTTTGAAGGTAATGGTGCAGGTAGGAACATGGATAGCACTGACATAGAACCAGTAACAGCCACAATCAAGTTCCTCAGAGAATAAGTTTGATCTGGCAAGTGGAGCCAGTCAATTCTACAATAAGGTATAATTATCATAGGAGGTGAAATATTATGTCAAATCAAAATTAGCCATGCATGAGAATGGCACTGATACTTCATGGATGTGTGTGAATAAGAATAACATCATTCATTAGTGGAAGGTAACCACCAGGTGAGGATAATGCTCAAAGCATTTTCTACCACCTAACCCTCAGAGTCATATGTGGTAACAAACTCAAATTAATGAGGATGAATTCATGCACTGGGTGGGATTTGAACCAATGGATCACTACGCTACCTGGATATGATTTAAACAACATAAGTGTAGAGGCACAATAGGAGTCTACTCCTGCTACTGCTCTACTCCCTATTTGCAGTCCATCAGAGATACTTACTACTGTTGCTCTTATTAAATACTCACAGAATGGCTTTATTAATGGTTTTGTAGCTCTTAACCAGCCGATCTAGCTCAAGTTTTTCCTGGGGTGGTACAACAGGACGTTTGGGAACCCTGAATCTCTTAGTGGGTGCTTTGGGAAGCCAAATAGGCTTCCTGTAACGTACAGACACATGAGTGAATGGAAGGGAAGAGGCTGAAAACTCACTACACCGGAACAAGACTTTCAGAAGTTCCCTTTGCATTTTGAAAGATTTTTGAAATCTGATATGAGTGTTGTGGGTTGACAATTGAAATGGTTGATATTTGGTAAAATACTCTGAAACTATCAACTCTTGAGAATTACACAAGATAACATTTTCACAACAATTTCTTAAATATCATAATGAGGACCACAAGTAGATGAAACAGACCTTCCTCACTTTTAAAAAAAATGTATGATAAATTTTATCAAATTTCATATTTGAAATTTCGTACGAAAATCCAATTTTATCGATTGTCTCCTGAAGCTGTAAACGCGTCTTATAAAAAGCTTAGTTCACAATTTTACCACTGGCACCATCTTTCAAATTACCATAAAGAGTTTTCTCTCTCTGCAGCTCCACAGTCCACAGTTCCAATTTTCTAATTTACAAGAAGAAGTAAGAACAAAATTCCACGATAAAACTGACAAAAGATAACAGAAAAACACCTATTTTAAGTTCTTTGGAAAGATCTGGGTTCTGAATAATTTAAATGCCTGATAATTTTATTCTTCACGTTAAATAACTATTCTGTACACTTCTAGACAGCTTCTACTTTCTGAATCTGAAAAAATTCAGAGCTTTATGATCAAAGTCAAAGGTAAGGTTTTTGGTGTCTCCTGTAAAGGCAAAACCTGAGAGATGATGGTCTGCCCTCAATCTTTATTGTAATCCTATATCATAATTTGGCCCTTAACCACAGACCAAAAGAGAGGAAAAGGAAGAAAAATTGAGTGATAACATACAATTCAGTTCATTTTATACTCCTGAAAGCACATACCTTGTACGTTTTAAGGATAAAACTTTGTTAATCTACCTCTTTCTCATTATAAAATCAGTAATTAAAAAAATATAATTATGTTCATGTATTCCAGAATAGAAATTGTGAACTGAAGATAGAAGTAATACTTGGAAGATCATGAGTGATTCCAGTTCCGAAGATGATAATGAAATCTGGGTGTACTACAAGAATCGAGAAGAGTGGAAAGATCTAAGGCCCATACCTCAAGATGATGGTCCTACACCTGTAGTATCAATTGCATACTCTCAGAAATGTAAGGTTTCAATCCATCACTTAAAATAGTTTTACAGTTAGGTATTACTCAAGTGCTGTATTATTTTAGCACTTCTTCTTCTTCTACTCAGTCTTTTCCCGCTTATGCAGGGTCGACGTTGCATGTCAGTCTTCTCCATACTTCTTGGTCTTGTGCCTCATTTATTCTCACATCTTTTTCTCTCATATCTTCTTCCACACAGTTTTCTCCACGTCTTCTTAGGTCTTCCTCGTCCTCTGTATCCTGGCAACTGTATGTCTCTTACTTTCTTTCCCACATATTCATCTTCTCTCCTCTCTATATGTCCTAACCACTGTAATCTTCTTTCTTGCATCTTCTTTGATATTTCAATTACCTTCACTTTTTCTCTGATGATATCGTTTCTGATTCTGTCCAGCTTTGTCTTTCCACACATCCACCTCAACATCTTCATTTCAGTCACTTCCATTCTTTTTTTTTGTGCTCCTTTTTTACTGCCCAGGTTTTGGCACCATAGAGTAGAGCTGGTCTCACTACTGATTTATACATATTTCCTTTAGCTCTCGTTGTAATTCTTTTGTCACACAAAACTCCCCATATCTTTTTCCAATTGAACCATCCTGAACTTACACGCTGTTCTATTTCACTCTCTAAACTTCCATCTTTGTTCACAGTCGATCCTAGGTATTTAAAATTTTCCACTTTTACTAGGTGTTGTCCATATTCATGTACATCTATTACAACTTCTCACTTTTCTGTTTATACTGATTAAAATAGAGAGGTTAGTTGATGGCATGGATGCTCAGAACTATTACCTGCTGATGAGACAAATAAGCTCGAAACAGCTGTCCAGGTATGTTCTGATATTCATGTACATCTATTACAACTTCTCACTTTTCTGTTTATACTGATACTGATCAAATTCTACTTTCTCATCTGAGCTTGATCCATACTTCATGTGCACAGTTTTTGTTCTACTAATTTTTATTCCTCGATCTTCTAATTCTCTTCTCCACTCTTCCAGCTTTCTTGATAATATTTCCACACTCTCTGCCACCAGCACTACATCGTCTGCAAACATCATAAACCAGGGAGCCTCATCTCTTACTTTTTCTGATATAACATTAATAACAAGGTCGAATAGGTAAGGACTCAAAGCAGATCCCTGATGTAATCCAACACACACAGGGATGGACTCTGTCATACCAACATGCTTCTAATTTTCGTTTTCACTCCTTCATACATATCTTCAACAATCCTCACATATTTTTCTGGTATTCTCTTCTCTCTCATGCACCTCCATATTTCTTCGCGGGGGATCCAATTGTATGCCTTCTCCAGGTCTATGAACATGAAGTTTAAGTCTTTCTTTCTCTCTCTATATTTCTCAATTAGTTGTCTCAATGCGAACACAGCGTCTGTTGTACTTCTTCCCGGCATAAAACCAAACTGCTCTTTTGAGATCTCTGCTTCCTCTCTTATTCTGTTGTCAATAATCCTTTCATAGATCTTTAGTGTATGACTCATTAGTTTTATACCTCGATAGTTGTTGCAATTCTGAATGTCCCCTTTCTCTTTGTATATTGGCACCAGGGTACTCTCTCTCCATTCATCTGGTATTTTTTCATTTTTATAAATATCTTTCATGAGTTTCCACAACAAATCTATTCCTTCTTCTCCTAAGCTTTTCCACACTTCTCCAGGTAGATCATCAGGTCCAGTTGCTTTTCCATTTTTCATCTTCTTTAGTACCTTCACAATTTCTTCTCTTTCAATATCCTTAGTCATTCCTATGTTTGGCACACATTCTTCAAATATTCTTCTCTCGTTTTCTTCATTTAGTAGTATCTTGAAATAACTCTCCCAACGTTGTTTAATCTCTTTTTCATCTCTTAGTACTCTTCCTTAGCACTACTTGTGTTCAATGTAAAATTACCATGTTTTCTAATATGAATTCCTCTGATTTTGAAAAGAAACCCAAATTGTTTTAATTGAGCTCTGGATTTGTAATCTTTTGCACCATAAACAATTAAATATTTTTATCTTATTTTGAAATTTGAACTTGGACTCTCTATTGCAAGAAAGCGCCTTATTTTAAGGTGGCCTATGCTCTATGTTTCTTATACCACCCTTAATAGTTTCATTAATAAGTTGACAATCTCATTACCTTGAGGTTTGTGGTTTGAGTCCCAAACATAAGAATATTGAAATGATTGGTTTTGAGGTAATTGTGACTTCACTCCTTTGTTTAACTCAAATGTGAAAACCCCAATATACAATTATCTATTTGAAAAAATGTGTACTTAGCTGAGACACTCATAGAAAGTTGCTAGTTTTTTTTTTTTTTTTTTTTTTTTTTTTTTTTAATGGAAGGGGCAGGAAAAAATCTTTCAAAGACACCCAGATCCTGGGGTGTGGGATTTCCACCCACTAAAAACCCACCTTCTCTAAAAGCTAACCGCACTTGGAACCGAAAAATATCATTACTTCAAGTGGAAAGTTGCTAGTATAAATGATAATTTGCTGAAAAGTAAATAATTATATCCCCCTTGTGATATGACCATGCAATTGAAAGCAATGTTAAACCAAAATTAAATTAATAATTAGGTATATTCACAAAAAAGACCCCCCCAGATTTGAATTATTGTGTTGCTGGTTATTTGTAGCCCAACCTAGGCTGATTGTGGAGTGTAGATCTGTAATTACCTATCCTGTGAATAGAGAAGGGTAGGTAAAATCCCATCTCTAATGACCTTGATGTTCAAGATCTACCAGTTCTGGGTATAATTAGTTTTATATTTTTTCACAATGATATCACCAATAATAATACCTTTTCTAAAATCTGTGACAAAAAACCCAGATAAATCTTAATTTTTTGTCATTTGAAAAAGATACAGATGGAATTGAATGTTCTTATTTTTTATAAATTATAATTTCCTTGTTTGAGAAAAAAAAAAAAAAAAAAAAAAAACTGAAGTAATTAATATTACTGCAAATAAAACTTGATCATATTTGTAAAATAATGTTTGTGTCTTACAGTTACAGATATTTATGACTTCTTCAGAGCTGTATTAAATGCTGGAGAAAAATCTGGAAGAGCCCATTCAGACTTTTTTATTAACTGAAGTAAATAATGTTACTGTAAATAAAACTTGATCATATTTGTATTATAATGTTTGTGTCTTACAGTTACAGATATTTATGACTTCTTCAGAGCTGTATTAAATGCTGGAGAAAAATCTGAAAGAGCCCTGGCTTTGACTGAAGATGCTATTACTATGAACCCTGCTAATTATACAGTGTGGCAGTACAGGTTAGCACTTATATTATGTTGCCTACTTTTTAGCAGAGTATCAATAGTTATATTATTATATAAATATTTATTACGAGGACAATGTAATGTATAATATTTACAGTGTAAAGTCAAGAAAAAATATTTAAATGATAATAGTTGGAAAATTATATTAATAAAGAAGAAAATAATACTAATGTCCTAACTAAAGTGTGGGTTATTGTCTGTGGCAATCTCTTCCACCCAACCCTTACTATAGATAAAGATGTTGTTGTTGTCGTTGTAGCCAGCTTGGCTACAGCTGGAGGGTTGAGTGATGGTCTCCAGCCAACTTTATTTCAAAGTTGGCTCGTCCTGAACCACATATTTCTATGTGCGATCAACCATCATGAGGACATAGACTTTCCTTTATAAGCCATTAAACCCTTAGGAAACTGCAAGCTAGCCTGGCTTGTAAGGGTTGGCTAGTAAGGGTAAGATAAAGATGTGTACTTACTTGTATGTCAAATAATCATAAATGGAACATAATTTTAAAAAATCAACCCTAATAATTCATGTACCTAATCATAGGAATTGCATTTTGATCCAACAGTTAAATAATAAAACCCTTCTGGATTTAAAATTGGATAATACAAAATAATCATACATGAAGATGGGTTCCATTAAAAATAAAATATTGGTTACCTACACTATAAAAACTTATTGGTATTTGAGGCCCATAAAATTTTGGTACATAGTCCCAAAAAAACTAAATGACTAACTGCTTGTAATGTTTACTTCCAGGAGAGAAATATTAAAAGCACTGAATAAAGATTTACATCAAGAATTGAAATTTATTGGAGAGAAAATAAAAGAAAATAGTAAAAATTATCAGGTAATTCATTTTTATTTTAAATACCTACACTTACCATTAGTAAGTTGATAGCCATATCAACTGATTAGTGTTTTACTGTTTTATATGAATTTACTATTCATTTCTGAGTTCTTTGTCTTGATTTCTGACCTAATAACTTTGGAATTGGTGATTGATGTGAGAGAATCATTCAACAACTTTGTTTTCAAGACAAGTGTTTCTCAGCCAAAAGTTATATCCCTTACAAACATTTTTTTTTTTTTTTTTTTTTGTGCTGGAGATTAAACCTGGGACCTTCCACATGACAAGTGAGTATCTTGCCACTGAGCTAACTATGCTCTTGTAATATTAGTTTTATTTATCCTTAGGAAGAGAAAAGTAATGTAAAAAAACACAACTGTTTCTTGAATAATTAATGTAAAGAATGATTTTGAATTGAAATAGGAACTCGTTTTGATGTTCAAACCAGTTTATTTTAGATATCATTTGTTTGAAAATAATTTTTCCCCAACAATTTTTTTTTAAAATTAATTCCCTTCAAATAAAAGCAATGACTTTGTAAAAGAGATAGATGAAGTAGAGAGAGAGACACAGAGAGAGAGAGAGCGAGAGCGAGAGCGAGAGCGAGAGCGAGAGCGAGAGCGAGAGCGAGAGAGAGAGAGAGAGAGAGAGAGAGAGAGAGAGAGAGAGAGAGAGAGAGAGAGAGAGAGAGAGAGAGAGAGAGAGAGAGAGAGAGAGAGAGAGAGAGAGAGAGAACATAAAGGAGAGAGAGAGAGAGAAAACGCTTGCATACGAGTCTGCAACCATTGGGACATTTTCATCTTTACTATTCAAGGTCTAAAACTTAACTGACCAAATTTCGTATTGTGCGCATGACACATACTTTTTCTCTTCTCTCTTTTTATAATTTAATATTTCGTTACATAATTTCGTTACATAATTTTGGTTATGTGCCAGAGCAAAGACATGAAAATGTCAAAATCATACTAAACTACGAGTATAATAAGCATTATAATAACATATTCTATTGTATGTTTCATTTTCAAAAAAAATGTGCTCTCTTAAAAAATGATTGAAAAATTTACTTTTCCACTCACAGGTGTGGCGACATCGACAGATCATTGTGGAATGGGTAGGAGAGCCGGGGGAGGAGTTGGAGCTCACAGCATTCATCCTCTCCCAGGACGCCAAGAATTACCATGCCTGGCAGCATCGGCAATGGGTGATTAGTACGTACAAGTAAGTAGAAATTCAAGTAAAGTAAAGTAGGAAAGTAAAGTAAGTAAGTAAGTAGAAGTCCATATAGAACTTTGTGAAGATTATTTTTAATTAATAATATGTAGAATTCATTTTAGTTAGACTATTCTTATTAGGAAAGGAGAACGCACGTGTGATTCGAATGCCTGTCAAAACAATAATAAATGTTATAGCCGTAGTATTCAATAGAAAGATCTAACAGAACCCAAGAGTCCTGGAATTCAGATCGTTATACCCGGCGTCGTTATAGGTAAAGTTCACTGTACAATAGAATTAACCTGGTAGTACAAAATAATCTAATTTCAATTTATTTATTTTTAATTAATCTTAATACAGGTAGATGGACATGCCCACTGTCCATTTTGTGTATACTTTGTAAGAGTGCGTTCTAAAATAAACATACATATAAACATGATATTGTAACTTTCATTTGAAGACTTGGATCTCAACAATTCTAGCTCAGTTAATAGTGTAAAGTAAAGACACAAAGAAGTTTATATCTATCACCACTGTGCCAGCCCTGTTTGCTAACTATCTTTAGCAAATTGTTTATTCAGGATCAACGGGTTTAAGAGACGAGGTCGATTTTTCTCAAAAACTTTTGGGTTTACTACACTGTACCTACAAAAAAGTTATTTTTTTTACTTTCCTTATCCTATAATAAGGAAAGTATTGTATTCGTCGAAAATTTGACCTACCCAGCTTTTCACATTTCTGGACGAATCATAGCCTCAGGATACCAAAAAAGTGGTTTTCAGCCATTGGTCCGTGCGTCTGTCTGTGTGTCTGTCTGTGTGTCTGTCTGTGTGTCTGTGTGTCTGTGTGTGAACAGGATATCTCAAGAACGGTAAGAGCTAGAGACTTGAAATTTGGTATGGTAATTAATTTTATACACCAGACGAACCATGAAACTTTTGGTTGAAATCGGCCGCATTCTGCGGCCGCAGGGCCGCAAATATTGGCCGCAAGCACCGCTTCTTTGAATTGGTTAAAGATACAAAAAAAGTTCGAGAACAACATTTTCTCAAATTAAAAAAATAATAGGGGTTCACTCTGATCATTTTTTTGATATCTTTAACTTTTTGGAAACCGGCCCCAATTTACCGGTATTGTAGGGGGACCCGATTGGACTAACTTTTTTATTATTCATCCTAGATGGGGGTTGTGACATATCAAATTAAATGATTTTGAAGTGCTGATCACGAATTTGGCATTGATTTTTAGTTATCTGTTACCGTTCAGTCACCAGTGGCGGAATTCGACTCCTTTTTGGGAGATAAGGAAAGTCGTGTGATGTTTACACCAGATTTTTTTCAAGTGGGGTTTAACGTCGCTTTCAACTGCCATGGTCATATCACGACGGGGGTTTTACCCTCCATTCGCAGGAAACTCACAAACCTGCTACTCACATTGACCTCACCCAGCCTGAGTGGGGCCGGGAAAAGCCAGCGTCACGAGAATTAGAATTTGAATGGTCACCCATCCAAGTCTTAACCTCGCTGGATGTCGCTTAACTTCGGTGTTCTGAAGGGAACCAGTGTATTCAACATGCCATCGACGCTGGCTAAAAGTTATTTTTAATTTCATTTATCTTTTTTTTACATTAATCACCAACCTCAGTAGCTTGATCGTTAAAGCGGTGGACTCGTAACCGGAGGTCGGTGGTTCGAGTCCCAAATTCAGCAATGATTTAGTAATAATAATAATATCGCCTTATTTTTACTGCCTGATTAGGACTATTAAGTCCCATTATCGCAGCAGTAAGCCCAAGACATATCATTATGTGGTAAAAATCACCAGAATTTTTTTTATACATCGACTTCTTCTTCATCGACAAAGATTCTGCTCTGCGAACTCTAAGTAAGAGCCGAAATCTGCCACTAGATTTAAGTTAGGTTAATTATTTCTAGTTGATAACTTTTTTTTATATAATGTAATATTGACAATTACCTGTCATTTTGTTTAATTTTAATTTTATTTCAATTTATTTGTAAGTTTTTGTACTGCTTTGCTTTTGTAAAATGGGAATTTCCCCCGTCGATTTAGTAAATATAAAAATAAATAAAAAAAACTTCCGCCTCTTACCATTCTCAGCCTCTACTCGGAGGAGCTCGACTTCATAGAGACTCTCATCTCCCAGGATGTGCGCAACAACTCCGCGTGGACGCAGCGCTACTTTCTCATCAACCGCACGAGTCAGTTCACCCCCGAGGTCATTGACCGCGAGATACAGTACTGTCGCGACAAGATACAGGTGGCGCCCAAGAACGAGAGTCCGTGGAACTACTTGAGAGGGTAAGTAAGTCCGTGGAACTACTTGAAAGGGTAAGTAAGTCCGTGGAACTACTTGAGAGGGTAAGTAAGTCCGTGGAACTACTTGAGAGGGTAAGTCAAGTCCCCTGAGGCAACTTGCAGTAAGCTATACTGGAACTACTTGAGAGGGTAAGTAAGTCCGTGGAACTACTTGAGAGGGTAAGTAAGTCCGTGGAACTACTTGAGAGGGTAAGTAAGTCCGTGGAACTACTTGAGAGGGTAAGTCAAGTCCCCTGAGGCAACTTGCAGTAAGCTATACTGGAACTACTTGAGAGGGTAAGTCAAGTCCCCTTAGGCAACTTGCAGTAAGCTATACTGGAACTACTTGAGAGGGTAAGTAAGCCCGTGGAACTACTTGAGAGGGTAAGTAAGCCCGTGGAACTACTTGAGAGGGTAAGTAAGTCCGTGGAACTACTTGAGAGGGTAAGTAAGTCCGTGGAACTACTTGAGAGGGTAAGTAAGTCCGTGGAACTACTTGAGAGGGTAAGTAAGCCCGTGGAACTACTTGAGAGGGTAAGTAAGCCCGTGGAACTACTTGAGAGGGTAAGTAAGCCCGTGGAACTACTTGAGAGGGTAAGTAAGCCCGTGGAACTACTTGAGAGGGTAAGTCAAGTCCCCTGAGGCAACTTGTAGTAAGCTATACTGGAACTACTTGAGAGGGTAAGTAACGTCCCCTGAGGCAACTTGTAGTAAGCTATACTGAAACTACTTGAGAGGGTAAGTAAGCCCGTGGAACTACTTGAGAGGGTAAGTCAAGTCCCCTGAGGCAACTTGTAGTAAGCTATACTGGAACTACTTGAGAGGGTAAGTAAGCCCGTGGAACTACTTGAGAGGGTAAGTCAAGTCCCCTGAGGCAACTTGTAGTAAGCTATACTGGAACTACTTGAGAGGGTAAGTAACGTCCCCTGAGGCAACTTGTAGTAAGCTACACTGAAACTACTTGAGAGGGTAAGTCAAGTCCCCTGAGGCAACTTGTAGTAAGCTTTACTGAAACTACTTGAGAGGGTAAGTCAAGTCCCCTGAGGCAACTTGTAGTAAGCTATACTGAAACTACTTGAGAGGGTAAGGAAAGTCCCCTGAAGCAACTTGTAGTAAGCTACACTGAAACTACTTGAGAGGGTAAGTCAAGTCCCCAGAGGCAACTTGTAGTAGGCTATACTGAAACTACTTGAGAGGGTAAGTAAAGTCCCCTGAGGTAACTTGCAGTAAGCTATATTGAAACTATTTATTTATTTATTTATTTATTTATTTACACTTTATTTTTTATACAATACATACAACAATAAATTATTAACAAAGATAACAAATTAACAATAGGTATTTACAAAAAAAAGATATAGAAAAAAAAAAAAAAATAATAATAATAAATTTAAATGTACAATGTATTGTAATCCGGGGCGAAGTTAATGCCTTAGGCATTCTCTGCCACTTAACCCCGGATACAAAAAAAAAAACAAAAAAAAAAAAAATAATAAATAAAACATGTATTTACAATATTATGACGAAGAAGAAACAAAAAAAAAGAAGAAGAAATTAAACGCAGGAAGGGGGGGGGGGGGGGATAAAGAAAAGACAGGGAGAAGGACATAGAAAAGGAAAGAAGGTTTAGAAGTTATGTACAGTATATATATCAATGTATAAAAGAAGAAGTATTGACAGCAACAAACATTATCATCCATTTAGTAAGTATTCCTTTGAATGTATCTTGAAAGATAAACGGTTTTGTATTAATTTCAGATCATCTGGTAACTGATTCCAGAGCCTAATAGAATTGACCACAAAAGATTTACCCATAAAATCGGTGCGATGAGATGGAATATGAAGTAAATGAGATCTTGTGTTGTAGCGATGGATGGAATGTAAAAATTGATATGAAGAGTGAAGATATGGGGGTGATTTTTCATTCAAAATACGCCACATCAAGCACAAGGTTTGATGTTCTTGTCTCTTATCAACTGTAAGCCACTGAAGAAGTTCTCTCTTACCCGAAACATGATCATATTTTCTTAGTCCATAAACATAACGAACACACATATTCTGAAGTTTTTGTAGTTTATATCGCAAGTCTTGACTCATATTACTAAGAACAATACTTGCGTAATCAATGATGGGAAATATTAGGGAAGTACAAAGAAGTCTCTTAGTTTTGAGAGGTAAAAAGCGTTTCAGGCGTTTAAGTGAGTGAAATTTCCAGAAGACATTTTTACTAACCTTGTTGACATGAGAAGACCAAGAAAGATTTGAATCAAATAAAACACCTAAATTCTTAACTGTTTGGGAGAATGGAATAATTTCTGAATTGAATAAGACAGGAGGAATTTGTAATTCAGATATACGTTGTAAGAGAGGAGAGGAACCTATTAGAATACATTGAAACTTTCTTGGATTTGGAATTATGCCTTGAGAAGTAGTCCAACATTGCAAAGCTTGAAGATCTTCATTTAGGTTATGAACATTTTGAACAATATCATCAACTGATGAATGGATATACAGCTGAAGATCATCAGCATACAAGTGGTAAGAGCTAAATTTTAAAACTGAAGAAATATCATTTATGAAAATTGAAAAAAGTATCGGTCCCAAAATACTACCTTGAGGAACCCCAGCAGACGTGAAATAACACGCAGAACAGGAATTTTCATGAAAAACGAATTGCTGACGGTCCCTTAAATATGAACTGAACCATTGAATAACATTGTGCGAAAAATTAAAATGTTTTTGAGAGTTTGGCCAGAAGAATATCAAAATCCACAGAGTCAAAAGCTTTGCTAAAGTCAGATAGAAGTAACAAAGTAACTTTGGTATTATCCATACCCTTCCGGATATCGTCTGTTACTTTTATAAGAGCAGTAGTCGTGCTATGACCTGAGCGAAAACCAGATTGATGAGGATTAAACAGAAGATATTTATCACAAAATGTAATCATTTGAAGATGAACAACCTTTTCTAGTACTTTGGATAAAACGGGTAAGAGAGAAATTGGTTTGGAAACTTTAGGAAGAGCAATAACACGACCAATTTTCCATTGTGTAGGAAATTTATTAGAAGTCAAAGAATAATTAATGATCTTAGTTAGTGGGTCCACAATGGTAACAAGAATAAGTTTAAGAAATCGAACCGAAAGATCATCAATACCGGATGCATTAGATTTAATACTCATAAAAGCCTTTCTAACATCTGAAGAAGATATTTCTACAAAATTAAACTGAGGATGTGAAGGGTTTGGTTGCGCAATGATATTATCAATTAGATCACGCTTGTGGTTCGGTTGTAATATCATTGGTGGAGTTGTAAATTGTTTATTTAGATCATAAAGACTGAATTTAGAATCTAAATGCTTATTTGAAACATCAACATAAATGCCAAGACTTCGTAGAAATTTCCAGAGAGCTCTATCATCCTTACAAGAAGAAATACCCTGCGATATATGAAACTCTCTTGCATCACGGACAGACTTGTTACAACGGTTACGAAGTAATTTGAACTGTTCAAATAATTCATTTGAACGCAAGCGTTTGTATTTACTAAAAGCCCAGTCTCTCCGCTTCATAAGTTTCAATATCTCAGGGGTAATCCAAGGTGTAGGAGGATTTTTCACTCTGGCTTTTTTCAGAGGAGCATGTTTATTGAGAAGTCTGGTAACCATTTTTGTAAATAGTTCAATTTTAGCATCAATATCGTTTAATTCAGTCAGGCGATTCCATTCACACTCATTTGCATCATTAATCAGATCATCAGTCAAAATATTTCTGAAATCCCTGAACTTGATTCCTCTAAAAGTAAATTTAACTCTACCAATTTGGTAGGCAAGATATATCATATCATGATGTGAGAAACCAGGCGCAGAAATTTGACCAAAATATTTAACTTTAATAGGGGATTTAACAATTGCAAGATCAAGTAAAGTACTACTATTATCTAGGTGATGGGTTGTACTTGACGGTAAAATAGTCATGTTAGTGGACCTAAATATGGTTTTAAAACGTCTAGACAATAAGTTATCAATACTTAAATCGCAATTGAAATCCCCCATAATAATGACATCTTCATAATTAATCAAATAAGTAGTTAGCAAATTTTCAATATCCTCTGAATAAGAAACCTGTGGAGGTCTATATATTACAACCAATAAAAGCTTTTTGTGACAAAATTGAACTTCAAGTGCAATGTACTCTATTTTCCTAGGAATATTTCCATCAGAACATTCGAGTACTGAGAAGTCAATACCACAACGCAAATAAATACCAACACCTCCACATGCTGAGTGTAATCTGTCATTTCTTATCAGATGATAGCCAGGTATATTAACCAGTGCGTCCGGTAAGGATGGCTTTAAAAAAGTTTCTGAGACAAGGACAGCATGAAGAGTAAGGTTACCAAAAGTTGAGAGTAAATCAGTGTAATGAGAGACAAGGGATTGTGCGTTGATGTGAGCGGCTCTGAATGAAGATGAATATGGAGTAAGCTGTTGGGTCAAAACATTAGACAATGAAGGAGAGTCACCATCACTGGATAATACAGAACCGTCAGATTCATTCAGGAACACATTACCTGGAAAAATAAATTCATTGCTGTCATTAACATTTTCTCTAGACATAAAATATAGGAAAAAAAGAAAAGAGGAGGAGGAGGAGGAGGGGAAGGGGGAGGGTGGAGAGAAGAAAAGAAGAAAAGAAAATAAAAGTCCGACGACCAGATAAAAAAAAAAAAAGGTTTTTAACTGGAGTAGTATATAAAAAAAAAATATATATAAATATACATAATGAATGTATCTGTGTATAATAAATTATGTACAGGGAATGTAATATCTCAGAAAGGCAAAAAAAAACTGAAAAAAAACGAAAAAAAAAAAAAAACGAAAAAAAAAAAAAAAAAAAAAAAAATTAATCCGTGTACATTATTTGTATAAAATGTACAAAATAATAAATAAATAGAAAACATTAGTTTTCTTTAGTCGTACATAAGATAATAAAAAAAAAAATTAAAAAAAAATTAAAAAAAAAAAAAAATATGTACGTACATAGAAGAAGAAGAAAGAAAAAATATTATCTCGTCTACATTTCGTTTAGTGGGTTTTGCCTTTAGCGACAGGAATCAATGAGGTAGAAGACACAGATGAAGTAGAACCATGGAATGCTGACTTGGAAGGAGGAAGTTGAGGGAAGCTTGTAGAGTATGATGTTGGTGGTGGAACGGGCTGAATCACGCATTGGTTGTTCAACAGGTCATCAAGTTGGTTCAGTGAAGTAATCTTGTGTTTTTTGTTATGGACTTTTACAATTATCTGCCCATCACTTGTCCATACATTGTTATTCCCACAAGTAATTCTTGCTTCTTTTAACACATTAGATCTAACTTGTGTTAATGATTCTGTTATACTGAGTTTTAAACCTTTTAATATTTTTTTGTTAATAAAAACCAATCTTCTCTGGGCATATGAGCAAAATTTGACTATGATTGGTCTTGCCTTCTGCCGTTTTGGTCCCAATCTGTGTGCTCTATCTATGTGGCATACCTTGATGTCTAACTTCATTTTCTCTGCAAAAACATTTAAAGCGACATGCACACAATCTTCAGTAAATCCCGCCGACTCAGGGACTCCATGCAGCAGAATGCAGTTTCTTCTGCTGTAGGCTTCAAGGTCATCCAATTTCTCGTCTTGAATTTGGAGCTTTTTCTTGATACAATTGATCTCATCAGTGACGAAGTCCTTGAAAGAGATGAATAAATTTTCCAGAACCTTTACACATTCTAAGGAAGCAGGGGGCAATGATGAAGGAGCATTTGTTATATTTTTGAGAGCTGATTCGAACTCTGATAGGCGCTGTACAAATCCATCCAATTTGGGAAAACAATTATCATTCGACATATTTCTGTTCTGTTTTAATAAATGGTCGTCGGAATAACTATACTATGAAATTGGGTAAGTTTTAAAACAAAAGAAAACTAAGGACTTGTGCTAATAAGACTGAAATGACTGAATTATTTGTAAAATTTGGAAAAGTTGGAAAAAATTTCACGAAATTTACGGAGCGACACTTTTCGGTGCTTACCAATTTATTCAGTTGGCTGAATAAGTAAGCACACACATACTGTATAGCTTGCAGTAAGCTATACAGATATGTGCTTAAAGATTTTAGGAAGTTAGAAAGCAAGTTAAGTGGAAGATTTTGATTTTTGAGGGAAAATTGGAGATTTGAAGGAAAAGTTGGAGATTTCTTGTCTTATGTTGTAAATTTAGTTCAAGTAAATATAAGTTTAGAGGGACAAAAAAAAAGAAGTATTATTAGAATCGAATAGAATGAGGCTGATTGAAGTTAGATATTGGGGGATTAAGAAGAAAAATGAGAGACACTCGGAAAAAAAGGAAGATGGATGAAAGGAGAGACATAAAGGAAGGAGACACGAAGAAACGAGATACATGCAAAGACATATTGTCTACTAGCGGGCTGTCGGCGCTTTGCGGGCCGAGGCATGGCCGTGAAAGCAAAAAGTCCTTTTTCGCCAATGGCAGGTGTTGTAGTGGGAATTTTGAAAAATTCCGTCTTATTGCACATCTAGACTATAAGACAAAGCTACCTACCAAATTTCAGCTTCCTAGGACTTACCAGTTCGGAGAAACAGTGATGAATCAGTGAGTCAGTCAGTCAGTGAGTGAAACTCTCTTTTATAAGTATAGATTACTTCCGAGAAATTTCTAATATTAGTAATCGGAAGTACTGTTTTTATTTTGGCCTTAAAAATATAATAGTAGTACACAGATTTTTAGTTCACACATAGTTCTAAATAGTTCAGATTCAGTTAACCCATGACTGCCCAAGGTGTTCATATGGACACCTTGAGCAGTTATGGGTTAAGCAACGTCCAGCGAGGTGAAAACTTTGTGATGCTGGCATTCCAACCCATCCCAGGCTTGTTAATGTGGGTAGCAGGTTTGTGAGTTTCCTACGAATAGAGGAACAGCCCCGTCGTGATATGACTGTACAGTTGAAAGTGACCTTATATCAACAAAAAAAATCATCTAGTTTTATAATATGGTTCTAAGTTTAAGTATTCATTAATTTATTTATTTTAATCACATCATCTGTTCTCAATTATTAAATATGGACTCAATTATGGACCTTCACAAAATTACCGAGATCGCATTGTGTGAGGCAACTTGTAGTAAGCTACACTGATCACTTGGTTAAATATTATTATTTTTAGGAACAAAGTATTTGGTAAGTTTTCTTTAAAAGCTAGCTTTGTAGTAAGCTACATTGAAACTTGGTTAAATATCATTATTTTTAGGACCAAAGTATTTGGCGAGTTTTCTTTAACAACTAGCTTTGTTTTTGTTTATTTTCTGTCGATATCTTTATTCCTCAAACGTGTTTCTCTTGTGTACTGCAGCGTGCTCCTCCATTCAGACGAAGGTCTACAGGACGCCCGAGTGAGGGAGTGGTGTGAGAGCCTCCATGCGTCCGGATGTGCTTCCCCCCATCTGCTCGCCTACCTGATAGACGTGGCGATGGAGAGCGGTGAGCAGGGAGACACGAGCGGGCTAGACAGGGCTTTCCAGGTGAGTGGAGAAGCCTTTTCTTTATGTACAGAACTAGCGGGCCGAGGTATGGCCGTGAAAGCAAAAAGTCCTTTTTCGCCAATGGCAGGTGTTGTAGTGGGAATATCGAAAAATCCCGTCTTATTGCACATCTAGACTATAAGACAAAGCTACCTACCAAATTTCAGCTTCCTAGGACTTACCAGTTCGGAGAAACAGTGATGAATCAGTGAGTCAGTCAGTCAGTGACTTTGACATTTATATATTAAGATATGGTGAATTTACATCAAACATAGCCGTGAAAAAGAAAGAAAGTTTAAGTTATTTTTTAAAGTTCTCATATTCGTGTAAATCACTATCGTGATATCACAACTACTCTAACTCGTTTTACTAAATCTTCGCTGAAACCGGGACTTGAACCATCGACCTCCAGGTTACAAGTCCGCCACCTTATCGATCAAGCTACTGAGGTCGGTGAAAAAGAAAGAAAGAAAAACAGCAGTACCTGTCCTCCTCAATATTTTGTCACAAAACAAATGGATGTACTGATTTTTATTCATTCCCGTTCGCGCGTTATAAATAAAGTCCAATACCATAAAAGAGTTCATTATAAATAAAGCATTTAAATATATGTTGATATTTTATACATTAAATCTTTTAGAGAGCAGCATTAAACATTACCTTAAAATGCCCAAACATTCCTTTGGTTGAATTTTGATTTTACTTGTATTTTGACATTACGAGAAAGTCAAATTTTCAGGTAAGTACCCTTAAGTTCTGATAAATATATTTACGGTGTTAGTGAGTAGGTGAGTACATCACTAGGGCAGCGGTTCCTAACCTTTTTAGCTTGGACCGAATAATATTTTTAAAACAATTTTGCGGCCCACCCTGATTTTATTTCGCATTATTTCAATATTATTTCTAGAGTTTCCGCCAGGGTATAGAATAGAATAGAATAGAATATACCTTGTTTATACTGCCGAGGTAAGACTGAAAAGTCCCTTTACTCCAGCAGTCATATGCAGTGCCTTGTGTTTAGCTAGAAGTTAAAAAAAAAAAAAAAAAAAAAAAAAACGATATGTTTGACTTCAGATGTGCAAAGACTTGGCGTCGACACACGATCGAATACGTCGGACCTACTGGGACTACGTGGCACGCGGCATAAGTGCGTCGCAAGTTTCGAGCAAAGGCATGGCCGAGAATGACCACGGCACTGCCTCGGCCAATGATGAAGGAGACAAGAGTTCGGAAGGAGAGAAGAAAAATGAGGAAGCAGTGAGTCCTGCTCCCGGTGGTGATAAGTCGTGAAGTAGACACTCAGGGTGAGGAAGCAATGTGGTTCATCTTGTTTTTTCGTTTGTGTTGGTTTTTTTAGAAAATTCACTGAGCCTGGGTTAGAGGTTCTGGTATCCACCCCCCCCCCCCCCATTATGCTCGCTAGACTTGTGTAGAAATACTAAATCGTGTAGACAAATTTCCACATTGATTAAGCCTTTCCTTATTTGGAATCATTTTAAGCTTCTAGGGTTGGTTAACAAAAATAAATATACTTGAGGGTTGTATGCAGAGTCCTTACTGTAGGGATGCCTGGGTCATTTGTCCCTTCAGCTGATTTTGTTATTCAGAGACGTTTGTTTAAAGCGTCTGTGCGCATGTGCATTCAGATGTTTCTTTAGTTAATAATTGTCAAGGTCGAAGTATTCCCTATAGCAAGCTCGGAACCACCCTACAGTGAACTCTATAGGCATTACTAAATCGCCTCTACATGCCAGCCTGAATTAATCGACTTTCAACTTACAATATTTACAAAGAACCTTCTGTATTCACTTAAATAATTGTTTCTGATGTTTGGTTGATCAGTCACCTCTTTTGAATAAAAAAAATTAATTCCACCTCTGATTAATTGACAGACGCAATGTTGAGTTCGGTAACCAGCTTTTGTCAAAACACTGAAGTTAGAAACCGGCGAGCATGGCTAATGATTGGAAGGAGTTATGTTTGGTTATGTTTGGAAAGAAAAAGTATTTCTGCTGTTATTTTTTAGAGGTTAATATTATTCCATTAAAAATACAACTTTTTTTAATATTCCATAATATATTATTTTATACTTGTTGTTTTGTACCTTCTTAGTTCAACTTTTAAACACGTTCAGACTAGTCTGATTGGGTATGGTGTAAAATTACTGAAAGGGGTCAAACTTTCAGGAAAGACATTGTGTAATTTAGTTAACATTTTTAGTTATATTTAAATATGAAATTCATAAACTTTTCTGAAAACAAAGTATACTCTTTTCGACTAAATATTTTTCATTGAAACATAAAACCATCATTATGTTTATTTTATTCAAGCAAAGTTTATAATTTGTACTCTTAAAGTTAAGTTCACAAAAGAACATACATGTAAAGATACTATTACAATTAAAAACTTTTACATTAATGTATTTATACATTTTGTTATTCCCGTGTCACCGTGTCATTTTGGTAGTCACCGTGGCAGAGTGAGTTAGCGCGCTAGGCATTGCACACACGGTGACCTGGGTTCGATCCCCAGCGGGGCAGGAATTTTTCTGCTCTATACTTGGATGTTCGGGGTCCACTCATACCTCGTGAGGAAAAATGAGTAGTTACTTGTATGAGTAACGACCAGTGGCGGCATTACCAGAGTAAAAAGAATGTAATAGAATAATTCGAAATGTGAAGGAGGCTCTTAGTAATGCTGCGCAACCCACAAGAATTGTGAAGAGGCCTTGTGCTTCACCACAAATAAAATAATACAATACAATACATTTTGTTATTCCTCCAATTATTAAAAAGTACAACTATTGACTATTGTCTTTCTATTCTCTATTTAAGTATTCAGAAAAACATCAAATGTGGAATCAGCAAACAAAAACCTACACTCAAGTTCGACAAAAGGCTCAACTTTTGTTAAATACAATACGCAAATTTATAACTTGTGAAACAGAGAAGACTTAGACGTGGTAAGTAGGAATTTTTCTGCTCTGTACTTTAATGTTCGGGGTTCACTTTTATGTTGTGTGCGCACTGCGCAGCGACCAGTTGCAGAATTATAGGCAATAAAATATATGCAAATATATCTCCCCTCACTTTCCTTTCTTCCCCTTCTTCTTCTTCTTGTCCCCTCACTTTCCTTTCTTCCCCTTCTTCTTCTCCCCCCCCCCCTCACTTTCCTTTCTTCCCCTTCTTCTTCTTCTCCCCCCCCCCTCACTTTCCTTTCTTCCCCTTCTTCTTCTTCTTCTTCTTGTCCCCTCACTTTCCTTTCTTCCCCTTCTTCTTCTTCTTCTTGTCCCCTCACTTTCCTTTCTTCCCCTTCTTCTTCTTCTTCTTGTCCCCTCACTTTCCTTTCTTCCCCTTCTTCTTCTTCTTCTTGTCCCCTCACTTTCCTTTCTTCCCCTTCTTCTTCTTCTTGTTCCCTCACTTTCCTTTCTTCCCCTTCTTCTTCTTCTTCTTCTTGTCCCCTCACTTTCCTTTCTTCCCCTACCCCTTCTTCTTGTTCCCCTCACTTTCCTTTCTTCCCCTTCTTCTTCTTCTTGGCCGCGTCTGGCCAGGGGAAGCCTCGGCAGCGCAGCAGATCCTGCACGTTGTGGCACGTGTGGTACGCGTTCTCCATTGCGTGCTCGTTGAAAATGTCCACGTTGCTGCGCGCCTTGGCTTTCGTGTTGTCACCTGCCACAGGAAATTAAGTAAATGTCAACAATATAAATTGTAAAACAATATTAATTGTAAAACAATGTAAATTGTAAAACAATGTCTGAATGTTATCATATTTGTGTTAATCACTTTCGTGATATCACAACTACTCAAACTCGCTTTACTAAATCTACCTGAAACCGGGACTTGAACCACCGCGACCTCCAGGTTACTAGTCCGCCGCCTTATCGATCAAGCTACTAAGGTCGGTAAAAAAAAAATTAAGTAAATGTCAACAATATAAATTATAAAACAATGTCTGAAGGAAGGGCTCATACCTGAAAAACAAATACTATTATACCGTCAAACCTGGATACAAGAGAATTCAACTAATCAAGGGACCTAATTTTTTTCTCTTATATCCAGGTTTCTCTTAAATGGAGCTTAGGTTTCTTTGCAAGCAAATTGTCATTGAAATAAAATTAAAAAGTCTCATATTTGTGTTAATCTCAATCGTGATGTCATCGAAACTCAACTTAAATAATAATAAGTATCTTTATTTATTTTCATATACATTTCAATTCCATTACAACTCCATGAAGTACTGTTGTACTAATATTAGTCATACTTCAGACTCGAACCACACGGACCGTTTACAACCGCCTTTTCGATTCAGTTACTTGGTTCGAAATGTACAATGCGTTAATATGAGAACTGTTTTTAAAATCCTGAAAGAAATATACAAAATCATTCCTCAAAAGTCCGTTGCAGCATCGATTTATCAAACCTTTATCAAACGATTTATCTATGACAAGCAGGCTGTCGCCCGCTTTGCGGGCCGAGGCATGGCCGTGAAAGCAAAAAATCCTTTTTCGCCAATGGCAGGTGTTGTAGTGGGAATTTCGAAAAATCCCGTCTTATTGCACATCTAGACTATAAGACAAAGCTACCTACCAAATTTCAGCTTCCTAGGACTTACGGTTTGGGCTGTAGAGCGATGATCAGTCAGTGGTCAGTGGTCAGTGAGTGACTTTGACATTTATATATTAAGATGGCTCAAACTAAGTGATAATAAATTTGTCAATGTAAATCTGGATATATTAAAAGAAGAAGAAAAAAAACCGGACTGATATGAACCTCGCAGGGTCCAGCAGAAACTCATTCACCCCATTTGCCTTCAGCTTTCACCACGTCTTGTCTATTGATAGTGAATAACAAACAGCGTTAAAAAAAAAAAAAAAAAAAAAAAAAAAAAAAAAAAAAAAAACATAGGTAAAAAATCTTCATGTGCAGGGATCGAACCCACGACCTCGTACTCCGGAGCTGCAGCTCACCTGTCTTCCTCACAGCTTTCACCGGCTGCTTCTTCGCCTTCTTCTTCTCGCCATTCTCCGAGGTCTTGATGGAGTTTTTCTTCTTGCCTTTGCCCGCCATCCTTTTGAAATTTCTCTTTAGGGTCGAACGAAAGTCATTTTTTAGATATATTTTATTTTGAAAATTATAGATCCACTAATGTTCATATTCCAACTGTCTTACAGGTAAAATAAGGATTTAAAAGAAATAATAAAAAAGGTAGGCACAGAATTCACATAAGATTTTGCATAAGAAAAGGGAATCATTAAAGAGGGTTTATACTCGTATTTATCCGTGATTTCTTCTTTGCATTGGATTCTTTAGAATAGAGTTTTTTACAGGTACATCATTGTCATCAGTTATATCTGTTATGACTCTAAAGGTGTCTTGAAAATTCACATGAAACAGAGTGATACAGCTAATCAACTGATTAGACCCATAGGTGTGTTTATCAATAACATACTTTTGGCAGCAAATTTTGACTGAATTAATAATGAAATTAATAAACAAAATCGATAACTTTAGTCATTGCTTAGCATCGGTTTTCCCCATCTAAGACCGGACACAATTCAAGACTTGGGGCATCGAGGTATTACAAAAACGTTTATTAATTCCGCCCCAAGTGTTTATAAAATCAATTGATTTGTGTGACAAATGACGCTTCATAAATTTATAAGTTATCATTATCATATGGTAACGTCAGCGGAAAAATGATTCATTCGTATATGTCAGTTCATAATATTATAGTATCAAAAAACACAGAAGTCACAGGGAAAAGAAAATATCGTTTGCTCTCGTGTTCCTCGCTCGACTGACTAACTTATTCCTCTACACACCACTGCTGTTTACCTGCAGTGTTTCGTGTTTATTCTAGCGTCAGAGCAACGGGGGAATCGTTACCATGGAAGTAATGAGTGAGCTTTCCTCAAGTCATTCAGTTGTGCAGGTACACGAGAGCCAGTGGTTAAGATGTGTGTTCCATGTGGCATAGAAATTATGTTATGTAGATACATTATATTATTATTATACAACACTTTATTAGATATAAATGGACATTATGTACATACAAATAATTATTTTAACTATGAAAAAAATAGAAACAATATATACAATAAAAATGAAGAAGAAATGAAAATATATAAAAACATATGTCCTAACTAAAGGGCGGGGTTATTGCCTGTAGCAATCTCTTCCACCTCCCCCTTATTTTTAGTCCTTATAGGTATGTGTCTGTTTTAATTGAGTAAGAATGGAAAATATTTTAGAAACAAGTTTTAAAAAATAGAATCCAATTGAAAAGGAATACAATTTTTTTTGTTATATTTTAAGTTTAGCAAAATAAAAACAAATTTCATATAATGAACAACCTCCACTGGTAGTTCAAGTGGTTAACGCGCTGGTCTGGTAATTCAAGTAGCGTAGGGATCCGTTGGTTCGAATCCCTCCCAACGCATGGATTTTTCCTCATTCATTTGAGTATGTGACCAAGACTTCTAGGCTTGGGTGGTACAAAATGCTTTGAGCATTAACCTCAACTGGTTGTTACCATCCACTAAAGAGTGTTATTGTTATTATTATTAACAACAAATTTAGTTTAAAGCGACATCCAAGTACAACAGGGCACAGAAATTTCTTCCCTGTCGGGAATAGAACCCAGGTCACCATGCGTGCATCCGCTAATACACTGCGAGGGTGTAATTTTGTGTGTTGGCATGGCAGTTCAAAGACAGGTGCGGAACCAAAGTTAATAGCTCAGGACTGTGGTATTGGTAAGAGACAAACACTCATGGATAGATAGGGACAGATCTGAGAATTTTATAATGAATCGGAGCAAAAAAAATATTTTTTAAAAACGAATATGTTATTAAGAATATTATTAAAAACGAACCGATATCTATAGCATACACTTGAATGTAAATTGATTGTGTGAAAAACAGAGTACACGAGAGTGGTAGGTACTTCATAAAAATATTGGGAAACAAGAAAGGGAAGCAATATTTCGACCACATACTTCGTCAGTTTACTTTGAGTTGAGTGAGTCACCGCGTCAGTTGTGTCAGTGCTTATTGGACTCTTGAAGAGTGAACAACTCGAGTTTTCTTTAAACCTCGAAATATTTTGACTGCGTTTTTAAATTATTATTTAAAAAAAAATATATAAAATTAATCCGCGGCTTTAAAGAAATTATGCGAATTTTTTTCCAATGTTGTCAAAAAATTTAATTTTTGTTTTCAATTGATAGAAATATATTTAAAGGTGTTTTTCTTGGGATGTTTATTTTCAGTATTATTACATTTACTTGTACTGTCTGAGAAGGAAGTTGAATACACATTGGAACGAGTGTGATATGTTGAAAAACCACTAGGGATTATTTTACCAAACAGAAGAGAATATTTAGAAAGGTAAGGCAACATTTTTCGACTCTGGAGTGAATTTTACTAACATTGCTAGACCACAAGCACTCACTGCGGTGTTTTGTTTCATGGAAAAATAACTGTAGTATCTATGAAATTCAATGTGAGTTTCAATGAAATTTGAATTTTAGAATCAGGTCGCAGAAGTCAAACCTGAAACTTTTTTTGATCTTATTCATACGTCACACAAAATATAGAAGAAATTCGAAATTTCTGGTTGATTTTTTATTTGAACTCAATTTATCATATTGATTGTTTTCAATAGAGACGATTAAGAAACTCAATGCCCTAACAGAATACTCACAAAATTTCCCATATCCCATCTTTCTCTAGCAAAAATTAGCAAAGTATTTTTTATGAACGCCCAAGAAATTAGTGCTTATGCAATATGCAATTACAAATATTCATAATAAGATTACCTATACCAAGTAAAAAAGCAGTCTTAAATGATTGGAAACTTGATTAACTTAGCTTATACAACAGAGATTCTACACATCTTCCTCCTCTTCTTCTTCTTTTACTCTGTCTCATCCCGCTTGAGCAGGGTCTTTTGGTTGGTTTGTATCACATTTTTTTACGGCCGGATGCCTTCTTAACGCCAACGATTCTATCTGATTTAACGTCCTGGATTAGAACGGGGGTTTTACCCTCCATTCGCTGGGAATCGTACCAGCTACCCACATTAACCTCACCCAGCCTGGGTAGGGCCGGCAATGCCAGCCTCACATGTACGGAGGGAACAGATTTTTCTGTGTGAAAAATCTGCTCCGACTGTTACGCCACTATTTATATCGCTTTATTTATACTGCCCGATTAGGACTATTAAGTCCCATTATTCCAGCTGTAAGCCCAAGACCTATTATTACGTGGCAAAAATCCCAATCGGGAGAATAACTTGTCATGTCCAGGCTGGGTTTCAAACCCGCGACCTCTGGAACCTTTGAATTCACACAGTGCCTCCTTTACCACTGAGTTACCGGGACAGAAAACAATAATATATTTTAATCTTCTTAACAACATGGATACTTGGAACAAAAATTGCCGGAATGAAAATCACAAAAATACCTGTTGTTCTTTGTAGTTATGCTGTGATTAACTCACAGATAAAATGTATAAACAATGAGCTATTGACGAATTATACCAAAAGAAATATTGGTTTGTTCTAGCCTTGAGAATTTATTGAAACTAGTTTTTTTTTCAAGAAAAAGAAATTTTCGAGGACTTTATTCCTTTGCAAGTACTCTGTGGGTTTATTTATCCTGACCTGAGTATTCCTCTTAGTGTTTTCATTTTCTTGTCTACGGAATGTGGTTTCTTTGTGATATTATGTTTTAACTTTTGTGAATTGTACAGCTTTACTTATAAGACTCCATACCGCATTATCTGCTTGATCACCACATTACTTGCACGTAAGCCGTAGCTTTTCTATATCCTCATGTGGGAATGTACCCCTGAAAGTTGTAAAGTATGGAGCCAGAAAATTCCGACTCCACTGGTATTCAAACCTGAATACTGTTTACAGTAAATCCAAGTTTTTTCTAACATATTTTTCTCTTTTGAACATAATCTTCCTTCTGTCTCCCCCTCCTCTCTCTCTCTCTCCCTCCCTCTCACCCTCCCTCCCCCTTCCCGATTTCTCTGTTTCCTCTTAATTTCACCCTCTCTATTATTTTTAGCCTTCTAATACCTTACGAGATTCCTTCACGCAACCTAAATACGTTCGTTACTATTACGACCTCTTTTCCCTTCATTTTGCGTCCAGTTCGCTCTCCCCTTTCTCTCCCTCTCATCACTTCTACTACCTTCCTCCCACTCTACTGAAGCACGGAAGAGTTACTTTCCCCTCTATTAATCATAATTTTCATTTGAAAGCACAGAAGAGGAACAGAAAGGTAGGAAGGAAGAGGAAGGAAGGTGGAAATGAATAGAACTGCTGCTTGCTGTATTCAAACAAGTTTAAATAAAAAAATATGCTTCGCTTTTTTTCTCTTAATTTTTCAGTTTCGTAATAAAATTGTAAATTTATTTGTTTATACCTATAATCTGATTTATGTAACAGCAGCAGAGGCTTTGGATATCAAAATTGTTCATTGTATGAAAAAATAACTAGTAGTTGATCTAACTGATCGGAGTTCACATAAGGGAAGAAATCTTAAGGTAACAAGCATGAAAGAGCTATGAAAAAATTTGAAAGAACTTAATGGCCCGAAACGCGCGATATTTTTTACCTGTTTCTTAGCTCAAAGTTACCATAGTAATACTATGTTTGTATGATTGAAAAAGTTGCTTTAATTTTCCCTTGATTTCTTTGATTGGTAGGGTTTACATATTTTACGAGTATATTGGACAATATTCGAAAACGTCACTCGAACTATTTTTACCGTCATATTTACAAACATTTAAAAATCTGGTAATATTTATTAAAAATATGTGTTGTACTGTCTCAAACGACCTAGATGTTAAAGAGCACAAAAAATGTGTAGACTGCACTTAAAATCTGAGCTGACTGAGGCTCATAAATGAGTTGAGTGAATTTCCATTGTCAGTAGCAAAAACGGTGTAAATTTTTAATTAGAACTGTTCATTAATATTCAACTATCCGCTCGTCTGGAAAGCAGCGCAGGAGAAATATCAGAAATATTATTCATTGTGTTTGCTTTGTCTTGCGAGGTGAAGAGGGCGAACTTGTATAGGAAATGGAAAATATGTAGGAAGAATAAAAAATTGAGGAATGAGGAATCATGATGAAACGAGAGAAAATACGAGTCGAAGAGAAGTAAAAGGAGGAATAATAATTTCAAAGAAGAAGGGAAAAAGAGAAATATGAGGACAAGAAGAAGTAAAACTGAGAAAAGTTTTCAAAAAATGGAATAAAGGAAAAAGGACTGAAAAGGATAAGGAAACAGAAGTCCTGATAAAATGAAAGATAATTAAAATAAAAAAGAAAAGATGAAGAAAAGAGAAATGATTAAACGAGAATTTTTGATGAGAAATGGAAAAAGAACTAATTCATGAACAATAAAATAGAAAAAAATAAAGTAAATAAAGATAGGCGAGAAGAGGAAAAAACAAGAGAGATTGAAAAAGACAGTGTAGAGAGAGATTGTGTCAATTCTCGTTCATCAGATAGGAGGAATAGTATAGGAATACGAAGCTAAAACACAGACCACAAGCGTCTACAGTAGCTGCTTTTTGATGGCTAAAAATAAAAAAAAGGCTGTGAAACACTCATCTTTTTCCTTTCTTTCTTAAAGTGCTTAAAATGAGGATCAGTGATAAATGGAAAGGGAGAGATAGGTATGGAGAAAAAAATGTGTGAGATAAAACCTTTTATTGGAAGAAGAAAAACTGGGAGAGAGGAAAATTGAAAGGTAACAGAGGAAAAATTATGGGAAAAAAAAGAGAATCTGAGAAGAAGAGAGATATTAAAAATTACAAAAGAGAGAGAGAGAGAGAAGAGCGTTGAGCGTAACTTTAGTCAACAGGGCATTTCTGAATTTAGCATTTTCCAGAAAGATTTAATACTATGGAAAGCCAGAAGTACCTCGCTGTAATGTCTATCTGTGTAAATGTGTACATGTACATATTGAACCAACAAAGCTTACAGGGTCATTTAGTGAAATGGTCTGTTTCTTTTATCAACATCATAACTCGTTGAAATCCCAAGATGTGAAATCACTCTCAATAAAGAAGACTTACCGACGGTTTTCTTTGAGTTGTTCAAATTAAAAACACTGGAATACGTATACTAGTATACGTATGTCTCGTTCTTTGTATAAAGTTCTTCACACCTGGGCCGAGGTGTTTGATGTATTTCAGGGGTCTTCAACCTGTGTCCCGCGGGCTACTTGTGGCCCGCCGAGTCAATTTTGGTGGCCCGCGAGCTAATTCATGCTATTTCCTATTTCTTCCAGCACTAGCCGGCCACGATTTTTTTTTATGTAAAAGTTACGATTAGTGACAAATCCGCCGGGATTCGAACCCGGGTCTCCCACCTACAAGACTAGTGCACTGACCAACACTCAGCCATGGGAACTGGTTTAAATAAAATATTATAAAACTCGTAAGGTAAATATGGCAGTACTTATATCTGCGAGCAATTGTTTTCCCAGATGAAGATTACAAAATCAAAGATAAAGACAAGGCTCTCCGATGGCCATCTAGAAAACTCCCTCCGGATTGCGACTACAAAACTTCAACCCAATATTGTCAAATTGGTGGATGCCATGCAATGCCAACCATCCCATTAAAAACCTAGGTTCGATCACTCACAGAATTGATTTTTTTCTAATCAGAAACTGATCAGAGATAATTCCCTGCTGTACAATTTTTTTTATTTTAACTTTTCTAGTTTTTGTATAAAAAAATTGAGTGAAACAATTTATATTTTTTTGCAAATAAAAATACTAACACTTGTTCCTGAAATTAGAAATAGTTTTCTAAATTTTTCAATTTTTTTTTTTGAAAAAGGTTGAAGACCCCTGAGCTAGAGAGTCTGCACATGTGGTATGGGATGCCACATGTGCAGACTCTCTAGCTCATTCCAACATCAATGATAATGCTGGTCCAGGATTTGCATCAGAGAATGCAGCAAAGAAAAATCATGCTAAATATCAATCTATCAAGATTAGCAACATCTTTTTAGCCTTTGCTGTTGAAAGTCTGGGGCCCTGGTCACTGGAAACCCAGCATTTCGTAAAGAAGATTGGCGATAAACTATCTCGTTTGAATGGCGATCAACGTTCCAAATGCTTCTTAATCCAAAAAATATCAATCGCCATTCAGCGAGGAAATGCTGTGAGCATTATGGGCACTATCCCTGATGGCTTGGGTTTCGAAGAGCTGTTTTATATTTAAATTAATAAAAAAGTTTCAATACCCTGACTAAGTACTCTGAAACAGGGAACAATACAGAATAATTTAAAAATAAATATATTTTTTTCAATTACTAACAAATTAGTATTTATTTTTATAGTATTTATAATATAATATTATATTTAGTATATAACAAATTAATAATTAGTAACAAACAAAAAACAAAAAGTAAAATAATAAAAAAAAATCACATTAGGATGTCAAATGTAAACAACATGTTCAAAAAATGCTCTACTCACTTAGAGTTCATCAATTAGTCCTTAGTAAAAAAAAAAAAAAATACAATACTTTCCTTATTATAGGATAAGAAAGTAAAAAATAGGGCTTTTAATCTGTTTAGGAGTAATGAAAACACGAAGCTTTCTGTACCCAGGATGTTATATTAAATGTCAATCACGAGTCGAAGAATCTGCCGGCATTGGGACAGTGGTTCTTAGGAGGTATTGTTTTTAACAAGGTTTAGATTCTTCGGGCTGGGTACGCCATTATTTTCCTGACTTCACATTTCATCAGGTAGAGTGGGGTGGGAGTACTGGAAAGGCATGCGTCCAGTAGTAGATAGCTTCCCATCACTTTTCCACCAGAGATGTCATCAGGTAGAGTAGGGTGGGAGTACTGGAAAGGCATGCGTCCAGGAGTAGCTAGCTTCCCATCACTTTACCACCAGAGATGTCATCAGGTAGAGTAGGGTACTGGAAAAGCTGGAAAGATACTGGAAAGGCATGCGTCCAGAAGTAGATAGCTTCCCATCACTTTTCCACCAGAGATGTCATCAGGTAGAGTAGGGTACTGGAAAGGCTGGAAAGATACTGGAAAGGCATGCGTCCAGAAGTAGATAGCTTCCCATCACTTTTCCACCAGAGATGTCATCAGGTAGAGTAGGGTACTGGAAAGGCTGGAAAGATACTGGAAAGGCATGCGTCCAGAAGTAGATATCTTCCCATCACTTTTCCACCAGAGATGTCATCAGGTAGAGTAGCTTGGGAATACTGGATAGGCATGCGTCCAGGAGTAGATAGCTTCCCATCACTTTTCCACCAGAGATATCATCAGGTAGAGTAGGGTAGGAATACTGGAAAGGCAGGCGTCCAGGAGTAGATAGCTTCCCATCACTTTTCCACCAGAGATGTCATCAGGTAGAGTAGGGTGGGAATACTGGAAAGGCAGGCGTCCAGGAGTAGATAGCTTCCCATCACTTTTCCTCCAGAGATGTCATCAGGTAGAGTAGGGTGGGAATACTGGAAAGGCAGGCGTCCAGGAGTAGATAGCTTCCCATCACTTTTCCTCCAGAGATGTCATCAGGTAGAGTAGGGTGGGAATACTGGAAAGGCATGCTTCCAGGAGTAGATAGCTTCCCATCCCTTTTCCACTAGAGATGTCATCAGGTAGAGTAGCTTGGGAATACTGGAAAGACATGCGTCCAGGAGTAGATAGCTTCCCATCACTTTTCCTCCAGAGATGTCATCAGGTAGAGTAGGGTGGGAATACTGGAAAGGCAGGCGTCCAGGCGTAGATAGCTTCCCATCACTTTTCCACCAGAGATGTCATCAGGTAGAGTAGCTTGGGAATACTGGAAAAGCATGCGTCCAGGAGTATATAGCTTCCCATCACTTTTCCACCAGAGATGTCATCAGGTAGAGTAGCTTGGGAATACTGGAAAAGCATGCGTCCAGGAGTATATAGCTTCCCATCCCTTTTCCACCAGAGATGTCATCAGGTAGAGTAGGGTGGGAATACTGGAAAGGCAGGCGTCCAGGAGTAGATAGCTTCCCATCACTTTCCCACCAGAGTCGGTAGGGATCTGGAATGATCTTTCGGTTGCTGGGATCTTTGTCAAGTCTTCTTTGACATACATATCTTGATTGCTGTTAATTTTGATGTCGAGAGTTGTGCTGATGATGTTTCTTGTGTTACTATAATTTTTTGTTTTTTTTTTTAATTTTTTTGTTTTTTTTTTTAATTTTTTGTTTTTTTTAATATTTTGTTTTTTTTTTAATATTTTGTTTTTTTTTAATTTTTTGTTTTTTTTTTAATTTTCTGTTTTTTTTTAATTTTTTGGTTTTTTTTAATTTTTTTTTTATATTTTTTTAATTATTTTCTTTTTCTTCTGCATTAATTTCTTCACATACTCCTTCATAAATTCTTTGTTCCTGAGAATTTTGATTAAGATGTGATGAAGTGTGTCCGTTTTTTGTAATATCAGCAAGGAGAATTTTGATCAGCACGAAGAATTTTGAATTTGTAACATCAGCAAGGAGAATTTTGATCAACACGAAGAATTTGTAACATCAGCAAGGAGAATTTTGAATCTGTAACACCAGCAAGTAGAATTTTGAATTGTAACATCAGCAAGGAGAATTTTGAATTTGTAACACCAGCAAGTAGAATTTTAAATTTGTAACATCAGCAAGGAGAATTTTGATCAACACGAAGAATTTGTAACATCAGCAAGGAGAATTTTGATCAGCACGAAGAATTTGTAACATCAGCAAGGAGAATTTTGAATTTGTAACACCAGCAAGTAGAATTTTGAATTTTTAACATCAGCAAGGAGAATTTTGATCAGCACGAAGAATTTTGAATTTGTAACATCAGCAAGGAGAATTTTGATCAACACGAAGAATTTGTAACACCAGCAAGGAGAATTTTGATCAGCACGAAGAATTTGTAACATCAGCAAGGAGAATTTTGAATTTGTACACCAGCAAGTAGAATTTTGAATTTGTAACATCAGCAAGAAGAATTTTGATCAACACGAAGAATTTGTAACATCAGCAAGGAGAATTTTGATCAGCACGAAGAATTTGTAACATCAGCAAGGAGAATTTTGAATTTGTAACATCAGCAAGAAGAATTTTGAAGAATTTGTAACATCAGCAAGGAGAATTTTGAATTTGTAACATCAGCAAGAAGAATTTTGATCAACACGAAGAATTTGTAACATCAGCAAGGAGAATTTTGAATTTGTAACATCAGCAAGAAGAATTTTGATCAACACGAAGAATTTGTAACATCAGCAAGTAGAATTTTGAATTTGTAACATCAGCAAGAAGAATTTTGATCAACACGAAGAATTTGTAACATCAGCAAGGAGAATTTTGATCAGCACGAAGAATTTGTAACATCAGCAAGGAGAATTTTGATCAGCACGAAGAATTTGTAACATCAGCAAGGAGAATTTTGATCAACACAAAGAATTTGTAACATCAGCAAGGAGAATTTTGATCAGCACGAAGAATTTGTAACATCAGCAAGGAGGATTTTGATCAGCATGAAGAATTTATCAGCAAGGAGAATTTTGAAAGTGAGTGTCTGCATCACAAGGATTTGGGTAGTATTTGTGTAGGAACTAAGATTTAGATTTTGTCCAAAAGAATGTGAATGTTGCACTCTAATTTAATATTGGGTGTACTCTGAATTTTGTGTGGTGTTCTTGATAGTTTGAATGAAAATATTTTATTTTTTAAATCAAAATTGATTTCTACAAAAGGCCAATTAAAACAAGTAAACGTATAATCTGGCCATTCAAACAATCTTTTCTAACAAGATCAAATTCATTATTATTTCTATGTTTTCATTCAATACAGGTAGGTAAACTAAATAATCCTGGACATTTTATTGTGTGAACTATCAAGAAAATGGTCATTTTGGGTACTTGCCTCCTTGGTAAATTTCTTGGATCAGGTCTAGTTGGAGTTTGTGGGATCACAGAGTCCAACTAGAGAACTAGACCTTATTTCAAAAAAATAGACGGGACTTTCAACCTCCATTCGCTGTAAACTCACAAACCAGCTTTTCTAACATTAACCTCACCCATCCTGAGTGAGGCCGGGATTAGTCAGCATCGCGGTAGTTCAATTTTGAATGGTCACCCATCAAAGTTCTAACCTTGCTGGGCGTTGCTTATCTCGACTGACAGAACGAGAACTGGTGTATACAACGTGTCATTGATGCTGGCTCACCTTCACTTTTTTTTTCCTGTAAGGTGCTTTAACTCTGCTGTGGCAGGGCGTTCGCGCCGAACATCTTCAATTTTAAACTGCTCAGAATTTAGATGTTCTGAGTTTTTCTCTAGGGATAGGAAAAACCCATGGAAAATCCGCTGGTGAAGTCAAAATCTAACATCGAAATAATAACCCCCCCCCCCCCTTAATTTATGTTTCTAATAGTGGCCCGCGGACTTTTCTGGAAAAGAAATGTGGCCCAGAGTCTGAAAAAGGTTGAAGACCCCTGATGTATTTGAAAGAGATTATCCCTAGCAGAATCACACATATCCCCCCTCTGTGTGGATGGAAGGGTCTGTGGCAGATTCATGAGGACCTTACCTAACTACGCTGTTAGTCGCAAGTAAACTAAGTAGTGATTAATTTATCAAAGTAGGAAAATAATGTTGACTTTGATAACTGATAATACATCATGAAAGAGACGTATTACTATGCCAGTTCCTCTCCGAACCTTTCTAAAACCAGAATAATAATTTCTTGGAATATGAACATAATTTGAGAGAGATTTTATAAGCTCTCTTTCTATTGAATGAGGAGCATCATGAAATTACCATCCAAATTCGAAATGAATAATCAAGATCCTGCTGTTGCAATGGCTTTTGAAAGAGAGAGAGAGATAAGGCGAAATAGATACCGAGAGGGTAATATGTGTTAAGGTGAGGTACGCTGAGGACAATAGAGGAGGAAAGGGGGTGGGGCATAACATTCTGGCCCGAACACCAGGGTTTTACATTGAACACATCATGAGTTGTAAGTGCCATTTAAATCCCGAAATCCCTAATAGGATTATCTGGGATTACAGGCAGGGGTAGATGCATTAACTAAAAGGTAGCTGTAATTTTCCTTCACCATGTAATTACACCACTAATACCTCAAGCTTTAGGTATATGGGTATATTATGTACTATTAAATTCCACGAATTTCAACACAAAAGGTCAAACGACATGCCTACAATGATAATTGATAAATTATCGTAGATCAATAATTTGCTTTCGAAAGAAAGAGGAAAGCGCTCGGATTTGAAACAGGATATATAATTATTTTTTGTGAATTTTACTCTCTCTTTCTCTCTCTTTCTCTCACTCTCTCTCTCTCTCTCTCTCTCTCTCTCTCTGATAATTAAAAAAATACTCCTCTGTTGGTATACGAGTATCTTTTCTTGTCGAATAATAATATTGGAGGGGCTCAGTAAAACTGGAGACTTCAGAAACATGGAACTGCAGAAGATAGGTAAAACCAATATTGCATTGATAATGCTGTCCTGTTCTTTGTATATGCATCATAATAATTGAATGCACATGCAGATAAATTTTGCAACTACAAACAGAGTGGATTCCACGAACTGGAAATTTGCATGCTTGAAATTTTTGTGTGTTGCATCTGTCGTAATAATTCAGCATTTTTTCCCCTATGTGAATAATTTGTGCAGTGAAATCTGTACTCATGTAGGTAAAAATAATGAACCACTAGTACCTTGTGTAAAATATTTAATATAATAAATATTGTAAAAACTTTGAATTTATGGTTTTATTTCCATAAGGCTTTTTAAATGTGGACAGTATGTTCTATTACTTCCGATTAGCGATTAGCGAGGGACAGAGAATCGTGGTTGCAACAATAATAACAATAAATAATAAATCATCCTATAAGCCATTTTTATTTGGCTTCTAACAAGACTATGCCTTTCAATATTGATGATGAAATATTGACGGGATTTTTCGAAATTCCCACTACAACACCTGTCATTGGCGAAAAAGGATTTTTTGCTTTCACGACCATGCCTCGGCCCGCAAAGCGGGCGACAGCCCGCTAGTAAAATATATGTATGTATGATTTTATTTGTGGTGAAGCACAAGGCCTCTACACAATTTTTGTGGGTAGCGCAGTATTACTAAAAGCCTCCTTCACATTTCGAATTATTCTATTACATTAATTTCTTTTTACTCTGGTAATGCCGCCAATGGTCATTACTAATACAAGTAACTACTCATTTTTCCTCACGAGGTATGAGTGGACCCCGAACATCCAAGTACAGACCAGAAAAATTGCTGCCCCGCTGGGGATCGAACCCATGCGTGCGCGCTAACTCACTCTGCCACGGTGACTACTTGATGATAAAATATATGATTATTCATCTTTAAACTGGACTCAAAACCAGAACGTTCACGAATACATGTCCACACCCGTCACTCAACCTCAGTGATCAGACGAGAACTGGAGTATCCAATGTGCCATCTCCGCTGGCTCCTGTCCAAACGTCATGTACTATCCTCTCAGTGAGATAAAAAAAAGTGAACTTTCTTACCTGAGAGCACATGGAGAGCTCACTACATAACAGATAGGGCGGAGGAGGTGTGCACGGGATGAGTAAGGGGCGAGTGGGGAGATAGTGTAAGTCTGAGGTCCCCGGGGACAAAGTTGTGCTTATTCCAGGAGCGTAGTCGTCCTCATCAGTTATTTAGCGCCTGACCTGAGCGACCTGGAAACGTTTCACTTCCCGGGAAGTTCAACAGAAAAACAGAACTCTAAACATAGCATTCGTCCTTGACTCTGCTAATTGAACAATATTAGGCTAAAACAAAGTTCAGAAAAGTAGGATGGCTTGGTGGTGCACGAAGGCTATTGAAAAAGAAAGTCCTAATGTATAGAATTATTAATATTTTGTATACTGTGTCAGATGTGGTAACTCGTTGTAGAGCAACTCGTCGAAAAAATAAATTAATATTGGCTCTCTCAATTTTTGTGAGTTGCGCAGCATTATCTGCTAAGGTTCAAAATATAAAACAGGATTAAATTTCAGGTAAGCCAGACTGTCCTTCAAGTTGGACTATAGTGCCCTATAGTCTATTGAGAAAGGATACTTCTTAACTTGAGGGAGGGTCTGGCTAATAATAAATTTATTATCGTTTTATAATTTAGTCCTGAGATCCTTCTTTACTTTTGGAATCATTTTAAATTTTTCTTCGTGCTCTGGTAATACTGTCACTAGAATTACTACAATGTAAAGATTAGTAGCTATTTACTTTCCAGTTTTTTTCTTCTTTCTTGAGGGTAATGAGAGTGTGACCAATGTGGATCAAGTTTTTGCTTCCTAACTAAATGATAACTAATTCTTCTTCCTTCACCTTATACTCTCATCTTCCTTCTCCCTCCCCATGGTCTCTATCCTAGTTTTATCTCTACCTGCTTTATTGATTAACCAATAGTTCTTATTTGTATCCTATCTGAGAGTGCCAGGGGAAGGAAAGAGGGAGGGAGAGGTAGAGAAAGGGTGAGATACGACCAGAGCATCATGGGAAGGAAGAAGAGAAAAGGAAGAGAAAGTCTTGAATATAAATAGTCAGGGATAGAAATAATGAGATAGTGTATTGACTACTTTACCTATATACCTCATGTTCTTATGTACCTACTCGTAGTAAAAACCTACATAGTTACATACCAATGTCAGATTTATTTCTGAAATTAAAATAGCAATAAAAATAAAGCGAAGTCTGTAAATAAAACGAGAGAGTGGGAAAGAATAAAAGCATATACATAAGACGTACACATAAAACAAATGCCAACAAAAAAAGTATTAGATTTATTTTTATATAGGTACGTATATAAAAAAAGTATTGGCAAACTAAAAGAGAGAGAGATGTACGTCATGTAAGAAAAAATAGGATAGATAGGGAGTGAAATCAGCTCAAGGAGACAGAGAGAAAGAAAGAGAATGAATTTTTACAGTCTCATAAAATTGAAGAAAAACATTAAAAACACAATAAAATTCCTCAATTAAACTTTTATATCGATTCAGAGAGCTGAATCAAGTTTTAAGCAGGCACTTACCCTCACTTGAGTGTCCTGCGCTACAAGCACTGAAGCCACCGTCATGCTAGGGTGGATATACATTTTGTAAAACCTACATAAATTAAAGTTCTATATTATATAGTAATACCTACGTAGTACAACTAGTTTACATACATGTTCCTGGCTGGTTTGAACTTAAAAAAAGCCATTACAAAGAGCCTTTTAGTAAATCTTACAGTTTTGGTAGGTATAGTGTGGTATGTGTGTTCCAAGTTAAATAACGTTGGAGAAGGTTAATGTTTCAAAACCAATTCTCTCCTAGAGTTTACACCCTCCTCCTTCATTTCTCTCTTACTCTTTTTCATCCCTTCTGTCCTCGAATTCATATCTCTGTCGCCTTTTTGGTATCTCTCTCTCTCTCTTTTCTGCTTCTTCTCTCCTTATTTACTTGTATTTGTGTTGTACTGTTTTTTCATAGCTATATGTGTATTAATTACTTTTACCACCTGTGATATTACTTTTTAACACTATTTTATTTTAATCTTTGTATGTATTGACATTTTTATTGTTGACATTGTAAATAGGGCTATTCCCGTAAATATACTCCCTTACACCGGGTATTTATTATTATTATTATTCTCTCTCTCTCTCTCTCTCTTTTGATATCTCTGTTCCCTGTTTGGTATCTCCTCTCTCTCTTCTGCTTCTTCTCTCCTTATTTCTCTCTCTCTCTCTTGTGATATCTCTGTCCCCTTTTTGGTATCTCTCTCTCTCACACACACTTATGCTTCTTCTCTCCGTATCTCTCTCTCTCTCTTCAGATATCTCTCCCCTTTTTGGTCTCTCCCCTTTTTGGTCTCTCCCTCTCTCTTCTGCTTCTTCTCTCCCTATTTCTCTCTCTCTCTCACTTCTGCTTCTTCTCTCCCTATTTCTATCTCTTTCCTTCTTCCATTCAAATTATCTGCACCCATATTTTTCTCTCTCCCACCACTTCTTGTCTAATTTGTATTTTGTTTCGTTTTTCAAGTGCAGGTACTTGTGTCGTATTGCTTTAATTCTAATTATTCTTCCTGCAAAGCACTTCTGGCATAATTTTCCTTCCTCGAGTAATCCTTCTACTGTGCGCTGTGCTTCTAATTGCTCTTTCTTGTTTCCCTACTAATTGCCAGTATTGTCTGCAACTTTTCTGTTCCATTCTCCTTCTCTGTTTCATAGTACAATACTAAAAAAATGTATCATATTTGAAATACTGTCAGTTTTCAGCAAAGAAAAATTTGATTTAATCAATAATTCATTTTTTTTAACGTCGCTTTCAACTGCATCTTCATATCACGACGGGGGTGTTACCCTCCATTCGTAGGAAACTCACAAAACTCCTACCCACATTATCCTCACCAACGTGGGTTGCGCTGGAATGCCAGCATCTCGAAGTCTTCATCTCTCTGGGCGTTGCTTAACTTCGGTGATCCTACGAGAACCGGTACATTCAGTGCGTTATCGAAACTGGTTAACTCATTTTAAATTCAAGTTTTAAACCTAATTTGAACCTATATGTATATTTCATTCAATTATTATACTGAATGAAAGAAATAGAGACTTTTTTGCACCCGATGTACTTCATGTTTTTTTTTTTTTAAAAAAAAACATGATTTCGCGTTAGTTATAGCCTGTATAACAGTGATTTCAAGTATTTTATACAAAATATTTCCTCGTTATTATTATTAGTGGACGCTTGTGGTCTGTGCTGTAGTCTACCATTCCGTAGTACACCTCCTCTCTGATGGGCGAGAAGTGACACAATACTTCCCAATTTGGTGCTGGCGAGAAGTGACCCAATTAGGTGCTGGGTCAACACGGGCGCACCAGAAGGTATTCCTTACAAATAACTGTATCCAAAATTTGAATACAAATATCTGTCGGCGCGGGGTTTCAAACCGGGACCTTCCACATTGCAAGCGAGTGCTTAACTACTGAGCTATTCGTGCGCTCAAATTTATTTACTTTGATGTTCTAAACACATTTTTTGTTGATACACTTGAATAAATGAAAAACTAATCCCTCCTATTTTCATAGATCTTCAAGTTCTCATGTAAACATTATTCATGCAACTACATGAAAAATGCGGAACAAATTATTTTCTCCCATGAGTATGTAGCAAAGTTCCGAATCGCTTTCGAAAAATGTGAGACAGTTGGGAACTGAGCTTTTCCGTTTCTATGGCTGTCCCATGAGAAAACCGTGGGAGTAAATCTATTATTATATATTTTTTCATCGTCATTTTCATTGTTAAAAATCACTCCAGTAATCAGCTTGTATATTGTATCATTCAGTTTCTATCCTCCAATCAGATGGACACTGGACACATACGTCCTCATGAAAAATTGAATGGGAATTTCAAAGAAAAGTTTCAATCACTCTTTGCTCTTTGTTCAAATTTCAAAATAGTTAATTATAATTTTATATTCAATACCAACAAACAAGGTGTCTTTCAGTATAATACATTAATTTACTTATCTGTAGATTCTGTGAGTTTTGAGAAAGTGAACATACAATTTTGTGATTATCTATGAGTTAGACTTTGGATAAGTTAAAGCCAAATTTCTGAAGGAAAATATTTGTTCTTGAGTTTTGTTCTGGGCTTTATTTATAAAGCTTTGCCCTTATTAGATTTACTATTATTATTATTCTTGGATAGTCCTTAAGTGTGATACAAGTGTCAAACTGTGTTTCATTTTTATATCATCACTGATGTCATAGTGTACTATGTAATAATAATGATACTTGGAATGTCAGATATGATCAAGATAAAACAAAAGAAGTGAAACGTCTTCGCCAGTTAACCAGTTCATCTGTTCTAAATGGTCATCAATTTTTCGAGTTCAATTATCTCCCGTAGTGTTTCGGCATTTTCATTCTTCAGTTTCATCAAGGTATCGATCAATTCTATTTCGTTGTCTTCTTCAACATCCATGTCACCTAAGTCTTCATTGGTATGCTTCTGAAATAAGAACAAGTGGAAATGGATATATCTAGTCACGTTAGGGCTCTAGACAATTTGGTTTTTATTTATCTATCCAAACCAACAGGTCCCTACGTTGCTTAGATTTTTATATAGAAAAAAGCTGTCTGAATCAATAAATAATAATGAAGAACCAAGATACTCTAATCGTAAAAATATCAACTGACTCGAATCTTGACTTCCATCCGGCAGAGAAAAAAACATTTGTTAACCTTTTAGTGATAAGTGGCTGACGATTATTTTTTTCTCAATAGGAAATTCAAAGATGAAGATTTTCTCCTTAAAAAAGGCTTGAGAGAGAAAAAAATCTTCAACTACGTTTTTTTTTCTATTTACATTTTTTTTTTTTTTTTTTTTTCCCCAGCAAATTTGATTAACTACTTGATGTACCTAAGTCGTAGTTACTAGTGTTGCTGTCAGAAATATTTGTCAACTCACCGATCCACTAGTGCCCACATCAACATTCGATTGCCCAGTCCGCTTCAGAATCTCTATCTGCTCCCTCAACTCATCAACTTCATCCTTCAGTCTGGAATACTCTCTCAACTCTTCCTCGCAATCCATCACGTGGGCCTCCATCTGCATTGTGAGCTCCCCCGTCATCTGCCGGACTTTCTTGACGTCTGCCTCGCTTGCCGTTACTTCTTCTAGAACCTAAAATGGACGAAAATAATTTATTGTAAAATAAAGTCGGTTGAAAGATTCAATCCAAAAACAAGTTAATTTAAATCAACAATCTAGAAAATAGTCTATAGGGAAAACTCTGACTTTTAACATTGATTTTGAATGTAAATTTTAGGAGTCTACTCACCCAACCCTTCTTGTCAAATACTCCTTAACCAAACCCCTGAAACCTTTAAATCAAGAAAAAGTGACAAATCGCCTCTAGTTAAGCTCATCTTAACCAACTTATTGGACGAAAACAAAGCCTTTGGATATATTGGATCAGGGCATCGACTACATACGTACAATCTTCCCCCTAATCTGGGGGGAAGATTATTCATACATCTCTAAAGGACTAGGAAATCCAATATCTTATCTAACCTGCTCAAAGATGGCTTTCAACTGGTTCATCTTGGATTTGAATGTCAGTTGTTTTATCTCTTTAGAACGCAGCTTCTGCTCAGTCTGTTTATTCTCGTTTTTCCAATCTGGTAAGTTCGTTTTTGAGTTGATCGTTTTTCTCTCTAAACTCCGTGTTGACTGCCATCAGAATGTTGTAGGTTGTTTGTGCTCGAGCTGTGGAGATGGGATTGCAATATTTTGAGCGTTTTAAATGGTGAATGAGGGAAGTTAGTTATGCGTTGGAAGTCATGATAAATAGTGACGACCTTATAGTTAGGGCTTATCGTAGATCACTGTCTCATATTTTTTTTACAAAGTACCCGAAAGTTGAGTGGTAATAACATGGATGCTGAATTATTTTATTATTCAACCGCGGAACTGAGACAAGTCCTCGCCTTATTGTAGTATTTTTCCCATGACTGGCATACATCTTGGAGTTTTGTAAAAGGATCAAGAAATGTACAAAATGTCAGCTTTATAGATATTGTCATTGTGGAGACAATGCAAGAGTCGATTTTGCTTTTGTTGTTATGCAGTACAATAATACACAAAGATGTTTATATCTCACCCAGCTCCTCATTAATTTCCTTCTTCTCATGATTCCAAGTCGCGTTCATAGTTGCTATCTCCGCATTGGTCTCCTTGGCTTTCTTCAACTCAGATTTCAAGACTTCATCTTCCCTTACAGTTTGCGCCTCTTCCATTTCAATGCCTTGCAGTTGTTTGTGTAATGTTTCGAGGAGGTCACTTTTCTCTTTGTTCTCAAATATGGCGTTGGTGAAGTAGGAGACGAAGCTTTCCAAGATTTCATTTGCTTTCGTGTTTGATTTTGCCACCACTGGGCTGTTCAAAGGGTCAGGGATTGTCTCCATTGTTGTTTGGTATATCTGAAATGAGAATGAGTTTTTACCTATGATTTTTTCAATGCACATTTTTTCCTAATGATTTCGACATTTGTGACAGATAACGTCAAGTTCTGTCAAGTTTAATCAAACTTGGAAAAATACAATTTTATTTCTCTAGAAGTACACCAATTGTGTCGAATCCGACCCTGGAGAAATTTGTTCGAAGTGGAATTTTGGAACTGGCCTAAGTGGAATTGAAAATATACCGAAATTTACCTTTGCAAATAAGTGAAAGAGAAGAGAATTCCACGTCCACCTCACCAAATCTCTGCTAAAATTGATCATCATTTCCATTCTATTACGTGGAATGAAAAGGACACGAACCAATTTGAGTGAATAGGTACATAGAATTCTTTGAAATTCCTAACAGAAATTCCTTTATAAGTGGTTTGTTGGTCTCCGCCGCAATTTCACCTGTCCAAAATCGATTATCAATAAATTTGTTGTATGTATGTAGGTATGTTGGCAATATTATATTTCCGAACTCAAAAGTCCTTGGTAACAACCTAAAGCAAGACTCTGCCCTTAAAGTATTGTATTGAGATAATAAAAGAGGTTTTCCTTCCGTTCGTTACATCCGCAAGATGGAGTTCAGTCATTTTATTATTAGAAGTAAAATTTAGAGGGAGGGAGATGGAGAGATAACAATAAGCATGGAAGAGAGAGATAGGAGGTGGAGAGAGCCATAACAGTTTTATGAGTTTTTTCTCGTCTTCATCATCAGTATAACGAGCTCATGGCTGTTGTGAAAGACTTTGAAACCGTTGTGCTTTTTCTGAACAGCCCTGGAGAATGAGTTTTTTTAGTATCTATCGTATGAAAATACATGGTAAATCATTACATCTATAAAAGAATGAGAACACACAAAAATAACATCAAATCAATTTTGATTCTAAAAATCTACATAATTATCTTAATAATATCAAATCGATTTATATTCGTTGACCTATGAATAGAGCTCTGAAACCGCTGGGCCAAAATAACTTCTGGTAATTAGGTGCGTGCTTATTTTTTTTTATAGAAATTCTAAAAGGAGCCCCAGAAACAGGTAAAAACCATAACAGCGACAAAGTGATGGGTTTTCGACAGTATAAAATTATTGAACAATGAATCATAATAGAAATATTTATACGCTCTATGTTGAAAAAGTGTCGAATGGTAATAAGATATTTTGTATCTTAAACTTAAAACTGCCACACACTTCAGCTCATAATGTTTTTCTTATGCCCCTCTTTCTTTTTCATATCCTCCTTCTCCTTCTTCATAATGGAAGCAACCCACTTGATGTTTTCTTATCTCTGAGTACAAAAGTTGAAGTGGCAAGAACTGTGGTATGGTGGAAGAGAATGACGCGATGTTAAGAACAAGACAAGTGATGGCGATAACAATAATGAAAATACATTCCAGTTGTGTACTGTGACATGAGTTGGAAAATGCTGGAAATATTATAACAGAGATAGTGGAGAGAGTGAGGAGGGAACATTGAGCGAGAGAAGAAAAAGATAGGGGAAGGATGAAGGAATCAAAGAAAGACCTAAGGCGAAATTGATAGAATTGTTTTTTATACATCTGTAGACTTAGGTAAGTCAATTTTGCGTATTGAGTTAAACGGGGAAAAGTAGGTAAGTATTGGTGATCTCGATTTCTCTCTTAAAAAAGAGTCAATCTGTTTGGGAGCGAAAAATGAAATCAAGAAAGTGTCTCTGAAGTAAGAATAACGGGGAGAAAAAGAGAGACTAGGGGGTGGGTGAGAGAGATTAAGATAGTTGAAGGGGGTATACAAAGGGGAGGAGAAATTTATATAGAGGGGAGGGGAGCTGGTGAAGTGGGAGGGAGCGTGGGAGTAGAAGAAATGAAAACAATGAGGGGTAGAACAGATAATAATATGAATGAAGAATTTGTACTAGAAACTTTGAGGAAATAGACCAAGATATGTCACAGAATAGTCACTCATACCTCGCGAGGAAAAATGATTGTCTGCTTTAATGTGAGCAGCGAATCGTGGCGGAATCATGGGCAAAAATGAGATATTGTGATATTGAAGATTTGTAAAATCCTATAATTTTGCGCTATCAAGTAGAATGTTATACATAATAATACAAAGAAACACATTTTATTTATTTATCTATTAAGAAAAGTCAAGATAAAAATCTTTACATTTTTTCCTCTGCTTTGTTTCTGGATGTCTCACTTCCCTCCTCTCTTTCTTATTTTCTTATCCACACCCTGTCTGTCTCTCTCTTTTTCTTAATCTATATTTAAAGCTTCTGTTTTTTTCTTTATCTATATATAAAGTTTCTATTTCTTTTATCATTATTCTTCTTTTCCCTCTCCTTTTATCCCCCGTCTTTCTCCCTTTCTTCCTCTTTTCCTCCTTTCCTCTCTCTCTCTCTCTTTTTCTTCCTTCCTATCTCTCCTACCTACTCTCTATTATTTTGTTTCTCTGGATCCGGGAAAAGTTTTCTGGAGACAATAGGAAAAATATCACGAGCCAGATAAATGGGTCTATTGTTATGAATACCGAGTGGATGAGGAAGTGATGTGAATAATTACACCGCCCCAAATTGTTGCAATATCAGTTTGACCTCTCCTAATAGTAAACCCAGGATAACGCTTAAAGTTTAAGAAACTGACAGGTACGTACCCTCCTGTGTGGTGTCCGATAATTTTATATATTGAGAGTTTTTTTATTAAATGACTATTTCACAAAAAAATATTTCATTCTATGAAACAGCAGCTACTGTAGAGTCACCTTCCCTCTGATGGGAGTGACGGAGAGAATACTTTCAATTTAGTTGCTGTGTCAACACGTGTTTTTTAAAAACAACTGTAACCAAAATTTGTTATGAATAGATATTTTTTCGGCTGTGGAGTTCGCACCCGTGACCTTCCGCATGGCAAGGGAGTATCTCACCACTAAGTTTTTCGTGATGTCCTGGGTCTTCATCACCGAAAAACGTTTTTTTTTTTCCGAGAAAACGAGAAAATTCAAAAATCCTTTGTTTTTTGTACACATAAATCAACTGAAAAAGAAAAACTATTTAAACAACATCAACAACAAGATTACCTTTTTGTTTATAGCTCGGTATAGGTAAAGCGCACGAATAGCTCAGTGGTTAAGCACTCGCTTGCCATGCGGAAGGTCCCGGGTTCGGACCCCCGCGCCGACAAAAATTTGTATTCAAAATTTGGTTACAGTTGTTTGTAAGGGATACTTTCCGGTGCGCTCATGTTGACCCAGCACCTAAATAGGAAGTATTGTGTCACTTCTCGCCCATCAGAGGGGAGGCATATCGGATGGGCAGGCTACGGCACAGACCCCAAACGTCTAGAGTAGCCCCTGTTTCATAGCTAAGAAATAAAAAAAGACTGTGAAACACTCATCTTTAATAAAAAAAAAAAAAAAAAATTATACAGGACCTATTGTACCCAATGTATCTGACACCCAGCCCTGTATGATCACGATAATGTATCTCATAAGAATACTTAGGATACACTGTTGAGCATATGAGAGCTCTTGAAATTTCTTGACTTGTTCAAAAGTTTTCAAGTTTTAGTTCAAACGAGATATCACTCGGAAACATATCATCATCCGTGTAGGTCGCATGGAAATTCATTGATACGTCAGAAGGTACTCACACCAGTTTTTTCTTGTTAGAAAGTTCTTAGGTACATTGTAATTCAATATTATTCAACAATTTAGATCAATATTTATTTACAATTTTTTATATGTATACAGGTGCAGTCAAAAGTTATAATTAATTAAATATAAACAAAGTTTGATCAAGGGTGGTGACAATGCCTTTGGCATTCTCTTCAATATTCATACCTCAAACTCAATAAATACTTTTGCAACACCTTGTCTTGTGATTACCTATCGTTAAAATGGTTAATTTTCCTATTATATGAGTGCGATCAACACTTTTGATTATAAATGTGCGATTGTGCACTTGTTGGGCTTTTATGAGGACAGAATAAAGTTTGTTCTATGTTCATTGTTCAGTTAAAACTTTTCTTTTGGGTATGCCGTTAAGAGGTGATGATATAAGCAAGTAATGTCCTTTCTATTTTTCCCCCTTCTCTTGCATGTTCCCTTTCATTCTCTCTCTCTCTATATATATCTCCCCTTCTCTCTCTCTCTCTCTCTCTCTCTCTCTTCTCTCTCTCTCTCCTCTCTCTCTCTCTCTCCCCCCCCCCCATCCCCACTACGGAGCTATCATCAGCTATTCCAAGCACGGCTTGAAACATTTTCCTAAATTGCACAATAAATAGAGAGGAGAATGGGAGAGAAAGAGGGGGCATAAATAATAGGTGCAAGGATGTAAAGAGAAGGAGATAGACAGGCCAGGAGAGATGAGGAGGTAATGGAGATTGATGTAGGGAAGGTATGTGAAAGAGAGGAAAAATGAGAAAGCAAGTTAAGTTGGAGATTTGAAGGAAAAGTTGGAGATTTCGTGTCTTATGTTGTAAATTTAGTTTAAGAAAATATAAATTTAGATAGAAAGAAGTATTGTTAGACTCAAATAGAATGAGGCTGATTGAAGTTAGAAATTGAGGAGTTAAGAAGAAAAATGAGAGACGCTCGAAAAAAAAGGAACATGGATGAAAGGAGAGAGATAAAGAAACGAGATACAAACAGAGACATATTGTCTATAGAAGGAGAGATAAATGTGTAAACCAGTGGGACTTGGTCATGAAATAGTGGTCAAAATCCCTTATACTCCCATCCTTCAGTGTCCTGCTACCCTTATGGCATTATCCTCTCTCCCGCCTGGTCCTACCCCACATTATCCTCCCTACTGTGCCATCCATTTCCAAAGCAGCTTAAATTATGCAAATCTCTGTGTAAACAAAGCCGGGCTGAGACTGGACGCTGAGACCGAGATATGCCACAAGTATACAAACAGTACGAACTATAGGAGGAGGAGTAGGAGACAAGCTGTCATGTCAGATTGTTAATTAGCGAGGCTTTCAAAAATAGATTCGAATAGGGAAAATAATAAGGCTGGTATGCAGAGACGATTTAGTAATCCCTATAGGGTTCACTGTAGGGTGGTCCCGAGCTTGCTATAGGGAATACTTCGACCTTGAAAATTATTATTAAAGAAACATCTGATTGCACATGCGCACAGACGCTTTAAACAAACGTCTCTGCATAACAAAATCAGCTGAAGGGACAAATGACCCAGGCATCCCTACTGTGAGGACTCTGTATACCACCCTAAGTCTCAGGAACCAACCTCAGTAGCTTGATCGATAAGGTGGCGGACTTGTAACCTGGAGGTCGGTGGTTCAAGTCCCGGTTTCAGCGTAGATTTAGTAAAGCAAGTTTGAGGTTTTGTGACATCATGAAAATGATAAACACAAATATGATAACTTTTTAAATTAATTAGTCTCAGGAGGAATAATATATGATAATGATTTAGGCAATTGCTCGATCCTGAGAGTTTTGAAACATATAATTAAAACGCTAGTCTGGTAATCCAGATAGCGTAGGGATCCGTTGGTTCGAATCCCACCCAATGCATGAATTTTTCCTCATTAATTTGAGTTTGTGACCACATAATAATAAGACTCTGAGGGTTAGGTGGTAGAAAATGCTTTGAGCATGAACCTCGCCTGGTGGTTACCTTCCACTAAAGATTATTATTATTAGGTAAACAAAATATTTAAATATAGTTTTTTTTAATACCTAATTTAAAATAATATTATTTGTGTTAATCAAAATCGTGGTGATATAGCATTTACTCTACCTCGCTTTACTAAATTTTTGCTGTACTTGGGACTAATAGAACCAATCTATAGCAGTCAGGCTATACTGAGGTTCGGTAAATTAATTAGTGCAAAGAGGGAGAGAGAGGTATGTGACAGACAAACAGCAGATAGGTAATCTGTATTTGAATGCCAGAACTACAAAAAATATCATTATTATTACTATTGGAAATAGATTAGCTGTGAAAAATACGAACACATAATAGTGTATCTGTTCTTCAGTAGGAATTAATTGATTTTGTTCTTGGTATTTTCTAATAATAAATGTAAAACAAATAAAAACATTTCAGAAAAAAATGCACTGTTAGGTAATTGCACAATACGTATATTATATGAAGCAGAAGAGAGACATAGAAATAGGGAACATAGAGAAAGAGAGAGACATTAATGAAATAGAAGTTCAGTTTGCAACTTTGCAAACGTTAAAGAGACCAACAGGAGCAGACAGTGTAAGAGAAATAGGTTGCATTTTTAATTTGTTCAGTCAAACACAGACCTAACCCATGAGTAAGAGAGAGAGAAAGACGGGAAGAGAAAGAGAGCTATGATATCATAAAGGAAATAAGGAAAGAGAAAGCCAGAGGAGAACGGATAGAGATGTAGAAAGGTATGGAACAATAAAGAAAAATAACGAACAATGAAAAATGGATGGTTGAACAAAGTTCACTACGAAAAAAAGGAGAATCAGGTGTTCCTAACATGATGTAATCGAGGTAAGAAAAGGAAGAGAGAGAAATTGAGGTATATGGATAAAAAAAAGTATGGGAGTATCAAGGGAAAATAGAAAGAGAGAATGAGGAGGAAAAAAACGGGTATAAAAAGAGAGAAAAATATTGTACAGGGAAAAAAAGAGTGACCAGGAGAAGAGAGAGAGAGAAAATATACATAAGTAGATACCAATTTATATTTTTTTCGTATTTTGTAAGAGATGATTAGGCGAAACATGGATAGAAAGAGAAGATGTGGAAAAATAGGAAAAGCAGCAAAGAGAGGGGAAGAATAGTGGAAGATAAAGGTAGGAGAGGGGGAAGAAAAGAGATAAAGAGAGAGTAGATTGGTATTGCTAAACAGAGTGAAAGAAAAAATGCTAACCGCAGACAAGTAACAATTAAAAACTACATGATGGTGAGGGGAGAGAGAGAGAGAGAGAGAGAGAAGGAGAGTGAGAAGGAGAGAGAGAAGGAGAGAGAGAAGGAGAGAGAGAAAGAGAGGAAGAGAGAAGGAGAGAGGAAGAGAGAAGGAGAGAGAGAGAGAGAGAAAGAGAGGGAGAGAGAAAAAGAGAGAGAGAATGATAGAGAGGGAGGGAGAGTACAAAGAGGAATTGAGCGTAAAAGAAGATAAAAGGATACTAACTAAGAGAAATAGAAGAGAGGAAAGATTGGAATAAGTCGTTGGATAAGGAGGTAAGGATGAGAGGAGGGAGGAAGAGTTAAAATGTCGACGGAGAGAAGGTAGAGAGAGGGTGGGACCAAAAGTTAAAGTTCCACGATAATTGGAAATTAAAGGATTAGACTTTGAACGGTTAGAAGTTTGACTTCTGCAAAAAGTAAAAGAACCCTCATCAATGTATTGACTGAACGAGTAGAGCTACCATGTACATGTACCTACCTTCCTTTGTACATATATTATGTGCCCACCTATTTTATCAGAACAACATATTGCCTTATCATTTACAGATACGGTATACTGTTATACTACTTAAATCCAGTAGAATTTTTAGTACAGTAAAATTAGTGATAATAACCCTATTTACTGGAAAAATTAGGGAATTGCGGAAACTTTCAGGGTTCATTCAGGTTTTCTTCGAAGTATAAAATGGAGATATTGTCTTGCCCTATTATGGCGGAAGATTGACATTTCGTGGAACGAGAATTTTCATTTTTATATTTTTTACGTAAATCACGAATTAATTTTTTGAGAATTTAAGTCAACTGGTTGATTGGTTCATGGTTCAGTTAAAATCGTAGATAAAAGGTCCAGCGGTAGGGGGTATGTTTTTTTGTTTGTGAATTGTGTGAAATGTGGAAGTTAATTCTGGTTTTATATGATAACCTTTTTTTTAAATACTTGCGCTTACCTCAGTGCTCAAAAATGATTACGATTTACAGTTTTCAATACACGCTAAAGTTCGTGACAATGACTGTGGCTACCAAGCACTTGTTGTTGGTATTAAAAGCTCATGTCTACAATTTTTTCAAATATTTATTATTTTAATGTTAGCTAAACTATTATTAGAGTATAGAGAGTTATACTAACGGTGCAGCGTTAGAGATTATTATTTTCATTAGCGTTTGAGGATCACCGCAATTATTTTCATTTTTGTACTTTGAGTGAGGTCTAGTTTGTAGAACTAGCAGTTATATCTGTTTGACAACATCTTATAACTTTTCAGTCAAACTTTTACCCAACTTTTCTAACTTGTTATCCAATGTTCAGAAGGGTAACAAAGTATTTGTGCAATGCTGATGTTTTCACCATAATTTAATCTCGAAATTCAGAGACATGAAATATTTACAAAATGTACAGGGTAAAATGATTATTACTTACTAAAACTCAATAAAATACCGGTTTCAGAATTACCTGGAAGTTTCATATTGCAAAATTTTAAAAGAGACAGATTTATACTGAAAATGAAGTAGGCATTTCTTTTGCAAATCACGTTGGCAAAGTCTGACTGGGGGACTGTAAACAGGGAGTAGACCAGCATTGGCTTGGTTCTGGAGGCCTTGTCAATTATTAGCGTCCTTGTAAAGACAGTGGTAGAAGTGCTGAGTCATTCCTCCACGGTCTGGCTACCATCGTTTACGATGACGCCACCCTATGATGATGATGATATTACGTAGTTTCTAAAATTAAGGCAGACTATAATATTGGGAATTATTAAGTTCACCTTAGTCAAATTAATTTTTCTATGCCAACAGTTGAAAATGCCAACAAAAAACTATGTGAACAGTAGTACTTCAAAAAAGGTAACTAAAAATCGAAAAGAAAATGAAATAAAATGTACCTCTCATTGTTACCACCTGTTGCCAGATCACTCTAGAGCTAGAGTCTAGGGAAACAGCTATAATCTCCACCCTGTATTATACGATAGCAGTATCTTTCCTATCTATTCTGAGGACAGAAGTTTTAACGTTAACTTTGCGTACAAGTTTCATCAGTTTGGCAAAGTTTTACTTCTGAAAGGTAAAATACAGAGAATCATTTTGATAATATTATTTCTCAAATAGTTTTCCGATAACATTGATGTCTTTGAAATAAAGGTAGGTAGGTTCTTATAGCATACGAGAGGTTACAGTTCGGAGTTTTGACTACAAAAGTAACAGGGATTTAAATTGAAAATTTCTAGAAACAATGCTAGAAACAAGGGATTTCAAAAAATGTTTTTGAAATGTTCTGATATTCATTACATGTGATTGCTGATCCAGAACTTTCTAAACCAAAGGATCTACATCGCCAGCCAGAGAGAAAATACGGTAGTGTGATGGAAATCTACTTCCGATTTCCTTAGATTTGATACTATCCATCCAAAGTAAAATCAGATAGCAATAAAGAAAAAGAACGGGATAGACACCTTAAAGAAAGAAAATGTAGAGAGCGACCCAAAAGCCAAAGTGTCAAATATGATGTAATAAAAAAAATAGGAGAGAAAGAAGGAAAAATAAAAGACAAAAAAAAGAGAAAGGGAGAGAGTGAAGAAAAAGAGAGAGGTTAAAAATATTTCAGACCCGAATATACATAGAATCAAAAGTGTGGGAGAGAGAAAAGGACACGAAAAAGTGATGACAAGTACATGGAATAATAAACAGGGGGAGAAGGAGAGAGAGATGAAAATGGAGTGAGAATGTATACTAAGATGCTAACAAAAAATCTCATCATCTGTTGGTTTTTTTTTTTTCCACTTCAGAAGATTTCCAGCGCTTTGTAATCTCCCAAGAGGACGATACGTTTCGGCTGAGGCGACAGCATGACATGCTGGGTGACGTAGTGAGAAATGGAGGGGAGGAATTTGCAACCAAAAATACTCTACTGAGGAGACAGATAGAGAGAGGTAAAAAAGAGAAAATAAAAAGAAGATCGATAGAATGAATAAATCTGATATTTTTTTTTAATAATGGTTTTATTAAAAAATACATACTTTGATCTCCCTCTTGTTCCTATATGTATAAGTACTGTTGTACTTTTCAGGAATGTTATCTGTTCCTATAAATGTATTGTTGTACTTTTCAGGAATGTTATCTTTTGGATGGAGAAGATTATGTTAATGTTATGTTTTGGCTCCAACGTCCCTTTCAATTGCTAAGGTCATATTAAGAAGGGGGCTTTACCGCCCATTCTCTTAAAACCTACCAACTGGATATCCACATTAACGAGAGCATGGGTTAAGCCGGGATAAATGTTCGAATGGCCACTCCAAACCTCGCTAGACATTGCTTAACTTCAGTGACAGAAAAAGAAAGTATAAATATTCAAGTTGCTATCAACGGTCTCTTGATAGAACCAGAAGAAAAGAGAGACAAAAGAAGAATAGAGGAGAAAAGTGGGATAGGAAGAAATAGAGTGTGGAGGAGATGATTGGAGAATGATCGAAGAGGAAGAGACGAGAAAATAAGATATGGGTAGAAAAGTAGAAGAATGGAAAGTAAAAGAAGAAATGTTAAGACAGAGTAGGAGGAACAGGAGGAGGGGATAGTGTAATATGGAGGGAGAGAGAGAGAGAGAGAGATAGAAAAGTGGAAGAATGGAAAGTAAAAGGAGAAATGTTAAGAGAGAGTAGGAGGAACAGGAGGGGGGATAGTGTAATATGGACGGAGAGAGAGAGAGAGAGAGATAGAGAAGTGGTAGGAACAGTTGGAGGAATAGTGTATTATGGATAAAGAGATAGAAACATAGAGAAGTAAGAGGGGAGAGAGAGAAGGAAAAGGAGAAGAGGAGGAGGAAGATATTAGATTCTTCTGGTTCACATCATGCTTGAGTGAGTCTTATTACTAGTGACGTTTTAAAAGGAACATGGAACATACATGACACGATTGACACAGTGAAGGAAACAATGTGAGATAATAATAATGATAATGGCTTTTTTCTGAGTGGAGAATGTGAAGTAAATCTTATAAGAATTCGAGTCAAGACACACATCCATAGTCGTTGTGACTCTGATAGGTATTGGAATTAGACAACTGTGCTGGAATTATTTGTTATGAGGTTCGAATTAGAAATATTTAATAAAACCATCCATTTATAACATTAGACAACTGCACTTGTAAACAGTAGTCATTTTGGTGCTTTTGTAACCAAGTCCTGAATAAATGCTGAACAGTCTTGTGTATCTGAACTCCCGAATCCTATTTATGATATTGATGATTAGGATGGCGATGAAAGTGGTGATTATTATGATAATCATAGGTAATTAAGAAACTTTTCATACAAAAACACTTGGGGTCAAACTCTTGAGTAACAAAAATAATATCCAAATTACATTTTTTTAAAAAGAGAATCCTACGTTGGCCCACGGGAGTATTATAATAATTTTCATCACCCATCAGAGTTTACTACAGGACGGGCAAAGTATAGGAACTCGGCCAATATATAGCATCCTATATCTTTACAAGATATGTCTGTGGCCACTTAAATTTACCAGCAAAAAATTAATAATTTTATGTACATAAATTATACGTCATCAAAAGTCTGTTCATACTCCTAACCGCCATTATTTCATTTTAGATCCCCGCCCCTCTCCTTCTTCTTACTTTTGACTCAATTTTTAAATTTTGGCATAGAAGTTTAACAACTTTCAACTTGCCTTCATTCCTCTCTCTCTCTTTCTCTCTCTCTCTCTCTCTCTCTCTCTCTCTCTCTCTCTCTCTCTCTCTCTCTCTCTCTCTCTCTCTCTCTCTCTCTCTTCTTTCTCTTCTCTCTTTCTCTCTTTCCCCTACTATTTATTTTGCCTTTTCAGCCTTTATTAAATTTTTGAACTCAATATTATGCTGGAAGAAACCCTTTAATTATCTTTCTCTTTGATTATAAGACTTTTTTTTTTTTTTTAGATTTTAACATATTAACGGGGTTAACCCATGTTTATTTTTTGTAAATTAATTACAAACAAAAACTTATACTAAGATATAATATAAATACTTAGAATAAACTTAATTAAAAAATTGATAATTGAATTGGACAATATTGATATTTTTGTTTAGATATTATTCAGTTGGAATAGTTTATTTTTTATACATTCATAACTATCAAAGAAAAGATCGATTGAAGTGTCTTTTCTCGTCTCGTGATTTTCGGCACCATCCCTACTTAGAACTTCCAGGAATCTAGCTCACAAAATCTAGCTAGAGTTCGCACTATTAAACTGTCGGTTCAGTAAAAGCCTTTTAAAAGCTTCAATTTAAATTATGGCCTTTCTTCTTATCTACTCACCACATTCCTTTGTTTACCTCCTATATTACATGCTCATACAATGTGTCTCTCCTCTTTCCCTCTCTCTTCTCTCTTTCTCTCTCCCTCTCCTCCTTCTCTCTCTTTCCCCTCTTTCCTTCCTCTTTCTCACTCTCTCCCTCTCCTATTTCTCTCTCTCCTCATTCTCTCCCTCTCCTCTTTCCTCTCTTTCTTTCTCTCCCTCTTTCTCTCTCTCCTCTCTCCTCTTTCTTTCTCTCTTCTCTCTCTCCCTCTCCTGATTCTCTCTCTCTCCTCTTTCTCTCTCTCCTCTTCATTTCTCTCTCTTCTTTCTCTATTTCTCTCTCTCTCTCTCTATCTCACTCTTCCCCCCCTCTGTCTGTCTCTCTCTCTCACTCCTGTGTCTTGTTCCTCTCTCTCATGATCATACAGAAAATTTATATCAGAAAGTTTAAGGTGTTAAGGTTTGAACAAAAATGTTTTCCTGTGTGTCAGAATCTATGTTTAGAGGTTTGGCCTTAGAAGGCTTTCCAAACGATCATAACAATATTCCAACTCTTTGCATGGATGTCCAATTCAAACCACCGTCTTGACCATTCAACCACATGAATCTATATATTTAAAACAGAAAAAAGGACTACCAAAACGGTAAGAGATAGCGAAAAATGTCTCAGAATTGACCACCCCAAAACCATTATCGCTTTGTTCAGAAAAATTATAAAAAGTTCAAAAAGGCATTGCTGTCCAGCAGTACGGCCATGCCTTAGTAAATTTGAAATTTAGTCCCGTTGCAAAGCACGGGCAAACGGCTAGTATTATAATAATAATATGCCTTATTTCTACTGCCTGACTAGGACTAGTGAGTTCTAATATTCTAGCAGCAAGACAATTCATGAATGTAGATAGAAAAAGGATTGTGACTTTTATGATAATCGTAATATTAATATTTACTCATTCTCATACATCCTCATTTTCTCGAAATCACACTTAAATAAACCGATGCTAGTGCGGTACTCGAAGCACGGACCTACAGAATACGAGTCCTTTGCTTGCTCGAACTAGCTACTGAGACTCGAAATAGCTGCATCGCGCTAGTGGTATACTTATTACTTTCTGATCTAAATTCGAGAATTACTGCAAAAATAAACAATAGAAGAAACGTCCAGAAATATGAAAAAAATTAAATCGGAGCAAAAATAATAAATACTTTTTACAAAAACAAACACAATACTACCAATTTCTTATAATATTGGAAATTTCTCGGAAGTAATAGTTGTACAGTATAAACTGATGTGTATGTAGAATTGTAGATCCCATGTATAATTGTATATGGGGGTATTCTCAACCCTCATTCTGAATTGTGTTTGAGTTTGCCATGTTCCCTTTGCATTCATGTTATTTACTCTTGTTTTCGTGCTTACACCCTACATGAAAGAGCAATGTAATTACGCTTTCTCAACTCCATGTACCTATGTATGACACGTGTTTCATACGTATATGTTTGAAAATTGAAAGATGTGGGGATGAGTGAGAGAAGAGATAAATAGTTGAAAAATTAAGAACCAAATGGCCCGAACCGGGCTATTTTACATACGTTTTTTAGGGGTAACTAGAAATTTCTTAACATTTTTTTAAAGACAAGTGTTTCGCAACCTTTTTTATTTCGTAGCCATGATAGAGAAGCTACTGTAGACGCTTGTGGTCTGTGTTGTAGCCTGCCCATTCCGTAGTATGCCTCCTCTCTCTCTCTCTCTGATAGGTGAGAAGTGGCACAAACTTCCCATTTAGGTGCTGGATCAACACGAGCGCACCGGAAGGTATCCCTTACAAGCAACTGTAACCAAGTTTTGAATACAATTTTTTGTCGGCGTGGGGGTTCGAACCCGGGATCTTCTGCGTGGCAAGCGACTGCTTAACGACTGAGCTATTCGTGCGCTTTGAAACATGGTGTGGTCCAAAAACTATACAGCGAATTCCCTGCAGTATATGTTATTATGTATAGAACAATATACAGGGTGAACATAAAGTCTCACCCCACCCCCCGTATCTCGAGAATGGCTGAAAATAAAAGAAATCGCAAAAACACGTGTCCCTTTGATTTTAGGGGGATTAATTTTCAGCCAAAAAAAATTTGCCTACACGGCCCCAGTCAGGCTGGGCATGGACCAACTTTAAAATCTTCAATAGAATGGTATGTCTTGTGGCATATCGTCTCATTGAGAGAAGTTCATTACAACAAATTTGAATGAGCTACGACTTTCCGTTCTTGAGATACAGGGTCGGACGTCCTGCGTAATATCCATATATTTTGACCTATAAAACGGTGACCGCCGTAAATTCTAGAAAAATGAAATTTGTTGATAATAACTCCTTATTTCAAGAACTTTCGAACAAGTTTAAACTTGATTTGTTTTTTCGTTAAAATTTTTCGGGCTGTTCGTCCGGCTGGCTGACGAAACCAACCAGAAACTAACATCAACAGAGTATGTCGAGTTATAACTTTTTTGACAGGGCTTGTCATTAGGAGTTATTATCAACAAATTTTATTTTTCTGGAATTTACGGTTAACGAGTTATAGGTCAAAATATATGAATATTACGCAGGACGTTCGACCCTGTATCTCCAGAACGGTAAGTCGTAGCACACTGAAATTTATTGTAATGAACTTCTCTCAATGAGACTATTAAAACAATATGCCACAAGACGTACCATTCTATTTAAGATTTTAAAGTTCGTCCATGCCCAGATTGCCCAGCCTGACTGGGGCCGTGTAGGCAAATTTTTTTTGGCTGAAAATTAATCCCCTTAAAATCGAAGGGATACGTGTTTTTGTGTTTTCTTTTATTTTTAGCCAGTCTCGAGTTACGGGGGGTGGGGTGAGACTTTATGCTCACCCTGTGTAATACCTATTATGGAACAGATACCCTAAAAATGATAGGTCGAAATTTTTTATAGCTTTGCGTACATATTATATGTGTAAATACTTAGTTAGATAGGGACAACATGTCGCTCGAGTTAAACCATACTCACTTTGTATCTCTCCGAGTATCAGGCACAACATTCAAACAAACCTCGTAAGGTTTTGATGAAGGAGCTGGGCTCTCATTCATTGAAGACTGATTTTTATAACGAGAATGTTCTTGTATTTTTTTAAAAGATATTAAATAAATCTTCCTTCAAGGAATACTCACTTCGTTCACAACGAGTCCGCTTCCTCATCGATCTACATCTAACTACCGAGGTCGGTAGTTAACATACAAAGTAGGTATTCAATATTGAGGCTAAGTAGGATCCGAGTGAGGGATAAAGCAAGTAACAAAGCCAGAGAGCAGGCAAGAGAGAGAGAGAGAGATAAATACATTTTAGGAAAGAGCGGGGAGATACGTACATTGTAATAGAGAGATATGAGAGATACATTTTAAAAGAAAGAGCAAACTTAACATAAATAAAGAGTGAAATACAAAAATTGACCCATGGCATTCTAGTAATAGAGGATGTCGGGCAGAAGAAATAGTCCTTACTAGAATGAGGATAGGGCATACTATGTTCACACACAGTTACCTATTTACTAAGTCCCCCCGACCTTCTTGCCAATGTGGTGAGATTCTATCCGCCTCACACATTATGGCTTGCCCGGACCTTCAGCACCATCGAGTCTCTCTCCCTTCTATACCCTCCTTGCTAGACGACCAGTCGGGAAATGACTCCCTCATAGCATTCCTCAAAGCCACCAACATATTCCCCAAAATATAACTCGAGGATCCGGCGTGAACGACAGGCCTAACGCCTAGTTAAAGCGCCGTTAAACCGGAAAAAAAAAGAGTGAAATAATATGCTTTTTAATAAAGAAAAAGCTGAGAGTGATACATATTAATAAAGATAGAGCGAAGAGAAATACATTTTAATAATAAAGGAAGAGTGAAGGGAGACACATTTTAATAGAGAAAGAGCAAAAAGAGATAAATTTGAAAAAGACAAGAGCAAAGAGAGATATAGTTTAAAAAGAAAAAAAGTGAAGAGAGATATATTTTACTGTAAGAATGAAAAGATGATGAGAGATGTTGAGGAAGAGAGAAATGGAAAAGTGAAGCGTGTACGTACCAGTACCAGATGATAAACAAAATGAGTATAAATATTAGATGATGTTTGTAGAGAAGCTGAGAGAGATCTCGCTAGAAGAAGAGAGATGAAGCAAGAGAGGAGAGAGAGGTGAGGAAAAAATTCAGGGAGAGAAAGAGAGAGAGGAAAAAATTGAGGGAGAGAAAAAGAGAGGAAGAAATTGAGGGAGAGAAAAAGAGAGGAAAAAATTGAGGTACAGAGAGAGAGGTGAGGAAAAAATTGAGGGAGAGAAAAAGAGAGAAGAGAGAGGAAAAAATTGAGGGAGAGATAGAGAGAGAAAGAGATTAGAAAGAGCAAGGGAGGGGAAGATAGAAGACTTGTTAGAGAAAAGAAATGGACAAACTGAGAGACACAAGAAAACAAATAAAACAAATAATAGGAGAGTTGTAATAGAGAACACAGGAAAAAAGAGAGAGAAATCTGTACACAATATTGAGAGAAAAAAAAGTGATAGGAAGGAGAGGAAAACTGTGTGTAGAGTTTTATAGCGGCTAAGAGAGGTAAAAAAAGAAAGAGAGGGGGAGAGAGAAAGAGAGAGAAAGAGAGAGAGACGAGAGAGAGAAAGAGAGAGAGAGAGAGAGAGAGAGAGAGAGAAAAGAGAGAGAGGGAGAGAAAGAGAGAGAGAGGAGGGAGGTAGGATGTAAACAAGAGATAGAAAAAATCTTGTTGACCCGAATTCAAAAGGTATGACTGAACGGTACACTGCCTGAGCTATCCTACTCCTCTTTCTCTCCCTCTCTCATTTCCTTCCGTTATCTCTGTCTCTTAATATTTTCATTCCCCACTCTCACTCTATATCTCTGATTTTTGAAATTCATTGTGGACTACATTTTGCAGATATCTGTTTGGATGATTTGTGCATTCTTTTTCTTTTTTGTGATTACCTATAATTGTTCACTAGGAAAAAATTGAAAATTGTTAAAGTTAAATTGTTATTTCCAACCAGCCGATGATATGAGGACAATCTCTGTTCCAAATTTCATATCGAGCTAGAGTGACTAAAAAATTCACGAACAGACCAAATATGATGATCACACAGAACAAAATGTTATTCACACACAGGGCAAATGTGATGCACACACAGGGCAAATGTGATGCACACACAGAGAAGATATAACGCACACACAAATCAAATGTGATGCACCCATAAAGCATAAATGATGCCCACACAGAGCAAATATGATGCACAGACAGAGCAAATGTGATGCACATACAGAGCAAATGTGATGAACATACAGAGCAAATGTGATGCCCTCCGAGTTATTGCAACAAATTCGAAATAATATTATGGTTTGTTGAGTTGTCACCATAGTAGTTGAGTAGTCAGCAAGGTATGTTTGTAATCCGTGTGCGATCCCCAGAACGGTAGACATACTTTCTTCTTTACCTGATATTACGGCTCCACTCCTAACGAGGAAAGCAATGAGGCAGCATTGTGAGCAAGCAATGGAATAATTGGGCTAAAGTTATAAGTGTGATATATGAACACACAAAAAAAATTGCACACAATACAGTCATAATAGTCTATTGATGAAAACAGTGAAGCTACCACAAGACGGGTAAAGAAAGATGAGTTGGACAAAGTAGTGCGAATAAGAGAGAAAGGATGAGAAGGAAACAATTTATATTTATGTTTCTACGAGAGAAAAATAAATCTGAATAAGAAAAGTGAGAAAAAGGAACAATACTAGCTGAATGAATGCCAAATATGTACTTCCACAATGCAGGTACCTACACATTACATAGAGAGGTACATAGCTCTGTCTTATACGACTAAAAGCAAAATGAAAAATGGCACAAAGGTTCAATAGTTTGACCTCTTGTCAAATAGAAAAGGAAGCCTCGTTTAACATCAGTTTGAGATTGAATTGAATGAAGCGAGTTGAAGAAGAGAGAATGAAATGAGTGAATATCTGATGAAATGAAATGGAATGAGAAAAATGGGTAATATTAGGGTGGAAAAGATTGTAATAGGCAACGACCCAACTCAATGTACAGTTGAGTACAGTTGAGTTATTTTACATTAAATTTTTCATATTTTCTTTTATTATTTTATACTATTTGGGCATGTCGAAAACGAAATAAAACTCACAAAAATTTCTAGGAGTAGAGAAGAAAGAAAATAATTGCATAGTTTTGTAAAGTTAAATTGCTGTAGAGTAAAGAAAAGAAGGTTTACTATAACAGCTGGAAATATGGCGAATTGAGAGAATGGTAAAGTAGGGCTCTGGAATGATGAATAATAGAACCTTACAGACTTGTTCATGTAAAAAAATAACTATTCTCAAGTGAAATGAACTGAGAGAAAGAAGGAGGAAAAGACAGTTAACTCGGTAGTATTTATAATAAAATTTGAGTTAAACTTAATTTTCTAAGACGAAGATGATTTCTCAGGTTAGACGCGAAGATGATTGCAGAATGGATTATAGAATGGTGGTTGATTAGTTGTATGAAATAGGAAGGAATAAACTGGTGTGACGCCAGTACGCCACAGAACTTCTCTTATCCCTCGAAAAAAACTCTTTTGACCAGTAGTAACAGTTTAACAGATAACGAAAACAGCACCTCAAACACATTGGATTTGAAATGTCACTACACTCACAACTTATGTCAAGGGTAAATAAAATTGGTCCAAACGGGTTCCCGGAAAATACCGGTAAATTGGGGACGGGTTCTAAAAGCTAAAAGGTGTGAGATATACAAAAAGGCTACTTGCAATTTTTTTAAGTTTCTAGCTTATACCGTTCTGGAGATGTTTTGTTTATGGACAGATCGACACATGGACCATTGGCTTTAGGGTTTAGGGATTTAGGGTCTGGGGACCCTAAAAGGTGTTTTGGCACTGAAAACTGACTATCGAAAAATTTGGGTGATTCCATTACTTTCCTTTCTATAGGATAAGGAAAGTAAAAGAATGATGTACTTAATATCACTTTATAACTGTCGCTGTTAACTTTGTACGTGTAGTGTGTACCATTAGTAAATTTTATACTTTATTAGATATAAATGGGCATAATGTACAATATAAATAATTATTCAAACAATGAAAAAAAATAGAAACAATATATACATTTATACAATAAAATGAAAAAGAATAGAAAAATATATAAAAACATACATATGTCCTAACTAAAGGGCGGGGTTATTGCCTATGGCAATCTCTTCCACCCAACTCTATTGTAATGGAAGGAGCAACATGCTGTAGAATGCAGCTTAGAATGCAGGTTGATGACAGGTGAGGAGCGTTTTAGATTGGATATTTTCGCCAGACGAATTATTGCTGTGAATGACAAGGTATTTTTGTGCCTCTTCGGTGTGGATAAATGTTTTTGACAAAATGGTAAATAAAGAGCCCGCGATTAGCTCTGTAGATAATCACTCGCTTGCCATGTGGAAGATCCCGGATTCGATCCCCGTGCCGACAAAAAATTGTATTTTTTGGTTACAGTTGTTTGTAAGGGATACCAAGGTGCGCTCGTGTATACCCAGCACCTAAATGGGAAGTATTGTGTCACTTCTCGCCCATCAGAGGGGAGGCATACTACGGAATGGGCAAGCTACAACACAAACCACAAACGTCCTGTTTCATGGCTATGAAGGAAGCAGTGGGGCGGGCCTTTGCGGGCCAGACTTCTGTAGAAAATCTGAAAGCTTAGGTACACTGGCAACAGTGTACCAGGCCGAGATTTTCGCCATTATAATGGGAGCCAGGCACGCACTGGAAATAGGCTGGAAAGGGAAGAAAATTACTTTCTTCTCCGACAGCCAAGCCGCCCTCAAAGCTTTAGAAACATACCAAATTAAGTCAAAATTGGTATGGGAGTGTGTTGGAACACTTAATGAACTAGCCACCCATAACAAGGTAAACTTGGAATGGATTCCAGGGCATAGTGGTCTCCAAGGCAACGAGGCTGCAGATCTCCTAGCAAGAGAGGCTGCAGAAAAAAGCTTCACTGGCCCTGAACCGGTGCTGGCCATACCCAAATGCCTGGTCCGTTTTAGTGCCAGGAAATGGGTCATGGATGAAGCAAATAAAGCTTGGAGAAACTCCAGTGGCATGCGACACTCTAAGCTGACGCTAACAGGATACTCCAAGAAACTCACTCAGGAATCTCTGTCACTCAACAGAAATAAACTAAGATTAATAGTGAGCCTACTCACTGGCCACGGACCACTTAGGAAACACTTACACAGATTAGGACTCTCTAGAGGAGAACCAATCGATTGTAGGCTATGTGGTCTGGAAGAAGAAACAGCAACACACATTCTCTTCGAATGTGAGGCGCTGGATAACAGGAGATTTAGGATTTTCGAATCCAATAATCTCGAAGATCTCCATAACCAAGAACACCTCGTCCAGAGACTGACACTTCTCATGAAGGGAACAGGTTTCTGGACTTAGGGCGTTAAGCATTGGACAACCACTCTCAACTAAGCCCAGTTGGGCCGTCATAGGCACAGAACTGGGAAATAGGATGAGAGATTTTCTCCCTGGTCACAATAGATCTTACTAGGTCGCAGTGTTAATTGTATGGTGTTTCAGACGAAACCCTGCAACCAGGTTTTATAATAATAATAATAATAATAATGGCTATGAAATAAAAAAGGCTGTGAAACACTCATCTTTAAAAAAAAAAAAAAAAAAAAAAATCATTCATCAATTTTGTTTAATTTCTTGATTTCCTCTAACGTTTCATTCATTCATCCATAACTTGATTTTTCAAAATCTTAAGAAACTTTCTTTGTTATTAGAAGTGGAACTGCTGAATGATTGATGGGCTTTTCTGTATTGGCATTTCTTGTAATGAATCATTGGAAAGTAGATTAGAAAATATAAATTACAAGTGATAAATATGAAGAGAGAGAGAGAGAGAAAAAGAGGGCGGTACAAGAGAGGGAGAATGAAAATAGACGAATAGAAAGCAGATAGAAAGTGAGAGATAGGGTATTAGAAGGAGGGAGAGATAATTTCCAATTAATTGACACTCATTTATCTTGAGAGAAGATTTTTGAGATTCAAGAGGTCTAGCGAAAGAAGGGAGAATTAACCACTTATTTAATAATTGCATTATTGGAGGAGCAACTCATTGGAAATTTTGGCCACACGCCAGCTTTAACCATGTACGAGAACAGTTTGTGCATCTAATGTACTTAAACATAAGAGTAACATAAGAATTCAGTTAACATTCTTAGAATTTCATTAAAAAATAGAAAATTCTGCTCCGTGTTACTTGACTGGAATATTGTTTATAACCGATCAGGACTCGGATTTACTTTTAGCATAAGTGTTCTTCACTTTCTCACCCGAGAATTAAGTTAACCTGGGTTTTGATGACTATCAATAGTCGACTACCTAGCTTTATCAGTGATCATTAGAGCTCTTGGATGAGCTTCTGAAATGTTTCTATGATTTGGAACACATACTATTACTGAAACCCTTGAAGCGTTCCTAATTCCTACACTCATGCCGTTCTGTGAAAAAGAACACTCTTAACAGTCTTAACACAGGTAGGTAATAGGTAACTGAGTGTAGGTAATTATTTACCCGAGTTGATGATAATAAATTGCTCCATCGCTCAATTCCCTGTAGCTGTAACTTACCATTTACAGTATCTATCTATTATGTACGTACCCATCCAGTACCACACCTGATATACACGTACCTACTATATGTATCTACATTTCAGTGGCGAAGTTCCAGAAGATTGACGGGCATGGTGAAGATGAGAGTCGTTTCTTTTTTCTGAGTACCCACTGTCTAAAAATTTAAATGTATCAGATACATAGTACATCAACATTCAACATGCTATAACTGTCAGGGGTGATATTTTGTACCTACATGGAAATAATATGTAGGTACAAATTTAGGTGATCAACTGCAGAATTAACCGAGCACTTGTTCTTTTTTCACTTGACTCCACGCCCATAATAGGGCAACTAAGCTGGTGATTTTGAATTATTGATCTTAAATTTCTGTTGAATTACGAATTCACTGTCCCGTTTTGTCGATACCTTGATAGTAAATTATTGAGTGCATACTAGTCGTGAATTTTATCATTCCTTGCTACACCTCCGTGCTTGTTTACCTCCCTATGAATAACTAAGTCGAGCTGTGGATTGGGACCTCCTGCATTGTTCTCTCTTTCTCTGCCTCCTCCTAAATCCATCGTTCTCTTTATAAATTTGCGTTACCTATATCATATCTTTGTTGCTCTAAATCTATCTATGCCCTGCAATATTATTCGATAATAATTTAGGACATTTGTAAATTGATTTATAAATTGATGAAAAGCGATGTCGACTTTTTTTGAAATCCTTGATTGGCTGGGTTATCTCTGTGGTTTATTAAAGGTACAAACGATGTATTTTATCTTTACTCTGCGCTTTTTATTTGCGATTTTGTATTGAAAATGATACAGTTTCAGATTTCGGTCGGGATCGGAGCAGCAAAACTTAAAATAAAAATCTTCTAGCAGCAAACTACGTTTAAGAATTTATTAATTTTACTATTACCCTATTTTGGCGCTTAGGTCGGGTTTTACAAGAATATATCCAATCTCGCAGATTCACTCCATTTTTTTTTTTTTTTTTTTTTTTTTTTCGTAAATGCCTACCCTACGGGCTACGGATAATTTAAACTGTTTAGAATGTTTACATAGTACAGCAGAATTTTGTTTGGATTGTCAACTTACTGCACAAACAGTTTTCCATTAAACAGCATTTTTCTATACCCTTGGGAGTTGTATTTTATTCCAAGACCCTTGAGAAAGAGGAGGAGAACGGAAAGGAAAATATTTGTCTGGGAGTTTAGAAAACTAGCGAAAACCGTAGAAATAATAAATTATTGTTATTATTACTCCCAAAAACCTTAGCGGTCACACATCATTAAGTTTCTTTTGGTGAGAATATGTATACGCTTGCCGATATGGGAAAAAATAGCAGTTTCATTTCTATGATTAATAAACGTAATTATTATTTCAAGTTAAAAATAATTCATGAGTCGTTTCTACTTCATGTTCTACCGCTAGAATAAAATGTCGTACCAAAACTGATGATGATAGTTATCATATTTGTGTTAATCACTTTCGCGATATCACAACTCAAACTCGCTTTACAAAATCTATGCTGAAACCGGGACTTGAACCACCGACCTCCAGGTTGCAAGTCCGCCGGCTTATCGATCAAGCTACTTAGGTCAGTCTGATGATAACTGATGATAATAATAATAAATGAAAGCCCCCAGGACACACGAATCACATAGTGTTCACAAAACATAGTAAATAGGTATGCTAAAGTTACACTTGTATACACACAAAATACACATATTACACACTCTCACAGCACGTGGAAAATGAAAACTGAAAGAAAAGAAATTCATCAAGTGCTTTTGTTTCATACCTTCCGGTCATACTCAACACTTGGTGAAAATGGAGTAAAACGAGAGAGAGAGATAATATGAAGAGTTAGTGAGAGATATACGAAGATAGGGGAAGAGAGAAATGAAAAGAGAGGGAGAGATTCGAGTTAGGAATAGAGGAGTATGTAACAAGAGATAGAGTAGAAAGAGGATGGGGAGAGAGAGAGAAAGAAGGGAATAAAGGAGGAGAAGAATACATGGGGTGGGATGAAGAGGGAGAGAAATGGAGAGTAAGAGACAGGGCTAAAAGGGAAACGGAAAGAGATAGAGATAACTTCACGTCAACAGCTTTTGTTGTGAGCTTTATGATGATATCCTCAACCCATATCTGGACAGGATGATGAGAAGGAAGAGAGAGAAGAAGAGAGAGAGACAGGAGGTTAGACAAAGAAAGAACAGAGAGGAAGTACAAGAGATAGAAAAAGAGAAGAAATGATTGAAGAAAAAAACAGAGAGAGGGTGAGAAAGAGAAAGAGTGAGTAAGAGAGAGAGTGAGTAAGAGAGAGAGAGAGAGAGTGGTTGAGAGAAACAGAGTGACTAAGAGAGAGAGAGTGGGTAAAAGTCAAGGAAAGTAGAAGATGAGAACTTTGATTGAGGAGAGAAAGGAGGAAATAGGAGGGAGAAGAGAGATGCGGCTAAATGTAATAAAGGCAAAACTGAAATACAAAGGGAGAAAAAGATGTAAGAAAATAAAGAGAAAAAATACAGCGCAGAGACATAACAAAACGGAATAATATTATTCCATGGATTTCAGATGTCCGCATAAATACATATTAAATTTATGTATGTACAATGTACATTGTACATACGACTGTCAGTTTTCTAGATTCCATTGCTCTTCTGCTGACCCAGAAAAGTATTCATAAAATTATTTACCATCCGCCGACCGACCCCTGGTAGGTTTGGGAAAAGGTAGCATAAAATTTACTATCCTAGGTATACTGAACGTAAAAATTTTTACTCATCTGGCATTACATAGAAAATTCCTTATTTTTCTGATTGGTAAAAAACGCCCTCAAGAACAATTCAAATTATTACAAATACCAGAAAGTTACACCAGCACACTGAAAAAAAGAGAGTAAATTGAAGGAAAGCAAATAAGTATACTGTACTTCTAGGTACAAGTCCAATACCTCAAAGATCAGGCTTCTCATTTTTAATCTGATAATAGCGGTTTTGAAACCCAACCGGGACATGACAAGTTATTATTCTCTTATTTAAGATTTTGACCACATAATAATACGTCTTGGGCTTATTGCTCGAATACCGAGACTCATCGGTCCTAATCGGGCAGTACAATAAATAAAGCGACATTATAATTGTCTACTTATGTATGTATATTAATATACCTTTCCTCTCTCCCTCTTTTTCTATAAATATGTTTTCCTCTGTTTCTCCCTCTTCCATCTCTCTCTCTCTCTCTCTCTCTCTCTCTCTCTCTCTCTCTCTCTCTCTCCCCTCCTTTTTCTTCTTCTTCTGCTAATATTCTCTCTTCCTGAGGAGAAACTCTTGCCTCTGCGTCTCTTCAATCATGCAAATCCCGTCGCATATTTACTCTCTCCCCTCTCCCTGCCTCTAGTGCAAAAGTCATTAATCAATTTTAATAAATTATACAAAGGAAAACACAGTCCCGAGACTGACATTTACCTTACCCTTACTAGCCCAAACTCCCTCGTAGATTATTTGAACGTGAGAACTACGTATACAGTCATATAATAATAATAATAACACTCTTTGGTGGAAGGCAACCACCAGGCGAGGTTAATGCTCAAAGCATTTTCCATCACCTCAGAGTCTTATTATTATGTGCACACAAACTCAAATTAATGAAGGAAAACAATAGTTCTGCATCTGAGAGCTAAGAACTGGTACATATATCACAGTGGAATCGTACCAGCTACTCTCCTTTACCTCAACCAGCCTCGGTTAGGTGAGGTCAAAGTAGCTTTTCCTGAGAAGTAACAGAACTTTCTGTCCGAAAATAATGCCCATACCAAGGGTCGAACTCAAGATCCCTGGATCACAGGCAGTAGTCATAACCGCTATACCTCGAGGTTAGCCATTATTATAGACTGGTTGGAGTTCCACAAGAGAAGCACCAATTATTACACCGACCTCTATTTAGATCTATTGTGACGGGGTTAGGCATACTGCTATTAAACTTTATAGTAGAGTTAAAGGTTATAGATCTTTTATATCTCGATAGTTGGTACTGTCATTTTGGAGGCTAAACGGAGGGTAAAACCCCTACCTCGAATGATCTTGAATGCCAATAGATTACCAAGAAATTCTTTGAAATTCGTATTATGGTTACTATTTTAACTTAAATAAAAGGAATTTATAACCCTTTTTTAAAACGAATAGAAAAGCCGGTTTCTAAGAATAAAATGACGTATTTCTGAAAAATATTATCTTTCTCAAGTCGAGTTGAAAGTTAGGTATAATTTAGATATTTTTATGCTAAGATTTTAAGCTGGGGCTTTTCATTCAAGATTATAAGCTGGGGCTTTTCATTGAAGATTATTGTGACACGACTCGAAATATTTAATCCAAAAATAAAACGAAAGTTACTCTTTGAAGAGCCTACGAAATTTCAAAAGCCTAATGAAAAGCTTACTCGGTGCTGTGTTAGTGTAAGCTATGTATGACACACGCAGCCGAAACATATTCTATTAAAGCTAGCTAATCAACAAGGGAAATCTTCCTCAAATATTTTAAATTTAAATAATTTCAATGATAAAGTACGAAAAGAACTAAATTTTGTCCGACTTTGCCATTTTTACTTCTTTTATAATGTCTCACTCATTTCATTTTATTTATTTTCCTCTTTTCCTGTGATATTTTAATTTTCTCTTTCTCTGTCAATCTTTTTCGTATATTCCTGTCCCAACTCTCTCTCTCTCGCCCTATCTAATCCTATTAGATTCATTATCACCAAGCAGAAGTGCTAATGAGCGAGAAGTGTCGGAATATTTTCTCATATTTTGTAGAGAGGAATTAATTTATTATTCCAATGAAAACAATAATTAATTCACGCTCGGCTTTCCAATTTCAAAACTTCCCTTATATTTTCCTGCTGAGCATTTACCTGCCTATCTTATTTGAACTATAGCGTCACCGTGGCTGAGTAGTGCAGCACACTGACTTGCACGCACGGTAACCTGGGTTCGATCCTTAACAGTAAAACAATTTTATTCTGCTTTTTTTTATATTACTTCAAAGCCAACTCCGCCTATATTTTAAAACACACCTCATGCATCCTCATTTCTATTCTGTACTTGGTTATCCGGGGTCTACTTATATCTCGTGAGGAGAAATGAGTAACTATTTGAGGAGGTATTTGGAAGAAGGTAAAGCGAGTTTGACTAGTTGTGATATCACGAAAATGATGAATACAAATATGATAACTTTACATTATTATTATTTTAAGCTTCATATTCAACTTGCGTGGAAATTATTTTACACTCGTAAAAATTACTCGTAAATAAAGAATAAGAAACATTTTTGAGAGAAAAGAATCACTGTCCAACCGATCATACTTCACTAAAATATCACTTAGAAATAAAATTTATCTTTGTTTTTTTTTTTTTTTTTTTTTTTTTTTGAACAAGAAGTTGAATAAAAGTTCTGCCTTCGAAACTATTTGTTGTGGTACTAATTTTCTCCTCAGGCAAAAGGCAAAAATATACAACTTTTTCTAGTTTTATAATTCTGGTCTGAACAGAGAGAGAAAAAAAGAGAAAGAAAGCGACAGAAATAGAGAAAGAGAGACAAAATACAGAGAGAGAGAGAGAGAAAGAGAGAAAAAGAAAGAGAGAGAGAGAGAGAGAGAGAGAGAGAGAGAGAGAGAGAGAGAGAGAGAGGAGAAAGGAGAAAGGCAATCAATAAAAAATTCAAATCCAATTAAAATTTATTATGCTTCAAAAAGAAATCTTCCATTATTCTTCACTTATGTACACACAGTTCAATTTTGTTTCCCATATTTTTCTACCCATGTTATTTTTGGGACATGTTCTCTCTCTCTCTCTCTTTCTCTCTCTCTCTCTTTCTCTCACTCTCTCACTCTCTCTTTCTCTCTCTCTCTTTTTTTCTCTCACTCTCTCTCTCTCTCTCTCTCTTTCTCTCTCTCTCTCCCTCCCTCGTCCTCCTCCTCCTTCCATTATTTTACTTTCTTTGTATGTGTTTAATTTTAAAATTCTTGTCATTTTCTATCAAAAATAGAAATATACTAGATCGAGATCAATAGTCTCTTCAGACTTTTCGGCGCCGCTCATGTTTTGTTAAGGAGATAAAAGATAAAAAGTTTCCACCAATGTAGATATACCTTACACTACATATTATATTTAACTATTGTGTTTGGAATCTATTCTGTCGTGTCATAAATTACAAGTTAAGAATACAAAGTTTAGAAAGAGTATTAATAATATTCTTTTTTCAGACGAGAAACTTTAACTCCCACCGACGCTCGTAGAAGCCTTGAGCCTTGTTAATGTGTATCTTTAATTTATCGACTCAAATTTATGTATTTCACCCATAAAGTGACACAATTAGTAAACAATGTACAATTGTACATACATACCAGAAAGAGTTTGCAACAATTATCAGACGTTAGTTGCCGCCACTGGTCTTGAGACCATTAAAATTATAACAACCCCTGACAACCAAGATATAAACCAAGATGTAAATTTAATTCAAACTAACACAGCAAAAAAAACGCTACCAAGTCTGGTGGCTGAGTTTTACAGCTCCTTATAAATATTTAAATCGTAAAACTAATAATATGTATTTACTTTTGGTACCTAGGTACTTTTGGAATATTTAGGACATAACATGCATAACGGAAAAACACAAAATTTTATACTACAGGTACAATTTCCAAGTTATGAGCATATTTTATTTTAATATTGAATTCACTATTTATAAGACATATTTATGTATAATTGTATAAACAAGTAATGATAAAAATTAAATAAAAAATTGGGAACAATATAAACAATAAAAAAAAGATAAAGAACATCAATAAAATATGCCTATGCCTAATCTCATCCACCCAACCTTTAAGACTGAATAAAATTTTAATTCCTTGACAAATAGACAGTAAAGAATAAAAGTGAAGAGTAAAGAAAGAGAACCAGAGAGAAAGATAAAATGAGGACGAATGAGGAAGAGATACAGAGAAAGAAGTTAATGACAAAAGGAGAAGGAGAAACTGTATGAAGAAGAGGAGATGGGGGAAGAGAAACCTTAATTTAATCTGATTCCCTGACGTGTCTTTCTCTTCCTATACATCCCATCCTTGTTTATATTTACACTTAGTCGTAATTTGTATTCAGATTATATTACCCATGTGTTCTATCTCTTTCTCTCAGACAGACACATACAGACGCACACACACACACACAAACACACAAACACACACGCACACAACACATACATACAGACGCACACACAACACACACGCACAAAACACACAACTCACACATTACACACACACACTCACACCATTTCTCGTGTAGCCCCATTTTCCCTTTGCTCAAAATCTCTCTCTCCTTATCTCGTCTCTTCTCCTCTGTCTCTCCCCTTTTGTATGTCTCATTGTTCCCTCGCTTTTCTCATTTAATATTCTATTTTCCGTCCTTCTCATCTCATTGCTAATTCATTTCCAATATGTAAACATGTCGGGTAATTGGATTACTGGTTGGAATATATAGAACAGCAAGCATAAAGAGAGGAGAGAAACTAGGACGAGGAGGTAGCGAAAGTGAGTGGGTGAAGCTGAGAGAGAAATAGAACGTTGAGAAAATGAGGAAAAGTGAATTAGTGAGAAAGACATGTCAAATCTACATAAAAATCATGAGGGAAGGAGACATAATAGGAGGGCCGGAGGGGGAGTGAGAGTGATACACACAAACACACACACTCACACATACATGCACAAACACGCACACAGACACACAAACACATTTCTATTGCCTTCATAGGAGAAAAAAAAATCATGTGTATCTGGTGTGATATGATCATATGAACCAAAAAACTATTTCCGTAACCATTTAACTACCAAATTAACAGTCATAACGAAAACTAAATGGGAATGATTCAATTTTATACCGATTCTATTTGGTCATAAGGCCCACCATATTTAAAAAAAAATAACCATGGGTTTTTTTATTTCCTTTTCAAGCATTTGAATGGAACCCTCAATAGAGCCTTCTTTGTTACGAGAACAATCAGAATAGAAATCTTACAAAGACGGCAGGAGAGAAATCTTACAGAAGAATGGAAGTTTCCTATAAGAGAAGGTGAAAAAGGAAAAAGAATGTAATAGGGACGTAATACAGCAGGTTGTGGGGAGGAAGGCAGGGATTACTCGTGGCACGTGCCTGATGAATACAGATTGGTATGCCAGGCCCGTCCTGCAGGGGGACGAGGCGGGTTCTACACATGATTTTTTTTTTTTTTAAAGATGAGTGTTTCACAAGTTTCATATCCTTTTTATTTCGTAGCCATGAAACAGGAGCTACTGCAGACGCTTGTGGTCTGTGTTGTGGTCTGTGCCCATCCCGTAGGTACCAAGGAAAAAGGGACACGGAGGACTGTATAAAAGTCGTGGCCTTTGTAGAGTTAGCTTTCTTTGGTTTTGAGCAGTGGACTAATTGGACTATGATAGGGCTATCAATGTTGTTGTTGTTATAGCCAGCTTGTGGCTACAACTGAAGGGGTGAGTGATGGTCTCCAGGCAAATGTATTTTAAAGTTGGCTCGTCCTGAACAACATATTTCTATGTGCGATCAATCATCATGAGGACTTGGACTTTTCTTTATAAGCCACTAGCGGGCTGTCGCCCGCTTTGCGGGCCGAGGCATGGCCGTGAAAGCAAAAAATCCTTTTTCGCCAATGGCAGGTGTTGTAGTGGGAGTTTCGAAAAATCCCGTCTTATTGCACATCTAGACTATAAGACAAAGCTACCTACCAAATTTCAGCTTCCTAGGACTTACGGTTTGGGCTGTAGAGCGATGATCAGTCAGTGGTCAGTGGTCAGTGAGTGTCTTTGACATTTATATATTAAGATAAAACCATAGGAAACTGCAAGTTAGTCTGGCTTGTAAGAGTTGGCTAGTCAGTTCTCTGTTTATAGTCCTCTAGCGAGACACTGGTCTTCTCCCTGTTAAATGTCCCCCAGCCAGACTATGAATGTTGTTCCGTTCACTTACATTGACTAGAGTGTACTGAGGGCAGACTCTCGAAGCTGGAAGTTCAAGAGCCTGCTACAAGTTGGGGCTTGTCTTCGACTTGAATACAGGGTGTTAGGGGTAAGGATATACAGTGTGTAACATGAATAGTTATATTTCACAGGGTCACAGCGTTGTAATTTATTATAAAGTAAAACAGTACATAATAATTTATGCAGAAGTTGAACAATGTCGCCCCTGCTTAAGTGGAATAAGACAGAGTAAAAGAAGAAGAATAATAATGTACGAGTATGCATATTTAAAAAAAAAATTGATTGGATTGTTGTAGTAGAAACGCGATGTCGCTGGTTCGAAGTTGTTGAAGCTACAGTAAATTTAAAAAAAAGTCCGGAAATATTAAAAAAAAAATGGAATCGGAGCAAAATATTATTATTATTTTACAAAAACGAGCACAATATGTTCAAAAGAAACTTACCAGGAGGAACTCTCAGTAAAATTGGGTATTCCTGGATGTCGGTAACTGATGAGATAGTGAGAATCACAGGGAGTGGTGTCGGGTGGATGAAGTCCCTGTCCTGAAAGTTCAGGGAATCGAATCAGATAGTATAGTAGTGCTTTATTTAAACTGTCGGCTCGAGAAATGTCCGATTACGTTGACAGACAGGAAATTTTTAGTTGTATTGAAATCATTATCGTTACAAAGAAATGATAGAGTATTTACATATATGTACGAGTATGATTTTAAAAAATAACCAGAGTTTGACGATAGTGAAGGTTCACTAAATCTAGTTCATCTAAGTTTGAACAGTAGAAAGTCAACTCTCTACCGTCACGGATTCAATAGGATATTATTTTCTCTGCCTCGGGTTTTCATTTGAAAAGAAAAGCTCCATCTCTCCCAGGAATTGACACTCTCTCATCTAACATCTAGCTAATTCCCATTTCATTCTGAACTCCACAAGTTTTTCGCTCCATCCTCTTTCTCTTTTTTCTCTGATCTTTTCCCTTTTTATTTCTTATCTTCTCTTTTCCTTTTCTCATTCTTCTCTTTTTCCTTTTCTCTTTCTTCTCCTCTCTTTTCCTTTCCCTTTCTTTTCCTCTCTTTTCTCTTTCTCTTTTTTTCTCATCTCTTCTCCCTTTATCTTTCTTCTCCCCACTTTGTTTCTTCTTCTCTAATTTCACATTTCGCTCACATTTTTCTCCTTTGAAGTGTATCTTTCTCTTTTGAATTATCTATCTTCTTCTTCTTTCAACCTCTCACTCTCTTTATAATATGTTCCCTCTGTCTCCCACATCATACCTAACAAAATATATCATAAATTTTTGTGTTTCCCACTCTCCTCCTATCTATTTTCATTTCATTAAAATACTTAGCTCCTCCTTTGTTTGTTTATTTTGCTTTCCAAAATAAATTTGATTACAATTCATTACAGTTAATTTACTTTTGTATTAAGACTCTTGGTTCGAGAGCAAATGGAGGGTAAAACTCCAGTCTCAAACAAAGAGACGTTGATCTTAATCTAAAAATAAATATGGATAAAATGTTCTAATATTGAATTTGGGAAATACTTACTTTGGGGTTTGTCATTTGTCATATTTATGTAAATTACAAAAGAGCGACTTCATCCAACGTCAAGGACACGTTACACACACCAGCTCGTTCTGTCATTGAAGTTTAGCAACCTCGGGCGAGGATAGGACTTGGATGAATTCATAGCTTTTCTTGTAACCTCGTGAGGTTAAAAGGTTCATTGCTGGTATATGAGTTTCCACCGAATGAAGGGTAAATTATGATTTTTCAGTTAAATTCAACGTTATCCCTTATTCCCCCCCAAAAAGAAACCGACTGTTTTTGGCTATGACAGGACTCCAACCACGACCTGATGTTCCCTGCCTGTGTGGTCACTTATTCCGTGCATTATTATTCAGAAAGTGGAATAACATTTTTTTTTTCTTTCAATATACATCTACACTTAATTAGGTACATACTAGTATGCATCCTAATAAGCAATTAATGATGTGAAGATGCAATGGCCTGAACAACACACCTGTGGCTGAAGTCTGCAGAGAGAAGCTAGCTTGCCCGGCTGCTTTCTTTACAGCTGTTCCACTGTTTAGTGCAATGGTGGTATCGATCGCTCAGAAACGTAAGGTGAAAGCCATGAACCTGACGTATGCCGTGACGAAGCACAGTAATAATAAATTTACACGTATTACAGTATAGTTGTTTAGTAAAAAAATGTATAAATATACTGCTGTTTAAAAATCGTAATACCAGGGGAGAACTTTTGGTGGTGTTAAAAAGAAATGGTGATTTTCTTATAATAATAATAATAAAACTCTTTAGTGGAAGGTAACCACCAGGCGAGGTTAATGCTTAAAGCATTTTCTACCACCTAACCCTCAGAGTTTTATTACTCAATGCGGTCACAAACTCAATTTAATGAGGAAAAATTCATGCACTGGGTGGGATTCGAACCAACGGATCCCGACGCTACCTGGATTACCAGACTAACGCCTAAACCACTTGACTTGACTATCAGTTTCTTGAGTGAGATTGGGAAAGGTTTGTTGGTAGTTTATCGTTTCAAATAAGTAACGAGGGAAAAAAGCGCTCTTAACGAGGAAGGAGACCAACAAACCAAACGTCCATCAGTCTCGTGAAAATACGGAGATGCCAGCCACGTGGATTGTTGATTGTAAGCCGGCGGCCACAACGAGGACCCTGGCCTATACCCTAGACCCTAGACCAGGGGTCGGCAATTAAATCCTGTTAGGGTCCGGATTAACATGAGAAAAATCTCCGCGGTCCGGATTATTAGACATATATTATTTGATCAAGTTTTATTTAAAAATAACACAGAATATATACATACATAGGAATTAAAATTAACAAAACAAAATTTGATCAAGGGCGCTGTTCTAATGCCAACGGCATTCTCTTCCTTTAATTTTTTTTATTAATCAACGGATTAATAAGAACCATCAGTCTCTTTGCACATTTTTAGGACTGCTTCTTCTTGCAAATCAATTTTTTTTTAAGCAAGAGAAAAAATATTATTTTTCGAACCTAAAATTTTGTTCGCGGTCCGGATTCGGACCGCGGTCCGCTAATTGCCGACCGAGGCCCTAGACCCGAGGCCCTAGACCCCGCGACCCCAGACCTTGGTACCTAATACAGCTTGATATGGATGTTTTTTTGCGACTCCGTTGTGACCGCTTACATTTTATAACATGGTTCAATTATTTACGTGGGTTCTACCACAGGGTTCTCGTTGTGGCCACCTATTAAGAGCTATAATTCAATTTTCTAGTTTAATTCGAAGTACAAATTAGAGTTTCGTGTTTCTGAAAATTTGTAATATGTAATAATTATGTGGAATTCCCACCACTCTTGCCGAACTTTCTAAACTTCGTGAGCAAAATACTTAAATACTATACCATTAGTTTGAGACAAGTTCGATTAAATACAATGCTACAGGCAATAAACTCGGAACTCACACTTTAAAAATGAACAATAATAATGAATTGAAAATGAAATGAATTCATCTCTATGTATAAATTTAATTATAAATATGGGTATTCATTAAAATACATTATGATAAATTTGCATGGTAAGTTGAATTCAGCCAAAAATAAAGAAGCACTCCGATTTCACACCAATGTCTTATTGATTTGTAAGCTTGACCTAATTTTTGCTTTCCTTTAAATGTTTCAGATATGATGTACAAACAGATTTGGACCAAATTCCGATATACGACAATTTCTTTCTATGTGATGATTTTCAACTTGATAAATTCTGGTAAGTGAACAAAGTTTAGTTAAATAATGTCTGAGAAAAAGTTGCTCTTATTGGGCCAGGCACTGGGAAACTACAAGAAGTTATCATATTAATTTGTGTTAATCACTTTCGTGATATCACAACTACTCAAACTAGCTTTACTCAATATACGGTGAAACCGGGACTTGAACCACCGATCTCCAGGTTACAAGTCCGCCGCTTTATCGATCAAGCTACTGAAGTCGGTTATTTTCCTACAATATTATTTTCACTACAAATCATACATCAGGTTTTTTAGTACCCAAACCAGAAAATAACTGTTGGCATTTTCTCAAAGAGAATAATATTATTTTATTTTCTCATATTATATCATCGTATTTTCTGAAAAAGAATATATAGTTTACATTAATCAAGTTGCTTCCTTTTTTTGACACTTAAATGCTTTTTAACTAGTATTATTCCACATAAATGACTGTATGGAAACGCCTTGCCCACCCATGGAAACAAAAAAATTCCAAACATAACATTACCACTGACCAATCTGACCATACTCTGTAAACCATTCCCTATGCACCAAAGCAGTGTTGAGTACCCAATTACACATTTCCAGTGAAAACATACCTAGAGTTATAAAAAAATAAAAACTTACACATGAGCTAACTGAGTGGAAAAAAGTAGTTTTTGCTCATTTATTTTCCTCATTTTTCCTCTCCATTTCGACTCATTACCTTCTCATTAGATGGAAGAGGAGCCGCAATGACCTCATCATTAGGGAGGTGAAAAATACATCCCTAATGAAATGAGAAATGGAGGAGAGAAAGAGAAAGCGAAAGAGAAAGAAAAAGAGAGACAGAGGGAATGAGAGAGAGAGAAAGAGAGAGAGAGAAAGAGAGAGAGAGAAAGAGAGAGAAAAAGAAAGAGATGTGGGGGAAGTGAAAAAAAAAGATAGAAAGAAAAAGAATGGAAAGAGAGAAGAGAAGAGATGAGAAATAGAGAAATTCTTAAGGGAATCAAAAGTCGGTGACATTCCTAATGAAATAATAGGTAACTAGTAGCTATACATAATTATATATGTATAGCTACTAGTTACCTATTATTTGATGGCTACATAGAAAGAGAGAAAAATAAAGAAATAAAAGAAGTTAGTCCAAATGACCTTATCATTGGGAATGTTAAAAGTACACTTAAAGTAAAATGAGAGAGAGAGAGAACAGAAATAGAAAGTAAGTGGAAGAGAAAGCTAGTTAGAGAGAGAGAGAAATGGAGACAGATTTAGTAGTAAAAAGAGAGAGATAGAGGTAAAGAGAGAGAGAGACAAATGTAGGTAAAATCCCTAATGATAAAATAAAGAGCTGAATTGATACATAGATACATATCTACGATAGGAGAGATAGAAAATATGACAAAGATAGGAGCGGAGAGAGAGAGAGAGAGAGAGCGGATGGTAAGATCCGGGATATCATATAATATATGTACGTAGGTAATTACGTATGTACTATACAATATGTTCATATATCTACATTCTACATAGATTCGAGTAGAAACGAGAGTTTAAAATTTACGGGTTTTACCCTAAATATCCAAACAATATAAGTTATAAAACATTAATTGAAAATCTCCCCATAGAATCAATCGAGGAAAGGTTTGTAGGTAATCAGATTAAACTTTTGCAAAACATAATTAACAATACAATAAATAGTCCCTACATTCTCTCTCAACTTAATTTCAGAATACCAGACCCTAGGCTTAGAATAGACACAACTCAATTTTTTTTCCATCCCTAATAAAAATAAGAATATGCTCAAATCCCCTATAATATCATGCATGAAAAAATTTAACGATATGTCCCAACAACCTGATTTATTTAAATAAATACATGTGTGAATGAATGAATAAATGAATGAATGATCATACCAGTTATTGCTTGATTGTTATAAACTATAACTTCAAGTGTAGGTATTTGAATTTAAAAAAAAAAATTATAGGAAAAAATGATTTTGGGTAGGATAGTATGTTGTTATCCTAGATGAACAAGAACCAAATAGGGTTAGGTATAGGAATGTACTTGTACATGATGAAACATAATTTACTAGAAAAACTTTCAAAAGGAAATTTTGAAAAAGAGGGTCCTTATTTGGAAACAATTTTTTTCCTACAAAATAAAGAGTATGTTCATACATACAGGGTGTCCCACCAAACTTGGACACCTCAAATTACTCGGCCCCTGAAAGAGTTTTTGAAAAATAAAAAATCCTAGGGTACATGGTCTAATTATGCGGTTTCAGTCATGAAATTTTTTTTATACAGGGTGGTTCAAAAGTCAGAAATTGAGGTGTCAACTTTCGATTTTTAAATGGATCGACCTGAATTTTATTTGATAATTTTACTTCTAAATGGTTCCTGAGTACTTTTTTAAATAAAAATTTTACATACAGGGTGGTTTTTTTTCCACCAATTTTTTTTCTAAATCTCGAATAACTCAAGTTTGTTTAAATTTTTCGATAACAGGAATAGAGAGTGTTTGTGTAATATAAACACGCACTTTCAATTGGCATCAAAATTTTTTATACAGGGTGGTTCACAAGTGAAATAATGACTTGATTTTTTTTAAAATTGAGTTTTTTTAATTTTTTATTTAGGATTAATAATTCTCGCTTAATTTTACACATTTTTTGTTAGTCATATCGAAAAACAAAACTAAAGTGTTGTACAGGGTGAGTTTAAGAAAATATCTACAGGGTGGTCCATGTGACAATATTAGTTAAAACGCCATAACTTTTTTAAATAATTAAAAATCGAAGTTTTTCCTGCACATTTAGTTTTTATATTAAATTTTACGTCTCTTTGAAAGCCCATATACAGGGTGTCACAAAAAAATTATGTCTCACCCTGTACAACACTTTAGTTTTGTTTTTCGATATGACTAGCAAAAAATGTGTAAAATTAAGCGAGAATTATTAATCCCAAATAAAAAATTAAAAAAACTCAGTTTTAAAAAAAAATCAAGTCATTATTTCACTTGTGAACCACCCTGTATAAATTTTTTTAATGCCAATTGAAAGTACGTGTTTTCATTACACAAACACTCTCTATTCTTGTTATCGAAGAAATTAAACAAACTTGAGTTATTCGAGATTTAGAAAAAAAATTGGTGGAATAAAAACCACCCTGTATGTAAAATTTTTATTTAAAAAAGTACTCAGGAACCATTTAGAAGTAAAATTATCAAATAAAATTCAGGTCGATCTATTTAAAAATCGAAAGTTGACACCTCAATTTCTGACTTTTGAACCACCCTGTATAAAAAAAAATTCATGACTGAAACCGCATAATTAGACCATGTACCCTAGGATTTTTTATTTTTCAAAAACTCTTTCAGGGGCCGAGTAATTTGAGGTGTCCAAGTTTGGTGGGACACCCTGTATAATATGGAATTTTGCAATTTCATGAAAAGGTTTTAGAAACCTTTACAAGGCACTACAATATTTAGGACTGAAACATTGAAACGAAAAATTGAATTTTAGTTCACAACGTAATAAGCGCACACAAAAGATTTCGTACTCTGTGCTTTTTAGAAACTCAAAAAAACATTGAATTTGTGAGAATTTGGAAAGATAAAAAATTTGGAAATTTATAAAAGGGTCTATTTCAATAAATAAATAAGTAAATGTAAATAAAGCATTATTTATCACAGTTTTTATGAGTGTCACCGCAATTCAATTTTATTTTACTAGCTAGAGCATCACAAGGGTAGCAGAGTTCACACATATTCTCAAATCTTCTCAGACGTTGCTTAACTTCATTGATGATCTTACGGGGACTGTCGTATTCAACGCGCCTAGTAAAACCTCAACATAATTCATGTATAACTTTACTTTTTTATGTATTTATTATTCGTAAATAAATATACTTTTTATGTTTTCCTTTTCAAAATAAATAAATAATATCTTTACTTTTGCTTGATTTTTCAGTAAATGGAGGTATAGACTGTTTCAAATGCGTTTCTATCAATGGGGACAATCCCGCCTGTGACGATCCGTTCCACAATAATTACACGTCCGATATTTACGAGTCACCCTGTATGGGAGGGAGGAAGGGGCGGAATGGTCTCTTCCCAGCCACAGCCTGTATCAAAATGAACGGTGTTTATGGTGAGATATTGACATTCAAGTATTTATTTACTCCAAATGGATTCTGATTTAAATTAAAAGTATTGAAATAAGAGTTAAGTTCTCGTATTAATTTTGTGTCACCTTCGTAATGTAACAACTGTTCAAAATCATGCTGCTCAGTTTTTGTCTGAAATTGGATCTCGGGACTCGAACTACTGACCTCCACGTTACAAGTACGCCGCCTTTTCGATCAAGCTTCTGAGAAGAGTAGTCTTGAAATATTAATACACCATATTTTATGTATACCTACCTATAGTAAAACTACTATATTAATAAGTAACAACAAACGAGGCTTTTACAAACTGTTGGCTTATTGGGACTTTTTAGTCTCGGCTAACAGCATTAATAAGATAATAATTCTAATTTATTAATATTAATATTTTTATATATTTTGTTTGGCTTAAAATTAAGAAGGTATTTTGACTTCTTTTTGAGGGATAAGGAAAGTCGTGTGATGTTCACACCAGTTTATTTCACTTGAGTAAAGTTGAGCAAAGTTCTCTTGTGGTTTTGGTCACTTTAAAGTTTTTTTTTATATTTTTCAATCAACAGTGCGGAGCAGAGCTGAAAATTGTATGGAAACCTCGAGTACATTATTTTGAATATTCAAAGTAAATGAATTTTCGATATACAGAAAAAGGGATTATGATATGGAAAAAAACCCCATATATATTTGTTTGAAAAATAAATAAAATAAAATGAAATCTGAGCAAAAAATTCATCCATTTTTTCAGAGGGAGGAAAATTTCAATTTCAGCTGCTTTAATTACTAAACCATTTCTCCAACCCTCTCTACCCCCTGTTTGCTTTATCATATCAGACAAATACCTTCCAACATTTCATTCCCATTCTTCGACGCACAAATTACGCCAATCATGAATACCACAAACCACAAAACATTGACTTGCCCATTTGATTGCCAGTCAGCAAATAATACTAAATAGTTTATTCTTTTTCTATTCAAATATTTTTTTCACAAATATGTTTTTTTTTCTCGTAGCTATCAAACAGCAGCTATTGTAGACGCTTGTGGTCTGTGTTGTGACTTGTCCAACTGTTAGTATTCCTCCCATCTGAGGGGCGAGAATTAGTGACACAATACTTCCTATTTAGGTGCTGGGTTAACACGAGCAACGGAAGGTATCACTTACAAACAACTGTAACCTAATTTTCAACATATTTTTTTTTTTTTTGGGCTCTGGAATTGGAACCCGGGACCTTTCGCATGGCAAACATTCTTACCACTGAGCATCTTAGCACGGTAACGAAAAGGTCTTTTTAACATCTAGTTTAATAAGACGGGGATTTTGCCCTTCATTTGCTGAAAACTTACAAACCAGCTGTCTAAATGAACCTAACGAAGGGTTCAAATAAACCTAAAGAGAAGGGCCCTAACCTCGCTGGACGTTGCTTAACTTCAGTGACAGAATGGGAACTGGTGTATTCAACGTGCCATCGACGCTGGCTTTAGGAATGTATTGAAACAGGGAATAAAAAATAACTACCTATTTAGGCATTGTATGGTTTTTGTTACTATTCAAAATGGTCCGGGTGAAGTTTTTCAAAACGGACATAAATTGCAATCAGAAAATACCGCAAAATGAAAATGGAATGCTTACTCGTTAGGCCAGGGTATCTGCTTAATGCATCTCCAGTGCATAATAGTTTGTTAAATCCGAGGTACTATAATAATACACCTCAGTGGTTTTGGATACGAGTGCGAGTATTTAGGGTGTTTTTTTCACAATAGAGACCAGGTGTTATTATTTGACCTGTTTGTAGGGTTTTCAGTGAAATTCTTGCGACCTAATGAGATCTATTATGACCAGTTAATTCTATTTGGTTTTAACATCTTGATTTGAGATAGTCAGGACGAGGGTTTTAACCTCTATTCGTTGGCAATCGTACCAGCTACCCACATTAACCTCACCCAGCCTCACATTTTTGGTGGGAACAAAATTTTCTCTTAGAAAATTCTGTCTTCAACCAAGAATCAAACTCAGGATCTCTGGACTACGGGCAGTTGTCACAACCGTTACACCACGTAGGCTTTAAAACTAGGTAGTAGGTGTGTTCGCAAACAAGGGTATCCTTGTTGTGGTATACTAGTCGTACGAGTAACTAAAGTCAGTCCTCGACAGGATCATTAAGAAAGAATTTTCAACATTTGTGTGGTGATGTTTTTTTTTTAACGATTTTCCGAACATTTTTAATACGGATTCTAATCTGTCAAATGGAAAAATCCTCCAAAATCAAAAGAAAAATCCTCCAAATTCGTACTCCTGGATAGTGTTTTCTAGGTATACACATAATATCGTACATTTTTCATTTTCCTGACATATCCTAACAACATTTTCAACACGGGATAAACTCCAGACCAGGAGACGGAATTCACAGAATCTGAACATTTGGGTCATAAAAACGAGAAAACAAATTGTCGGGCGGAATTTCATTCCCAAGCCGAGAAAAAGATTTGTAGGCTGACATTTCGAAACATTTTATTCAAAGTACCAGACATTAAATAAAGCTATTACCTCTAAGCTCTAACTTTTCCTGAGCTAAGTGTTGGATTTCTAAGCTAAATCGTGTAGACTGATTGATGCAATAAAAATTATGTTTCATGCATATACAATTTATACATATATATATATATATATATATATCTAAATTTCATTTTCTAGCATATGTAGGTACAGGAAGGTATATAAGATGTTTTTCCAATTTGAACAAATAGATTTTCAACCCCTGATGCGCTGTAGTGTTGTTATCAAAAAATTGAGAAAAAAAATTGCCAAGCTGGAAACAATATTAAACTGCCAGAACTATTCAAAAATAATTTAAATTAATATGTTAAATATAAGTTAAAAGGGTCATACATGAAAAAAATAGAAACTTTTTTTTGTTGGTCGTTAATGTCTCTCGAACATCAGGGAAATAGAAACTTTTTGTTGGTGGTGGTCAATGGCTCTGTAACACCAGATAAATACAAACTTTTTTTTGGTGGTGGTCAATGTCTCTCTAACATCAGATGCCATTCAATACGAATTCACCCTTCATAGACTGAAAACTTTCAAAAGAACTACTCAATTACTCATATCAACCCCAGTAAATCACCCAGCATAGTTTTGTCTGGGCATTTTCACTTAACCTTTCTGAGCTTTAGTCATCTTTACTCAAACAGATGTCTTTCATATTCCATTGTGCGCTGAGCTAAAACAGAACTACTTTCGTCAGCCAGCCGAATGACCACCCGGCAGAAGTTTTATCGAAAAAACAAATCGAGTTCTAAAGGTCTCGCAATAAGGAGTTAACATTAAGAAACTTACGGTTAACCAGTTATACATACTTATATAGGTCAGAACATAGGGATATTAGCCAGGATGACCGACCCTGTATCTCGAGAACGATAGCCGTAGCCCACAGAAGTTTAATGCAATGAACTTCTCTCAATAAGGTCTTTAAAATAATATGCCTTAAGACACAAGACATACCATTCCTCTTAAGATTTTAGAGTTGGTTCACATCATCCACCAAAAAATAAAGAAATACGGGTTTTAAATATTCTCAGCGACTTTTGAGATACGTGGGGCGGAGGGGTGGACTTGGACTTTATGTACACCCTGTATACATAATTACATATTTAAATTGAACTTGAGCTAAGGTCGCTAAGGATGCTGTATAGAGAAGAAACTATATATTTATATTTATGCTATATATTTATAGAAACCTTGTTTTCATTTTTAAGGAGTTTCCTGAACGTCGTTTTCTGATAAGCAGAAAATGATATTTTCATGACCCCCGTAAAGAGAGTAAAGTATTCAAGACACATCCTTTCCAGACGGCATACACTTATCTGACATCCAAACGTTTCTTACTCAGGAAACTATTAAAAAGAACATTTTATAGCAATTTTATAGGTACCTATAATATGTACGTTCAAAGGCCATACAAGCAAACATAGCATTATACCTCTAACTTAACTTATTCTAGATTTAGGACGCATTTAATTGACATGTTTTTAATACCTGTGTGGACTTGAGTTTATATTTTGCTTAGGTTTCTTGTTTAACGAGTAAATGGGGAAATGTAAGTTCTCATTCGAAATTGTAATCCCGATTTTGTCTATAAACTTCGCCCTTAGTGTGCATTTATCAATACATGAAACAGTGTGAAAGTTTATCAACTGATTAGCACCGTAGGTTTATTTATCAATGATATAAATATTTTGTAATTGAAACATTGACTAAAATTAAGTGTTGATTGAAGAAAGACTCTAGTAAAACCTATGATAGTAGTAGTAAATTCTTTATTGAAATTATTTAACATAAATCACAAAGGGCGGGATTATTGCCCAAGGCAATCTCTACCATACAACCCACAATACTTAGTATTTGGGTAATAGGTACTTTGTAACCTGGGGGTAATACGAGATTATGAACGAATAAATATATTTTAAAATTAAAATAATAATAATAAATATAAAGATAGTGAAATTATTAGTTCCCAACTCTCAGTAATCACATCTTGTAGGAGGAACATAGAAAATTGTGACCCTCCTTTTAATTAAGTATTTGTTTTACATAGCTGAAATTCTTAACAAATCCTGACTTGAGGGTGAGACATAATCCACGCAACGCATTATGAAAAAAGGATTACTTTCAGGAAAAGGTTCCGATTAGGATAAGAGAAGAGGATTTAGAAAGGCATTATTAATTAAGATGGTATATAATTCCCGCTCTAGAGTTCCCCCACAAAACAGATAAGAGTGAGACCATCCCAGGGTCATTAATTTAAATTGTATAAAAGCTCTTTACAGACTAATCCTGACCAAGCTGAAATATAAATCCCGCTATATCCATGAAACTCATTTTTGAAAACATATTGGGATGTTGTTCTGCTTCCGAGTCCGAATATAAATCCAATAAGAATAGTTGAGATAAATCCTATCACACTAAAAATTTATTACCCATCTCTGGTCAGTGTATCGAATTTCACACATTTTTTTGTTTTGTTTTAACTTTGTTATTTTGTTTTTTGTTTTAACTCCTTCGATAATATACATATTATGCACATTGCATAATTTTAGAGGAGATAACGGGGGCACATAAAAAATAAGCTCATGAAAAATATGGAGTACCACTTATTGAAGATGAAAACGGAGTGAGAGAGAAAGAAAACTAGATGAAAATAGGAATGGCAGGTTATACGAGTATGTATAGAGAGAGAATAAGATAAAATGCATAAAAAGAGGAGTGGGAAAGGAAAAAGGGAAGTAAGCGGGGAGAGGGGAATAAAAAGAGGAGGTAGGAGAAGAAGAAGGAGATGGAAAATAGAGATTAAGAGATAGAGGTAGACAAAAAGAGAGAGAGATATTTCACACAAACTTTAAATTTGTTATTTTGTATTAGATCGTTCGATGATATGTTGCACATTGCATATTCTAGAGATAGCGGGGGCGCATAAAAAAGTTGTATAAGTGATGAAAGAAATTAGAAACAAAATATTATATCGTTCGATAATATGTTGCACATTGCATATTTTAGAGATAGCGGGGGTGCATAAAAAAGCTCTATAAGTGATGAAAGAAACAAGATACAAAAATATAGAGAACTTGATGAAGAACGGAGTGAGAGAGAAATAGATGAAAATATGAATGGCGGGCAGTTGAGAAGGGGGTGAAGCAGAGGAACAGAAAGAGGGGGTGGGTGGGGCAAGAGAAGAAGATGGAGAATAGGAATAGAGGAAAAAGAGAGAAAAAGGAAAACTAGAGATACAGAAGGTAAACAGGAAGATAATGAGGAAATTAGAGTGTGATAAAATGTACAGGGTGTTTCTTGTTCAATGAAAATTAACAACAATAAGCTAAGCCTGTTCCCGAAGTAATGAGAAATCAGTTCCGGGGCAAAAAATTAGAACTAGAGAATTTCTGGGGGGTTTTTTAGAGGGTAGAAAACTCTTTCACAGGCTCCTAAACTGTCAAACTACGCCTGTGTTTGAACATGCAAATTTTTCCCTCCATAAAAAAAAGCTAAGCCTGTCCAAGTGTCCAATAATAAGCCAAGCTTGTCCAGTCAAAAAAAATTAAGTATTTATTATTATTTTTTCTTTCTTATTTACATTACATTATCCTCCCATTTGGGATTTTTACCACATAATAATATGTATTGGGCTTACTGCTGGAATAATGGGACTTTAATAGTCTTAATCGGGCAGTATAAATAAGGCAATATTATTATTTCTGATGAAATACTTGGAGATTTTCTAATTTTATCAATAAAATATTTTAAAAAACAATCACAATGCTTTTGATATCTCAGTATAAATCAGTATAAACAGAAAAGTGAGAAGTTGTACTAGATGTACATGAATATCAGAACATACCTGGACAGCTGTTTCGAGCTTATTTGCTCTCATCAGCAGGTAATAGTTCTGAATATCCATGTCATCAACTAACCTCTCTATTTTAATCAGTAATTATCTATTAATTACTCGTAACTCGAAAGTAAAAAAAAAGTATTACGCCCAACACTTCTTCTCAGAGTTGACACTGTATTGAAAAAGAAACTCTATATTAAAAAAGAAAAGAAGAGCTGGTCGCTTGGGAAAGACGAATAAATCACAATAAGAGAGAGCCCCCGAGATAGTGACACAGAAAGGGAAGAGAAAGATAGATGAAGAGGTTAACAAGAGTGAGAGCGGTCAGTGTAATTTCCTGAATGTCTTTATGGAACTTGACAGAGACAAATCAGGGAGAGAAGAGGATAGAGAAAAGCAAATAGAGAGTGAGGGAAAGAAAGAGAGTGAGGGAGAGAAAGAGAGTGAGGGAGAGAAAGAGAGAGAGAGAGAGAGAGAGAAAGAGAGAGAGAATTGAATTGAATTAAATAAAATAGTTCTTTTTATTTGTACCAGAATAATATTTCTTAATAGTATCTCCTAAGCTTATGCAAACTTCTGAGGAAAGAGAGAGAGAGAGAGAGTGATAGAGAGAGAGAGAGAGAGAGATGATAGAGAGAGAGAGAGAGAGAGAATTGAATTGAATTGAATTAAATAAAATAGTTCTTTTTATTTGTACAATAATAATATTTCTTAATAGTATCTCCTAAGATTATGCAAACTTCTGAGGAAAGGGAGAGAGAGAGGATAGACCAGCCATCAAATAGAGAAGAAGGAAAGCAAAAACTAAATAAAAGAGATCTAATTATTAGAAGAAATATTTGTGTGAATGCAAAACATAACTAGTGATTTATGAAATATCAAACAGGTGAAAAACAGAGAATGAGAAATAATTAAAAAGAATAGAAGAGACATTATCTGAGCGCATGGCAGTGCGCCAGGCCAAGTTCCAGCAAGCACGGCAGTGTATCTTTACACGAACCGATTCAATTCACCCGGCTTTTCACACTCTCATATCTTCGGTTCAATTGACTATGAAATTGGGAACAGAGATTGTCCTAATATCATTAAAATGACAGTGAAAATTTCAAGAGTCTATGCAAAAAACTTTCAAAGGAATGTAATTTTGAATTTTGCGATTTTGATAATGTCAGATCATCAAAATTATGAGGCACTTCCCGACTACCTAGAAAGCTGAAATTTGGCATGATGGTAGGGTTTAGTGTAAAAGTATAGGGAAAAATCTGAAAACCGGAACTTTCGCACTTATCATGCTGTTAAACGGTGTTATTTTAGGGAGGAAGTATACTCGATTATGTATATACATTATGAGGTACTTCCCTACTAAAGCTGAAATTTTGCATGGTGCTAGAGTGCTAGAGGTGCTAGAGGAAAACCGGCACTTTCGCACTATTTCTGCTGTTAAACGGTGTCGTTTTAGGGAGCATATTAAAGTGAAGATTCCTGACATTTTTAATAAAAATAATGAAACTGCATGTGCTGAGCTGTGCATGTTTGTGAAACGAACCGTTTACAAAAAGTAATGATATCCCACAAAAAACTACCGTTAAAAAAAGGGCCAAGTACCAGAACTCCTATCCAAAAAGGTTTCGCCAATGAATGCAGTGATAACTTGTTTGGGGCCAAGTTATCTTAGTACTAAACTATTTCTTTTTATTAAAACCCATTTTCTGTGTACCTCATTTGTATGTTTTTAACTGCAAACTATCCTCTAACTTGGCCAGTTTTATGCCATCGGTTGTATGGAATATTACGACTATATATGTATAGGTACAGAAGAACAATATAACTATCACAAGGAGCGAAACTGGCCAAGTTAGAGGATAGTTTGCAGTTAAAAACATACAAAATGAGGTACCTACTCAGAAAACGGGTTTTAATAAAAGAAATAGTTTACTACCAAGATAACTTGGCCGCAAACATGATTTCACTGCATTCATTGGCGAATAAAATTAATATCTCCCTTGCCTTTATCCCATATTAGCTTATGTTGCTTTTGGGGTCGGCATTGTTCAACCTCATGGTTGAGGTTGGTAGGGTGGAGCACGTTTTTTTTATGGCTGGATGCCCTTCCTAACACCAACGATTCTATTTGATTTTAACGTCCTGGATTAGGACGGGGGTTTTACCCTCCATTCGCTGGGAATCGCACCAGCTACCCACATTAACCTCACCCAGCCTGGGTAGGGCCGGAAATGGCAGCCTCACGTGTTTGGATGGAACAGATGGAACAGTCTCGCTAGAGGACTATAAACAGAGAACAGACTAGCCAACCCTTACAAGCCAGGCTAACTTGCAGTTTCCAAAGGATTTGTTGAGTTATAAAGAAAAGTCCAAGTCCTCACGATGGTTGATCGCACATAGAAATATGTGGTTCAGGACGAGCCAACTTTGAAAAAAAGTTGTCTGGAGACCATCACTCACCCCTCCAGCTGCAGCCAAGCTGGCTACAATAACAACAACCATTACGCCACGGAGGCTGGCGAATAAAATTAATACATAAAAAATATAATAAATGCTAATAAAAAAAACACTAGGTACATAAAAAAATAAAAATAAAATACAAGCCTCTTTCTTGATCCTCTGAGCCTTAGCCATGTTGCTCAGGCAACTTTCGTAGGCTTTTTAAGGTATTTGAAGCTCGTTTTTGGTGGTTTTGATCGCAGAAATGGCTTGAATGATATATTTACAATATAATCGGACATTTTTTCCCGTGTGCAAGTGCCGTTTGGTGCAAACACAAAATAACAATACAAAAGTTCTTTTTTAATTTTTTTTTTTAATTTTGTACAATTTTATATTAATTTAACAAAATTACAAAAGAAACGCTCTACACAATAATTTTAACTCTCTCTTTGAATGACCTTTATCTTTTTAAATGCGAATTTTTGTCTCAGTCAAGTCATCAAAAATCTGAAAAAAGAAGACAATCATTTGTTCTCTTACCTGATGATTTTGAAGACTGGAGATTTTGATTTTATTTTGAACAGATGATTTTGTAGACGGGAGATTTTGATTTTATTTTGAACTGATGATTTCGAAGACTGGAGATTTTGATTTTATTTAGAACTGATGATTTTGAAGACTGGAGATTTTGATTTTATTTGGAACTGATGATTTTGAAGACTGCAGATTTTGAACTGATGATTTTGTAGACTGGAGATTTTGATTTTATTTGGAACTGATGATTTTGTAGACGAGAGATTTTGATTTTATTTGGAACTGATGATTTTGTAGACTGGAGATTTTGATTTTATTTGGAACTGATGATTTTGAAGACTGGAGATTTTGATTTTATTTGGAACTGATGATTTTGAAGACTGCAGATTTTGAACTGATGATTTTGAAGACTGGAGATTTTGATTTTATTTGGAACTGATGATTTTGAAGACTGGAGATTTTGATTTTATTTGGAACTGATGATTTTGAAGACTGCAGATTTTGAACTGATGATTTTGTAGACTGGAGATTTTGACCTGATGATTTTGTAGACTGGCGATTTTGATTTTATTTGGAACTGATGATTTTGTAGACTGGCGATTTTGATTTTATTTGGAACTGATGATTTTGTAGACTGGAGATTTTGATTTTATTTGGAACTGATGATTTTGTAGACTGGAGATTTTGATTTTATTTGGAACTGATGATTTTGAAGACTCCAGATTTTGATTTTATTTTGAACTGATGATTTTGTAGACTGGAGATTTTGATTTTATTTTGAACAGATGATTTTGAAGACGGGAGATTTTGATTTGACTAATACCGTTTGTGATTTTGAAGACTGCAAATGAAAAACCAAAGCAATTTAATAGACTTTTAACAAACTATATATTATTCTTTTAATGAATTGCAAAGAAGTATTTTTTCAATATAAACAAACCAAGTATTTTTAATTACGTATTATATCGTATTGATTTTAAAGAAAAATCTATAATTATTTAATGAAATAAATTTGTTTTCATGTACTAATAAATTTAATGTCAACTCACCTTTCTTAGTTTCACAATTTAAAAAAAGAAGATAACTGATCGTTATAAGATTTATGATGACTTGACGACTCATTTTAATTATTGTTGTGTTGTACTAATTCTTTTTTGGCGTTCAAAATTTGAAAGGTCATTCAAAACAAATCACGGATATTATTTTAATATTTTTTTCCTGCTGATAAAGTAAGGCCGAAATTAATAGACGTTTTTGTAATACCTCTGTGGCACTGCGTCTGAGACTGCGTACTGTCTTAGATGAGGAAAACCGAAGCTCAGGAAATACTTAAATTATCGATTTTGTCTATTAATTTCGCCCTAAGTATACAAGTTTGTTGAAAAAAAAAATCCCCTATTTTAACCTAAAAGTAGCCTTGAAATCCATCATCATAGGCAGCGTAAAACAATTAAAAATCCCCAAGACAAATATCTCCATTGCCAACCCATCTCTTCTTCTCTTGTCAATATTCTGATTGTATCACATGCTGTTGTTGTTGGTTTTGTTGTTACGAGCTTGGCTACAACTGGGGCTGAGTGATGGTCTCCAGTCAAATTTTAGCTGGCTCTTCCTGAACCAAATATTCGTGCGATCATCCATCGTGATAACTTGGGCTTTTTCTTCACGAGCCATTGAAGTCATTGAACCCTTGGGAAAACTAATGCATCTTCGTTGTTCCAAATATTCATGAAATATAGATTATCGATCGGCACGCTCTGTGTTGTGGTGGAAAAACAAATTTTCATGTCGTCTATGTCAGCAACATTTGTTTCGTAAACCGACCTCAGTAGCTTGATCAGTAAGGCGGCGGACTTGTAACCTGGAGGTCGGTGGTTCAAGTCCCGGTTTCAGCGTGGATTTAGTAATGCGAGTTTTAGTAGTTGTGGTATCACAAAAGTGATTAACACAAAAATATGATAACGTTTTTTTCCGTTAAAGGAAGCATTCATTACGTCAATGAAACATTTTTTGTCCAAATAAACCAAATCCGCGACACGCTACGTAGAATATACACAATCTTCAGGACTTCGTGTTTTGCTAATTTTTTTACCGACCTCAGTAGCTTGATCCATAAGGCGGCACACTTGTAACCTGGAGGTCGGTGGTCCAATTCCCGTTTGCAGCGTAGATTTAGTGCAGGCAGACTTGTAACCTGGAGGTCGGTGGTTCAATTCCCGGTTTCAGCGTAGATTTAGTGCAGCGAGTTTGAGTACATGTGGTATCGCAAAAGTGATTAACACAATAATATGATAACTTATAACTTTTTTTAACTAAAATTTTGAGAGCAGACAGCAAATTTGGATGTGGATTTTTATTTTCGTGATTTATAATGTACAATTGTTTATTGATAAAATCCAAAGTTATTCACTGGCCTGCAGGGATTTCCTTCGATAGATACCTACTTTTATTTTATTGTTTTAAGTCTCTAATACCTACAGTCAACACATTTTTATACAATTAAAATCTGAGCGCACGGCAGTGCGCCAGGCCAAGTTCCAGCAAGCACGGCAGTGTATCTTTACACGAACCAATTCACCCGGTTTTTCACACCCTCATATCTTCGGTTCAATTATGATTTTTGATGTGAAATTTGGAACAGAGATTGCCCTATCAATATCATTAAAAAGACATTAAAAATTTCAAGACTCTATGCAATAAACTTTCACATAAATGTTTTATGCTATCGGTTGTATGGAATATTACCACTATATGTATAGGTACAAAATGACAATATAACCATCACAAGGAGCCAAGGAGCGAAACTGGCCAAGTTAGAGGATAGTTTGAAGTTAAAAACATACAAAATGAGGAACTCAGGAAACAGGTTTTAATAAAAAGAAATAGTTTAGTAACAAGACAACTTGGCCGCAAACAAGATATCACTGCATTCATTGGCGAAACCTTTTTGGATAGGAGTTCTGGAACTTGGCCCTTTTATAACGGTAGTTTTTTGTGGGATTATTTTTACAAAATAAAGGAACCACAGTAAACAGTAAAATTAATAATACGTATATATTTTCCGTTCATGATCTGAGAGAAACAAGCACAAAAGACAAATCAAGAAATTTCTGAGGTGATACACAAGAAAAGTAAGAGAAAGATAGAGAGAAAAAAGTGGAAGAGACAAATAGGAAAGTATATAGATAGATAGAGAAACTGGAAGAGACATTATTGTGCGGGGAAAAAGAAGTACAATAGACGACATTTGCGTGAAAGAAAGAACAAGAGAGATAAATAATGAATCTTGTAGTAGACATTTATAAAACCGATGGGAATTTTTTTCCAAATATCCAACCCGGAATTGAAAAACTAATACAAATCTGAAATTTATAAAAGTCAATTCCCCTCTCTGTACGACCTCAGTAGCTTGATCGATAAGGCGGCGGACTCGTAACCTGGAGGTCGGTAGTTCAAGTCCCAAGTATGGACAATTTTAACACGGTGGGTTTGAGTAATCGTGCCATCACTTTTGTGAAAAACATAACTTCAAGCCTTTTTTTTAAGTAAACAAGGTTATGTATTAATTTGTAAATATTTACCTATAATATTTTGACTGCTAGAGTATAAGGAAAGTCCTTATCTTGTCAGTATAAACAAGGTATATTCTATTATTTTCTATATTCTTTTCTATTCTATCTATGATAATAATAATATCGCCTTATTTATACTGCCCGATTAGGACTATGAAGCCCCATTATTCCAGCAGTAAGCCCAAGACGCATTATTATGTGGTAAAAATCCCAAATGGGAGGATAACTTGTCATGTCCCGGCTGAGTTTCGAACCCGCGACCTTTGAAATCTCTGAATTCACAGAGTGCCGCCTTTACCACTGAGCTACCGGGACAGACTCTCAGGGCGGAATTAATAGACGTTTTTGTACTACCTCTGTGGCGCTAGGTCACGGATTGCGTACTGTGTAAGATAGGGAAAATCGACACTAACCAACGACTTAACACATAGACGACCGGCATGTTTTTAGTCAGTTCTCCCGTGGGACCGGCGATGTTTAGGCTATTCACAGGCGTAGTACATGCGTGTACCACCGGTGGTACACTCGGTCCATTCCGAACAGACACGCGTGTACCACCGGTGGTACACCGGTCGTCCAAGTGTTATTATTCATGTTGTCTATTAATTCCGCCCTTAGTTCCTCTCCCTAACTGTTGTCTCCTTGCTTCCAGATGAAACCGGCGAAAGCATGACAGTGAGGGGATGTGCGCTGGACAGTGGTACCCTCACGACTGACACGGAGCTGATACGCATGTCTCACTGCGGAGGCTTCTACTTCAATGACAAGTAAGACAATTAGGAATGGTAATAAGATACTCCAAATATATCCAGCATCCTGACGCAATAATACTCCTTTACCAATCGTACATTCGCTCGGTACTGGAGTATGGTTCTGTTGTATGGAACCCTACCACTAAAGTTGACTCTAAAGAGCTAGAAAGAGTGCAAGCTCGTTTCATCCGGTACTCATTTTAAAAAAATAAATGGGTTCTACCCATTATACCCCAACTACATCGAGTATGATCTGCTCACTGAAAATCTCCCCATCCAATCACTTGAGGGGAGGAGACGAAATGACCAGATCAAACGTAAGTACCGGAAAACTCTGCAGCCCTTACATATACCAGATAATACTCTAGTGCCGAAAAACAGATGACCCCCGACTAAGAATGACTGATAACAGGGCACAGTCATTTCAAATACCCCGTAAAGACAACTATACTTATAAGTACCCTATAATACAGGCGCTTGATGTATATAACAACACTAATGACAATGACAGACCAAATATTATTATTTTATAATACCCAAAGTAACGCGTCAGTTATTGCCTCACACGTCACACAGAAACCTAAGGTTTCTGTTATCCGTGATGAGGTGTAGACTGTAGACGACTATTTAAAAAAAAAAAAAAAAAGTAAGAGGTTATCTCTAGGCCCGCCGGTAATGACCGGGTCGGGATGCGCATGCCAGGTCCCTACGTGAGCAGAGATCTGGCAGGTTCTTAGTTAGGACATATGTATATTATGTATATATTTATTTATTTTAACTTCGCAGCTCATACGAGCATTTTGGATTGGGTGGAAGAGATTGCCAAAGGCAATAACCCCGCCCTTTAGTGAGGACATATATAATGTATATACGTATATATTTATTTTTTTTTCTTTTATTATATTGTATTTTAATTTGTAATTATTTGTGTTCTATATATAATATGTCCTATTAATAAAGTGTAAACAAATAAAATAAATTGCTCGTAATCAGCCAATGTTTACTAAGTAGCCTATAAATTGTGGCTGCTCAGCATAGCTCAAATAAAATCAATGGTTCATAGTGGCTGCTTGGTCGGCGACCACCCACGTTTACGAAATACATGTTCAAATGAGTAATTTGGTAGGTCATGGGATGAGCAGACTCCCCACGTGTGCGTTAGACGTGGGCTAACGTTCCTATGAATCTTACTATGATGTGTGCAAAGAGTTGACCAAAAATATGGCACTCCTATTTCAGCTATTTCTGAAGTTTAACTAAGAGCTTCTACCTAGACTGTAGAAGCTTAGTCAAACCAATTCTTGAAGAATGACAAAGATATAACATGTTTTTGTGGACCACCTGGTACATCGTATAATGATTACAGCTACATGAAAGCTTCAACAAACAAAAAAAGAATGAGATAGTATGATGGAGGGACTTGAAAGGATATTGACTGAAATGGGTAACAAGGGAGAAGAGGCAAGGGAGATAGAAAAATTGTATTACGGAATAACATGAAAAAGAAATTTACGTAACAAGATAAAAACCACCAGCAATGTTTTAGTTAAATGTTTTGCCCCACATTCTCCCTCTTTTCTTATCTATCTCTGTTTTGAAATATTTTTCTTTTGTTTTTTTCTTCAGCTTATTTTGACGTATATTTTATTGTTCCTTTTTCTTTTTTGATGCAGTTTCTTCCTTCTTCTAGTACTTTTATTTTTTCGTGTCTGTTTTGAGACAGTTCTCTTTTGTTTAATAATGTTATTTCCTCTTTCTTCTCTCTTATGAAGCATTTTCTAGAATCTTTCCTTTTTCTGACGTATTTCTAGTGACGTCACTTCCATGGGAAGAATTTTCTGCCTGTCCAGATCTTTCTCTATTACTCTTGAGGAAAACGTAAATTATAGATACAGTTTTTTGCTCTTTTTTATAGCTGTTTTTATTAGACCATATTCAGGAATTCTAAAGCTAGAGTATGAATTTACCAGTAGGTACTTTATGTCATACTGAAGAAAACCATGTAAAACCCCATCTAGCCAGACCTTTTTATGTATGTTTTTCATAAAATGAAAGAAAAGAAAATATTCTACCAACTAAAAGTTCCAAAGTACATGTGTCATGCATACTTTCACTGAAAAAAAAATCATTGCATTAATATTGCCAGCTTACAGATCTCTAAAGGTAATGTAATGTAATGTGACCTTTATTTGTACAAATAAATAAGTACATGATGCAAAATTTCCTTTTCATTCCCCTGGCCTACGAAACCCTCGGCCCGTGGGGAGCATCCGTACAACTTCTGGTCAAAGAGGTGGGACGACGTTTGATTGAAGTAACAGGCGAATCTGCATTCTTGTCAGAAATCTTCATTTTATTTCAAGCAGAGACTTGCTATGGCCGTCCAAAGATTCAATGCGGCGGCCATACTTGGCACATTTCCTGTCAACCAAGGGCTCGATGAGGCTATTGTACTTTGATTTATCAACAATAAAATAAAATACTTGGAAAGTTAATAAATTTACACACAACATAAATACATAGTATATGGGCATCTTGTACAAAATCAGATTAATATCTGAAGCCTTTACCAGTACTCTAAAGATACTGGTTAAATTACTTTTCCAAATTTAATTTTCAAAATATAGATGGGTATATTATGTACTTTTTTCATCCCACGCCAAAGAGTCGGAAGAAACGTCTTTGATAGAAATTTTGAGAGGAATTTTAATGATGACTTAATAATGAAGGAAGAGGGTACCTCTGCTCGAATCTGCAAACTTTTGAAATAGAGAACTTTATAACTTGCAATGCAAATAATAACTTTCGTTCTTTTCTTTTTATGATTCTATATAAATTATTTTATATGTATAGAACCCCTTTTATTTTTTATTTTGAAATCCTTTGGAGTAAAAGTTTTACCTACATTTTTTGCTGAAACATGATTGGGTACCTTATAGCGCTATTTTTTATAATTAAAGTCAGCAAAAGTTGTTGTATCAGCAGGACTTTGTTGACTAAATTTATATTTCAGTCAGCAAATATACGATCACTTTGTATTTTTAATTTATTTTTTGTATCAAATTTCAATTCACTTCAATATTTCTGTGGAGTTTTATTTCAATCTTTGTCCATGCCAGAGCAACGACGAGAATTGGAATTACCCTGACCTATACAATATATTTTAAACACACACTATCAAATTTTAACAAAGAGTTCTGGGCGCACTGTCTTTCTAGGGGGCCGGATATTTTCTTGGGTAAAAATTCCATTTCCCACGTTATCAGGGGGTGTCATTCGGAGATTTTATATTTGCCTTATATCAAAACAAAGAACTGTTCAATCTGACCCATCTCCATGTCTATTTCAGGTACGTCCATGGGTGTGTGCAAAGTTGTGACGACGCCGACGCTTGCAATGGGTCCACCGGACTACTGCCCAGCGACTGGCTGCCCTCCCTACTGAATATACTCCCACCCCTGGGGCGAGGACTAATACAACAGGCCCTTCTGAGCTCGACCCTGCTGCATATTATTCACTACGGCAACTATGGGATCACGTAAAGGAACAAAGCCTTTGGACACAGCCCTGTACAAAATATTGGTTCTTGTGTCAGAAAATCAAGGACACTCTCGTTCAATGAAAGCACAGGAGCTGATGCTTCCCAAAGTTACGAAGTTTGAGAAGAATTTGGTCCATAACGTTAACACTCGGACTTTTTACTGTTGGGTTTATTTTACTCATCCGTTTTTGGTGTACTAACGTGATGTCATAATATTTACAGTATCTTCACACACATTCATATATTATGTAACATAACTACGCCATAGAGTTAAAAAAAACTCAAGCCAAATGGATTGGTAAAATAAACAAAACAGTATTAATAAAGGACTGTAACGGTTTTTTCAGAAGCTATGTCAATATTTTATTTGTTTTAGTACTTTTTAAAATGAAAAATATAGTTCAAATATACCTACATAATTTAGTACAGTCAATCGAATTTCATAATAAGAAATCTATGTACAGGTAATTTCAGAAACCTCTCGATTGTGGATTTGAAAGTAATGACACAAGACTGCAACTTGGCTCTGGCTACCCTATGCAAATATGCATTATTGACAGTTTTGTTGACTCAGTCAAAAAGACAATTCATTCTCACAAATGTCAGCGAATTATTTATCTAATTAGATCTGCTATAAGAAAAACTCGAACCGTATTACCTTCTTGAAATAGGTACCTGCTCAAACTGAGAAATTTCTTCTTCTCTTTCACTTTAATGCATCTTCAGGCTTAAGAAAGAGCTTTTAAGGACTTTAGCGCCCTCTAGTTCTAACCTCTAGACTTGCCGAATATTAAGGCAAATTCAACTGACGTTCTGTAATACCTTCATACTCATATGTCTAACTTGAGTTTGATTTTAGGCATAGTTTTCAGCACAAAATATTTATCTTTTGAAAATGGGAATGCCCTTACTGTCTATTTATGTATAATATTTTGTATAACTAACTAAATTCATGAAAACTTGAAGGGAAAAAATGGGAAAAATAAAAACCCGACTCGTTTGGTTTACCTCGACAAATATTAGATAAACTTTATAATAGAAGAAAAGTATTATTTTATTAGACATATGTACTTAGATAAGTAAGCGACAAATCATGTGTAACTACTTACCTAAGTTTATATTAATTTATTCACGTGGCTGCTGACCACAGCACACTCAGTTCACTTGACACAGAGCTTGCTGTGGAAAAAAAAGTATTTTAATAGTAATTATTTGTGTAGGTATTTAATTTGCTATTGATCATAATTAATTTTATCGCACATAATTTGGCACTTTTAATAAGTCATATATTATAATATATAGGTACTTATCTACATTATACATGGGTATTTTTATCCAAACGGTTGTAACATTTTTTGAAATATTGGTAATGATAATATTAAGAATGGATTTATTTATTTTTAGGTAGGTATTGCATAAATTATCCCAGTAGGTAGGTAATTTAATAATAAAATATTATATCATCTACATAATATATATTATTTTACATGCCTACTGCCTTTTACTTTTTTACCGTTTAAATAAAGACCAAAGAATTAATTATTTAATCACCTCCCTATAATAACTTTTAAATATTCTCTCTTTAATTTATTTATACTTAATTTCTTTTCTTGTCTACCTACCTACATAAATATGCGTTGATACTGTTACTTTACTGAAGTGATTAATAGTAGGTACCTACAAGAGTATATTTATTTACTTTGGTATAAGTACATACATATTTCAAGTAAAAAATTTAAAAATGCTTAGCTCCTTAGAATTTACCTTGATGAAAGACAATGGTAGTTTTGTATTTATCGTGAATTTATTTTCTCAAATAATTAAAAAAAAATCCTCAGTTATTTTCAGAAAATATACCTACCTAGGTTTTTACGTGAAGTATAAATTGCCTAGATCAGCGCGACAGCTCCTAGACAAGCAATATCAATATGAGGGTCGTATCAATATTCTTTAACTAGTTTGATCAACGGGAACGTACATACTTCAATATTGCTTTAATATGCTTCAATAGAAATTCACATCAATATCTACGTATGGTTGAAGCTCTCCTAAATGATCAAAATCATCTTTCAATACGCATTGATCTATGCTACAGTATTGATCGTGTAGTCGCTGATTTAGACTGACTGTTACATAGAGTTACCTAAAAGTCATTGTGTACAAGTCTTCTTGAGACCACCGTAAATCAGATTCCATTTTTATTATTTCACTTTTTATTCTTCTTTAATGTCTAATAACGGTGGTGAAAATTTTACCATGGAATATTTTTAATTACTTATTTAAAAATAATTATACAAGTTAAATTATACTATAAAATAAAAGTATGCCTTACATAAATCTTCACGATCTTGAAATTAAATAATACCTATACCTACCTTACTTGTATTTTTATTCAGTATGTTAGATTCATATTCCCTAACCAGTAGTCTCTCCTGTAACTAGCCGCAATTCAAAGTACCAGCCTGCTTGCAGGGATCCCATTTATAAGATGGAGAACTGGGCACGGTTCAAGCAGGATAATACCTACCTACTTTGTGACTCGACATTTTTAAAAGGGTTTGGGTATTCAATTATTCATTCACTCTCGTGAATACAATCAATATAAATAACGTACAACGTACGAGTATTACATAGTAAAAATATCACCACTGCCTAGTTGTCGACTAGGGACTAAGAAGTTCCATTATTTCAGCAGTAAGCCCAAGACGTATTATTTAATTATGTGGTCAAAATCCTAAAATGAGAGAATGAGTTGTCATTTCTTAGCTGGGTTTCAAACCCATGACCTATGGATTAACAGACCAACGTCCGACGCTTTGACCAGTGGCTACCGGGACCATCAACCATCATGTCAAATTTAATGTCACATCAATTTGGACAGCAAGATCTTTCATTCAAAACCCTCAATGGGTTTAAAAACGAAAAATACTGCAAAATATGGACACAATACCTTCTCGTGATTGGTTCACATTGTACCTTCCTATAGGTATACTTACGTTCATAGTCAAGGAGGATACTTTACTCCTAGTTTAGAATATGTTGTGTGACGATTGAAAGAGATATTTGGGGATGATGAGAGTTAGAGCTCCCTACTGAATATTCTTATCAGTAGGTACACACTACACAACCTATATTTACTTCTGTACATTGTCATATTAGTACATAACCATTAACCAATCTACTTGAGTAGATACTCAAATAATCGAAGGGGGACGCAATTCGTAGTCAAGACTGTATAGTGTACAGTAATTATACACATACCGAACGCAATTCGTTAGTACCTGAAATAAAAGCAAGGGGGAAAAATAGGACGCAAGTCACGAGCTTCGCAGTGAAAGTGCTTTCTAGAACGGGGGTCGCACGCTATGACAACCTATAATTTCGATAAGTGAATCGGTGTGAGGTTTACTAGCAGTTCACAGAATTACTAGTCATTACCTCTATGTAGGTACCTACAACCACCAAAAATAAGTTCATAGAGTTCAAAATATTACTGAACTTAATTAAATATGATAAAATTGCAACTTTTATAGACATTCGACCTCAACTATGCGATACAGTCTGAGGCATTCGAACAAAATAATAAGATAATTGCATGATTTAGGTATTATTCAGTATAATGGGAGGTATTAGAAATTACATATTTATAGATCATGCTGAAGCTGCTTACCTGTGTCCGTCAAAACTGATTTGAAATTAAAAGGAATTATGAGGTACTACCTACGTAATTAATTATTCAGCTAGTGAGTTCTTATCCTCATTTTCCAGTAAATCTGGTGGATTCTATTTATAATTGTTCGAATTATTTGGTAAAAGAAAAATTAATAAATTAGTACCGACGTTGCTAATTCAAAATAATTATGTCATGCTTCTATTGAGTGAAATTTGAAAAACACCTTTTACCGCCAAAAATCATTGAACAGAAGGAAAAATATTTCTGTGCATCGTGAAAACTCACCTTGTTGTCCAATCAAATTCAAGAATTCAGTACACAAAATACAAATCGTTTCAATTCAGAGGTTTCGCATTATCCAAACAACGAAACCCAAGATGGATTCCTAATCACATGTTTTTCTTTTCGATCAAAATTGTAGTGAACAGCAATCATGCCTGTAAGTATTTAAAAGTTTTTGTGTTAAATTTAACATTTTACTGTGTTTTATCATGTATCAAGCTTCTTGTAATCAGTGAATATCAAATTGTTACCATATGAAACCCCTACGTCCTCTCACTTAGATAATTTAATGAGTTCTAAATGCCATCATAGATTGCCGACAAGCATGCCTCCTGTTCTGGCACTTCATACGTTGCATTCTCTTCCCTATAGGGCTTATAGTTTGGATTATTCATCTATTTCTCCTTTCAGATACTTGATAAAAAAATATCTGCCTCCTGCCACACTTGAGTTAAATTTCTTTCTTCTAAACCACCCTGGTGTCCTCTCATTTCTTGTCCATGAAATCTCTACTAGCTTAAATGAGTTGGCTCTATCCTAATTGATTGCTCTTGGTTGGTTTGCTTAACTTTAAATTGTGAATAATATGTTAGCATCTGCTTCATACTCTGATACCTTTTATTTCATAAGGCTCAAATTGCCAGCATATTCCTTTGAATAATATAGAAAAAGTGGTTCCTTTGGGAAGTAATTTCAACAACGTTGTTATTTGCTTATGAAGTTAAATTAAATTGATCTCCTTACTAATGATGCTGGATGAGTCTGAAAAGCTTCTTACAAACTTTAGCTAGGTACTCTTACTCATACTATCTCTCAGGTATAAAACTTATCAATGGCTGTTTCCAATGAAGGAACTTATTCATCAATAACATTATTATTAAACATGTTGAATCAAGTTTTATTTACAAATGACATAGAATAAAATTATACATTCAAAGATATTGAAATTAATAAAACAAAACTTGATCAAGGGCGGTGCTAATGCCAACGGCATTCTCTTTCAATAACATGATATTAATAATCAACCATTTGTCGTGTGTAAATTAGAGCAGTTTAAAATAATATCATCTGCCCAATTAGGACCACTCAGTCTCACTATTTTCATAATATATTAATTGAAAGGACTTGATTTTTGAAAAGAGCATTTTTTTGAATTTTGAGGTCTGTTAGGGAAAAGATTTTCTTTCTTTTTTCTTGATTTTGAGCTCAGTTAGGGTGAGGTAAAGTTGGCAAAGTGAGATTTTATGAATGTTGGGTGATAGGTAATAGCATAAGCTAGTCCACCTGAATAAAAATTTGTGAATGGTTGCACTGGGTTGTGCAGCATGCATAGTAACCAAAGTTGGATTTTACTATACATTTTAAGACTTAAAATTCATATTGAAAAAACATGTTATCTTCAAATGTATTGAGAGAGAGAGAAAAAAAAACAGTTTTCCAAATAGCTTAGACTCATTTATATTTGGACAAAAAGTGTTCATTTCTAAACCAAACAGATACAATAAACATGTAAATATGTTTGTGCTGTTCTGTTCCAAAACTTACAATAAAAATCAACTTTAGTTGAACCACTTGTTTATATGATCAACTCATCACCCAAGCTATTACGCAATTTATCTGATACAAAATCTCTCTTCATAATCTGTGTAATTTAATTTCTAAAATAATCGAATAGCTAGGGCTAAATCATTTTCCTTTATTATTATAAGTTTTTTGTGAATGTTTTGTAAGAATTGGTACAAAAATGGCCTTGGATAAAAAATATGATAAGCTCACGTGATTGTTTGACCTACTGTGTTTGATAGTTATTCTCCTGATTCTTCAGGTCAAAATTATGAAGCAGGATTAAAGTTAAGATAAACCAGTCTTGCCCTCAAGTTGGAATTTCAACCAATCACAGTGCACTATGGCCAAATTTAAGGGACAGTCTGGTTTATCTTTAATTTTAATCCTGTTTTATATTCTAGCACTAAGTTGATTGTTCTGTTGATTTACTAAATTTGTTTCTTATACTATTCAATTTCATTTTACTTCCTTGATCTATTTTTACAGCTCGCAAAAGATTTACTGCACCCGTCCCAGGCTGAGGAGAAGCGCAGACACAAATTGAAGAGACTTGTTCAGCATCCCAACTCTTATTTTATGGATGTTAAATGCCCAGGTAAGGGTTTTTCAATATTTTGTGATGTTCATAAGGAACAATAACAGTTAATACGTAAATATATTTTGTCAAGTTCAGAACAAATTTGATTCAAAGCAAGAAAAATGAGTAGCTGCTTTGATGTGACCAGCAACAAGTGGTGGAATTATGAGTTAAAAATATTTAAATTGTATATTAAATGGTAATAAATCTTATCTATAACTTTGCACTCATTAAAATTGTGACACAATTATAAAATATTATCAATCAATGTTATCATTCTAAACTTTCAATATATTGTGTGATTTCTCATAATCTTTTCTTGTTTTTTCTAATTTGCTGTGTCTTTGTTTCAGGATGTTACAAAATTACAACTGTGTTTAGTCATGCCCAAAGTGTTGTGATATGTGCTGGATGTTCCACAATCTTATGTCAGCCCACAGGAGGAAAGACTAGGTTAACTGAAGGTAAGGACTGTTTTACTTTCAGGTATTGAGATCAATCAAGATTGAGGTTAAACCCTCCATTTGCCAGCAAATCCTAAATCAGATATGCTTGGTAGCCTTACCCAGCCTGGGTTGGTTCTTAAATAGCCAGCATCATGAGGGTTTTGTGTTTGAGTGGTCACCCTACACTCATGACATATCTTTTAGTTAGTCACTCATGTTGCCATGAGGAGTTAAAATGATTTTGTCAAGAAGAAAGTTGGTAAATTGACAAACAATGTGGAAGAAAGAGATACTCTAAAAAAAAGAGAGAATGAAAATTTGAACATAATTGTGTACTAGAAGAAGGTTGAGCAATAATGAATGGCTTAGTCAAGACTAACATCAAATGCAAGTCCTTATCTGTGTACTATTAGTATCTAATTAACTGACCTCAATAGCTTTATCAATAAGGCGGCAGACTTGTGTCCTGGAGGTTGGTGGTTCAAGTCTCAGTTTCATCATAGATTTAGTAAAGTGAGTTTGAGTAGTTGTGACATCACGAAAGTGTTTCACACAAATATGTTAACTAAAACTAGTTAGTATTTAATCCGTATTTTATGTTTTGTTCACAGGATGTTCATTTAGGAAAAAACAGCACTAATTACTGACACCTGTACTCCTAATTTAGCTGTTAAGGAACCTGTACCCCCCTCTGCCGTAAGATTCAGGAGAGAAAGAAACTGTCATCTCTATTCACATTGTGTGTTTTGTAAATGTAACAAGAAGATCAACCACAATGATGGTAAAAATAAAAGTTGCCCCATGTTTTGTTATCATGTACTAAAAAGAAATATATTTGTCTTTTTTTATTTGTCACAAAATGGTGTATATAATTTTATTTTATTTTTATTAGAACTACTTTTCTGTTAAATATAGGCAGGCAAAATTTCGTTGATTAATAAAAATTACTATGGCAAAACCACCTTTTCTACATAATTATGAGGTTCTTGAATTGTAAGCAGTTTGAACTCTCGACAAGTTCCATTATCTTGAATTTATTATGAATCAGGTCTTTATTTTTCAAGTACTGTCTACACACACAATTTAAAACCATTTTGGCATGCAATAACTGACAGAGGGGTAGATGTGGTAGATATTAAATTCTACAGAAATAATGGTGGCTTCTCTATTTTTTCATTGTATAGAATCATAGCTAATGCAATGGGGGATTTGAAATTCAGTTCTCTGGGCTTTATTAATTCATGCTTTTCCCTTGTTTAATTACCTAATTATTAATATAAAAGAGATGAGTATTTTGTAGCCACGAAACAGAAGCCACCGTAGATGCTTGTTATAGCTTTCCCATCCCATAATATATCACCCCTCTGATGGGTGAAAAGTGACACAGTAATTCCCATTCAGTTGCTGGGTCAACAAGAGCACACCAGAAGGTATCCCTTACAAACAGCTGTATTAAAATTTAGATGTGCTTTCTGCATGGCAAACAAGTACTTAACCACTGAACTATTTGTGCACTCATATAATAAAACAAACTTACTACTAAAAATTAATTTCTTGACAAAGTTTGGCCCAGTGACAAATAAAAGATTTTTGGCCCATATAAGGGGTAGAGTGAGGTAGATACAATTATTCCTCACTTCACATTTTGATGTCAAGAAAGCATCAACTAACTTAAAAGGAAAATAAAACCTAATAGAAATGCTTTTATTAAACTGGCTAATAGAGGTTAGTGGTCAATTGATAAAATTCCTACATAGAAAAAGGTAAAAGAAAAAAATCGATCATCTGAACTTCATAATAATATAGCTAAAAATTTCCAATGCTTATGTATTTCAATACCTTGTGTGAATACCTGTTACATTAAATTAGCAGAGCTGTGTTAAGTACCTACTAAACTCATGAAAAGCCAGCGTCGATGGCATGTTGAATACACCGGTTCCTTCAGAACACCGAAGTTAAGCGACATCCAGCGAGGTTAAGACTTGGATGGGTGACCATTCTAATTCTCGTGACGCTGGCTTTTCCCGGCCCCACTCAGGCTGGGTGAGGTCAATGTGAGTAGCAGGTTTGTGAGTTTTCTGTGAATGGAGGGTAAAACCCCCGTCATGATATGACCATGGCAGTTGAAAGCGACGTTAAACCCCACTTGAAAAAAAACTCATGAAAAAGGAACTGTTTTTTTTTTTTTTTTTTCTTGGTTTTACGTCGCTTTCAACTGCATTGGTCATATCACGACGGGGGTGTTACCCTTTATTCGCAGGAAACTCACAAACCTGCTACCCACATTAATCTCACCCAGCCTGGGTTGGGCCGGAATGCCAGCATCACGAAGTCTTCACCTCGCTGGACGTTGCTTAACTTCGGTGATCCAACGAGAACCGGTGCATTCAACGCGCCATCGACGCTGGCTAGGAACTGTTTTACTGACAGAGAATAAGTTGGGATAAAAGTTCTCACACCATGCAATTCCGGATAAAACTCTCCTTCTCAACTGCATTTCAGGCCCGAACAAAGGTCAAAAAAGTGAATTTTATAGCCATTTCCATGAGGTTCTCATCAAATTATTTTGTCCCTTTTGAGATTCAAACTAGCAACCTTAGGAATGAGGATATGTAACTACCTATGTAACATGGAGTTTGCCTAATAGTACCATGTTCTTTAATGATCCATCACCGAAGTTAAGCAAAGTGAAAACTTGTGATGCTGGCATTCTGGCCCAACCCAGCCTGGATGAGGTTCATCTGGGAGTTTCCTGCGAATGGAGGGTAACAACCCCCTTGTGATATGGCCGTGTAGTTTAAAGCGAAGTTAAACCCAAATTGAAAAAAAAATCATTATCTAAGAGCTAAGAGGGACTGATTCCACCCATTCTGTGAAACTTATTCCTTGTAGTAATCACCATGGCCAAGTGAGCTAACGCACAAGGCATTGCACGAATGGTGACCTGGGTTCGATTCCCAGCAGAGCAGGAATTTTTCTGATCCGTACTGATCGGGGTCCACTCATACCTCGTGAAGAAAAATGAGTAGTTGGTTGTATGAGAAACGTCTAGTGGCAGCATTACCATTATCAGAAAATAATGAAATTAACATAACAGTATTCGAAAAGTGAAGGAGGCTCCTAGTAATGTTCCGCTACCCATGAAAATTGTAAAGAAGCCTTGTGCTTCAACTTCGCCACAAATAAATCATTATTATTGTCATATTAGGGACTCGAACCACCGACATCCGGCACAACGATCGCACCGCCTCATCAGTTCCTAAAAATATGCCGTATTTTTCTTTCTAACCAAACGGGAATAAAATGAACCAAACTGGAAGCAAGTCATTTTTCTTTTGGAATAGGAAAAATTTCCACTTCCAAAGTTATAAAAAACACGAAAAACGTTAGTTCCAAAGAATTCGTCAAGATAGCGCCAGTAGAGTTTGCTAACCAAAGTGGAAGTAGAAAATTCTTGCTTCCAGTTCTTTTATAGGTTAAGTCCATTGTTTATCTTTAAAAGTAACCAAACGCATTTTTCTTTTACGAATGACCTTGGAATAAAATGGAAATATTTGAGTCGTATTTTTCTTTCTAACTAAAAAAAATTTCCTGGTTAGGTTTTTTCCAAATATTTCCATTTTATTCCAAGGTCATTCGTGAAAGAAAAATGCGTTTGGTTACTTTTAAAGATAAACAATGGACTTAACCTATAAATGAACTGGAAGCAAGAATTTTCTACTTCCACTTTGGTTAACTTTGGAAGTGGAAATTTTTCCTCTTCCAAAAGAAAAATGACTTGCTTCCAGTTTGGTTCATTTTATTCCCGTTTGGTTAACTTTGGTTAGAAAGAAAAATACGGCATTGGAAAAAAACCTAACCAGGAAATTTTTTCTGGTTAGAAAGAAAAATACGACTATATTCGTGCAAAATGTAAACGGACCTTTCAGAAGATTTTAAACATTGCCGCGAAATTCAAATATTTATTATCAGTGCCGCAACCTGGATTTTCTTGTGCGTTAAATTTACTAGTATACACATTTCCAATGATTTTCCTGTGAAAATCTTTATTTAATATTAAATTTGAAAAGTACAAGATCTAGAAATGAACACAATGTATTGCAGCATACATAGGAGATACATTTTATTTACTCGCCATCGGCTTAAAGAAGTGAAGAGTTTCTTATCAACGATTTCATCAGAAGAAGTCAGTTTTGATAGTCTTGGGTAAGTATAGACAAATGCAAGCTTATCACTCTTATCAGAAGTAGATATCTACCAGGTATTTGATCAAGCTCTGGGTGAGAACTAAAACTAATGCCTAATTATTACTTTTTTGAGAAACTGTAGGAGGGTATGTAAAAGATGGCAATGTAACTACTATGATGGCCCCCACAAACTAGTGATTGTTCCATGCACATAGATACATAGGTAATATATGAATTGGGTTAAAATTATTCATAGGGACCCAGGCTGGGCTCTTGAAATCCTAGGATCCTCCCTCACTGCAAGGATCTATGAAAGTGACTGTTATGCCAGTGATTTGACAACAACTCACTGTGGATGGGTTTTGGTTTCTCAAGTGATAACTGTGGGTCTTGTTTACCCATGGTTGTCAGATAGCTGTAATGCTGGGTCCACACCTTTGTCATGTAATGTGAGCATGTTTTGGACCATTCACATGCTTCTTAGGTGCAGCTGGTGAGAAAATGTTTTGGGGTGCATCCACATAAACCAGACCAAAAAAGGATTTATAGGGTTGCTCTTCCAATACCTATCTCAAAAGTTTCATTTTGTATACTATGCCAATCATTAATATTATGCATTAATTAATCTAGAAATGTTTGAAGATTTTATTGTGTACAAGCTGGGACTTGAGAAAATCCTCTTTTTGTCTGGGGGTGCAGTTCCGCAGCTCCTTAGCACCAGCTGTGCTTGGTGCTTTACTGCGCTGTACTTTGCATTTAATTTAGTTTAGTCATAACCATAGCCAAGTGAGCTAAGCTAGCCATAAAAGATAATTATGGTGAATTTATGCATAATTTTCAGTAAGAAATTGAAGCTGTCAACAGGTCAGTATGCCAAGTTAGCAGACAGTTGTGTCACTGCTCAACTAGGAGACACCTCTGTAATGGTGACAGCTGTCAGTAAAGTGAGAACACAGACAGGGACTCAATCATTCCTACCTCTTACTGTTGACTATCGACAAAAAGCTGCAGCTGCTGGTAGAATACCAACCAACTTCTTGAGAAGAGAATTAGGTGAGTGTTGTTTGACAGCTTATGAAGGATGGGGGAAAAGTAAGGAGGTATTTAATTTGAATTAAAAACTTAATATTATAATAAATAAATGTATACTAGGTATTATAATATGATGAGTAAAGAATAAAACAGTATTGTTTTTCAAAATTATTATTCATAATCTCAAAAGAATTAGAATTCTGGTTAAGCCACAGATGGTTCAAAGGTGTTATTTTCAAGTTGATTATCTTGTCAAAATGTAAAATGAAGTCAAATTTGCTATTTAAACTAATGTAATACCTTTTTAGTTCATCAAGCTATGGCTTCTTTTTTTAAAAGAAACTTTTGTTTAAAGAAAGCTATATATGCAAGCTAAATACTTAGTATGTGTACTAAAATTCTATCAACTTTTTAAATGTCCTTATTTTATACTATAGGTACTATTAACACGTATGAGACGGCGTGCCCACCGGTGGGTCACGTTTTTTTTTCAATTTTTCTTTTAACGTGACCCACCGGTGGGCATAGATAATGCTATTATATATTTTTGTACTCGCCCTTACCAATTTTTTTTTTTTGTTATCATATTTGGAACACATACCCTAATTTGAAGCCGTCCCAGCGCAGCGTACAAACTATAGAAAATAGGACCCGTCTCATACGTGTTAATAATTTTGTTTTATTTATTTTATATTTCAATCTGAGATTTTAATCATACATATTTGTATATTTTTTCCCCATAGGAGCATCAGAAAGTGAAATTCTAGCTGGTCGTCTTATTGATCGCTCCATTCGACCTCTATTCCCAGCTGGCTTCTTTCAGGACACACAGGTCTCAATTATATTTCTATTAAAAACACCAAAATTTTTATTATCATCAGCAAAAATATTTTTTTTTGATAAATATAAGACATGTTTGAAATCAGTCTTACAAATTCTGATCATGTACTTATTAAGTTTTTTATCTTCATGCGTATATGAACAAGAAATCATGTAAGTTTAATTGCAGACAGATGAGTGCTTTCATATAAAAACCAAAACCAATACATTTATTAATTTAACTCGATTTCTATGAAAAAAGTTTTGACTGTTATGAAATGACCATTAAGAAAGTGACATTAAATCCAAAGTTTAAAAAAAATACTTCTGATTTTAATTCCAGATGAGTGAGTTTAATTCCAGACAGATGAGTGCTTTCATATAAAAACCAAAACTAACAAAACCAATACATTTATTAATTCAACTCGATTTCTATAATAAAAAAAAAACTAGTTTTGTGTGCTGCTTGTACAAGGTGGCGAGATAGTTGAGAAAAAATAAATAACTCATTTCATACAGCCATACCAATTTCATCTGATGGATATTTAATTTTTTAATTTATTCTTTATTGACGGGTCAAGCCCAATATTCCCATATATATTAAGTTTATTTGTTGCCTGTACATTTAAGGTAATATATATTAACATTTATTCCAGGTAATGTGCAATCTGCTTGCGGTAGATGGAGTCAATGATCCTGAGGTGTTGGCCATCAATGCAGCCTCAGCTGCCCTGGCTGTCTCTAATATTCCCTGGAATGGGCCAGTTGGTGAGTGGCTGTTTTTTTCGTTTTGTTTTTTGTTTTTTTTTTTCTTTTTCAAATTAGTCTACTCCGAATCAGTGGTATGGATCACTGTTTTATTTATTGTAAAATTTCTCTCTTTATTATTTCCTCCAATAGTATCTAATATTTAGGATAAAAAAAAATTAGGTATTTAAAAAAAAAAAACTTATTTTTTTGTTCTGAAAAAATATCATATTTCTGGACATGTCGTAACCTCCTGAGCAACTTTGGTGTTGTGTCTGTCTTCTTTTTTTTTGGTGGAGATGCCCGGGAGGTAAAATCCTCTCTTGCTCCCAACATTAAAACCCCCACTCTTATTGAAGTGTGTTTGTTAATGCTGAGATTACAAAGAGGATGGAGTGAGGCACAAGTTGGTATAATAATATCTTATGTGAAGAAAATTCTTCTTTGGATCCTGTAAAGTGCTTAAATGTTTTTTTTTTATGTTTTCACAGGGGCAGTCAGGCTCGGCAGAATTAACGACGAGATCATAGTGAATCCCACCCGGAAGCAACTGCTGGAGTCTGATCTGAATCTAGTTGTCGTCTCTGCAGCTCACAATCTGGTGGTCATGTTGGAGGGATCCGCCAGTGGAATTCTACAGCCCGACTTTCTCAAAGCCATCAAAACGGGTGAGTCTTCAACAGGCCGACCGATCGATCAAATGGTTACGTATCGGTAGTGCACTGATGATCGAATGCTGTATTTGTTCGATTCTCGCTCGCCTACCGTTTTGCGGGCCGTCAAACACCGGCAAACCAATACGGCAGATTTTAAAGTTCATTCACGAATGGACACATGTACCTGGGGCTGTTTGTTTCAGTGCACGTAAGGATTATCAATTGACACTTTAACCTTTCATGTTACATCCATGATGTGTTGTGAAAAAATATACCATGTTATTTGGTTTTTGGAGTCCATAGATATTTACAAAAAAAACAATTTCAACGTGGGACAACCCAGAATTGAGTTTGAAAAAAAATCATGAAAACATAATATGGATATTAATAAGTTTCAGAAAAAAAATTCTAAAACTGGTTCAAACCAAATATGAATTCCGAGAAACAATTTGCAGATAGAAAAAAATGATTTTATTTGATTTATTACACTTAACTTGTTTTAAACAAAAAAAATCGAAATATTGAAGTGTTGTTTTGTGTTGGTGTGTTATGTTTTTGGGGGGGGACTATGTGTGTGTGTTGTGTGTGGGGGGGTGGGTGTGTGTGTGGGGGGTGTGTGTGTGTTGGGGGGGTGTTGTGTGTGGGGGGGTGTGTGTGTGTGGGGATGTGTTGTGTGGGGGGTGTGTTGTGTGGTGTGGGGTGTGTGTGTGTGTGGGGTGGGGTTTTGTGTGGATGTGTGTGGATGAGGTATGGAAAGAAAGGATTCATGGAACAAATGCCGACCCAAATACAATAAATATGTACTCACTTTACTGTTTCCTTGAATTTACTACCCTAAGTACAGCTATTTAGTAGAAAAAATAAATAAACTCATCTGTACCAGAAAAATCCTCCCAGTGTATTAGTCCCTGCTGAGGGACACCCAACTTTACAGTCAATTTACGGACTTGTAATTTTTTTCCCCTAAAAAAGCATTGTAATTACGTGAAATATAACTCTTTTACTTACCCAAATGAACTTCTAAAGCCAGCCTTTGCACTATTTTCGACCTCAAATTAAACTTTCAAAACAGTCAATTTTTCTAAATTTTCAAATCTTCAAAACTGAGAAATCTTTTGTTTACAAACAGAAATTCAAACTATAGACTAAACAGTTTTACTGAAAAAAAAGAAAAAAAAAAAAAAAAAAAAAAGAGAGATAAGAGAACAAAGAAACAATTCCAAAAAGTACAGAAACAAAATCATAGAATGCAGCACTAGTATTTGCAAAATCAATTGATGTCCCTGAGCAAGGACAAATTCAGTGAAAGGGTTAAATTGTCTAGCGACCATTGGTGATATTAAAAGCTATGAAAATATTCTAAGTTTTAAAAAACGAAACATTTATCATACTGTGCCTAAATAGTTAAGAAGTTCTTGTTTGACGACAAAATAAATAAATAAATATTTTTTTCTCACTAGCTAAGTATTTGCAATTGTTTCATTTTTCACACCATTCATGCTTCCATCCCTCACCAGGCTCAAAACAGTGCCAGCTGGTGATTCAAGCCATCACCAACTTGCAGAAGAAAATCGGTAAACCCAAGTTACCAGTTGTTCCTAGCTCTGCTTCCCCAGAAGTTGACACTGAAAGTTCTGATGCCAGTGAACAGTCCAAAGCTTTATCTCAAGTGAAATCTTTAGCCTCCATGAGAATTAGACAAGTAAGTTTGACAGTGTTTTTTTTCTTTGTGTTATTATGTCACAATTTTAGTGGGTAGCGCAGAATCATAGGACTTTACCACATTAATTTACAATATCTTGTATTATTTTTTTGCCTAAGATTCTGCCACTGGTCGCTGCTTCACATTAAAGCAGCTACTCATTAATGGCACATTTTCTGAAGGGATTTACGAGTCTGATAATTGTCATAGACTTTTCCAATGCTTTGTTGAGGAGCCTAATACTATCAAACTCAGACTCGAGTATCTAAATAGTAAGTAGCTGTAAACAGAGTACCTATCTTCAAACATCCATTCATACCAATTTATTTTTTCCATTTTTCTTCTTCTTTTTTTCTAGGTGTTCACGGATTCAAGCTTGGACAAGATAGCGCGGGATGAACAGATCAATGACATCCGAGCTGACATTTGTGAGAAGCTAGGGAGTGAGCACCACTATGATTACATCAATAACGCTTACTCTCTTGTGTGCAAAGAAATATTTCGTGACCTTATATTTGAAACGGACCTGAGGTGAGTCCAATGTCTTTATTTTACCTCCAAAACGAAAAATCTCTACGGAGTGCAAATAGATGAATTTGATTGTTTGTGGTTTCTTTGTACTTTTGTGTAAAAACTTTCGAGAATAGCACACCATTACGAAATTCTAAGTCACCGTTCTCTTAACTAACACAATATTAGCTCAGAATGCCGCTACTGATTGCTATCCATAGTCCGCAATATCTTGAGTTCAGAGCCATATTTTTAGACGTCTAAAGTGGCCATGTGATGGAAATCAATTTTTAAGAATCCTATTACTATTAAGTTTAAAAAAAGGAGCTTGCATAAATCTCATTTAAACATATAACCATTACAGGCATTCCTGTAGTGAGAATACTGCTTTAAATCCATTTCTTTTCTTTCCATCTTACTCTTGACTATGGGTGGAAGAGAGTGCCATAGGCAATAACCCCGCCCTTTAGCTAGGACTTATGTTTTTATATATTTTCTATTCTTTTTTTATTACTTTCCTTATCCTATAATAAGGAAAGTATTGTATTCGTCGAAAATTTGACCTACCCAGTTTTTCACATTTCTGGACGAATCATAGCCTCAGGATACCAAAAAAGTTGTTTTCAGCCATTGGTCCGTGCGTCTGTCTGTCTGTCTGTCTGTCTGTCTGTCTGTCTGTCTGTCTGTCTGTCTGTCTGTCTGTGAACAGGATATCTCAAGAACGGTAAGAGCTAGAGACTTGAAATTTGGTATGCAAATCAATTTTATACACCAGACGAACCACGAAACTTTTGGTTGAAATCGGCCGCAAAATGCGGCCGCAGGGCCGCAAATATTGGCCGCAAGCGCCACTTCTATGAATTGGTTAAAGATACAAAAAAAGTTACAGAACAACATTTTCTTAGATTTAAAAAATAATAGGGGTCTCTTCTTATCATTTTTTTGATATCTTGAACTTTTTGGACCTCGGTCCCAATTTACCGGTATTTTGGGGGGGACCGCTCAGACTAACTTTTTTATTATTCATCCTAGAAGGGGATTGTGACATATCAAATCCAATGATTTTGAGGTGCTGATTACGAATTTGGCTTTGATTTTTAGCTCACTGTTACCTTTGAGTCACCAGTGGCTTTTGGTCCTGTTCCCATTCCTAATATGATAAGGAAAGTCGTGTGATGTTTACACCAGATTTTTTTTATTGTACATATTGTTTCCATTTTTTTTTTTTTTTTTTCATTGTTAAAATAATTATTTGTATGCACATATTGTACATAATGTCCATTTATACCTAATAAAGCGTTGTATAATAATAATAATCTTCCTCAGATGTGATGGTCGCATGTTGAATCAGCTGAGGAACATCTCCTGCGAAGTGGATCTGCACAAGCCCCTGCATGGGTCAGCGCTATTCCAGAGGGGTCAAACCCAAGTCCTGAGCACTGTGGCGTTAGACTCCCTTCAGTCTGCCCTCAAGCTAGACCCCGTCGCTATAATGACCAGGTAAGGGAACCTGTTGCGCTATTCTAGAGGGGTCAAACCCAGGTCCTCAAGCAAGATCCCAAGATCCCAGGTCCTCAAGCTAGTTTTGATGACCACGTAAGGGTAGTAAGGGAACCTTTTTTCCTTCTTTTTTTTTCTCAGACAGGTCATTCATATTCTTATATCAAGACCATTGGTCAAATAAAATGAAAACATCTTTCCAAGGTACACCTACTTACTGATTCGTACTCTTACAAAGTCGAGTTTATAACTCCCTATGAATTCTCTTATGGCCGGTTCTATCAATTTCATGAAACCTAGGTTTGGTACGAATCTCGGATTGGAAGAGAGAGAGAAATATTTATTTAAAAAATACTTTACCTGGTGCCACATGGGCACTTGCCTAAACGACACAGTATACATTTTTTTTTTTTTTGGTTTTTTTTCTTCTTCTTCTTATGTTCTTTGATACAGGTGGTTGTGTATTATTTTGTGAGAGCTAGTTCCGAAAGGATTATTTATTGATAGAACTTGCCATTTTATTAACTCGGTTTCTCCTCCACAGCGGTGTGAAGGAGAAGAACTTCTTCCTCCACTACGAGTTCCTACCTAAAGGGCGGGGTAATTGCCTGTGGCAATCTCTTCCACCCAACCCTATTATTTTATTTATTGATAGAACTAGCCATTTTATCGACTCGGTTTCTCCTCCACAGAGGTGTGAAGCCAGCCATTTCATGAACTTGGTTTTCCCTCCACAGCGGTGTGAAGCCAGCCATTTCATGAACATGGTTTCCCCTCCACAGCGGTGTGGAGCCAGCCATTTTATGAACTTGGTTTCCCCTCCACAGCGGTGTGAAGCCAGCCATTTTATTAACTTGGTTTCTCCCCCACAGCGGTGTGAAGCCAGCCATTTTATTAACTTGGTTTCCCCTCCACAGCGGTGTGAAGCCAGCCATTTCATTAACTTGGTTTCCCCTCCACAGCGGTGTGAAGCCAGCCATTTTATTAACTTGGTTTCTCCTCCACAGCGGTGTGAAGCCAGCCATTTTATTAACTTGGTTTCTCCTCCACAGCGGGGTGAAGGAGAAGAACTTCTTCCTCCACTACGAGTTCCCCCCGTACGCCACCCGGGAGATAGGCAAGGCGGGCGCCTACGGGCGGCGGGAGGTGGGCCACGGCGCCCTGGCGGAGAAAGCTCTGCGCTGCGTGGTGCCGCGGGACTTCCCCTTCACGATCAGACTCACGTGTGAGGTGCTGGAGTCTAACGGTGAGATACACTAGTTTTTTTTTTAAGTCTGGCTGGGGGACGTAAATAGGAAGAAGACCAGTGTCTCGCTAGAAGACTGTAAACAGAGAACGTACTAGTCAGCCCTAAGAAGCTAGGCTAGTTTGCAGTTTCTCACGGGTTTGAAGAAAAAGCCCAATTTTAAATCGCACATAGCAATATGTGGTTCAAATCAACTTTTCAACTAAAATTGGCAGGAGACCATCACTCCCCCCGGCTGCAGCCAAGAGAATGCCGTTGGCATTAACACCGCCCTTGATCAAGTTTTGTTTTATTAATTTCAATTTCTATGTATGTATTTGTATATATTTTATGTTATTTGTCAATAAAACTTGATGGAACATGTTTGATAGCAGCAACAATCATCGGAACAATTTTGAGAACCTCCCACCGCGACGCTAGGTCAAATAAAACAACTATAAGCGGTTTTTTTTATTTGAACGAAGCGAACCGAAGCTGACCTGGTCACGGAAATTCACTTTTTTTTATTTGACCGGACCGAAAAATCCTGACCAGAGTGGACCGGCTCGTTCGTTCGGTCATGGCGTTTGGTTCGGTAAGAAGAAGAAGAAGTGGATGCTTTCAAACGCAAAATGTAAACAAACACCGATATCTTTAATGTAAACAAACCAGAGTTCCAAAATCACTTTTTTTTTTATTCTTCAAATTTTGGTTGACCAGAGCTGAATGTTCGGTCTCGTTCAGGCTTTTCGTTCAATTAAAAAAAACCGCTTATTTATGCACTTGTACCACTTATAATTACAATGGCTCCCCTCAATGTCCCCCCAGGTTCCTCCTCCATGGCCTCCGTGTGTGGGGGCAGTCTCGCCCTGATGGACGCGGGGGTGCCCATCTCCGAGCCCTGTGCTGGGGTAGCCATCGGCCTCGTGACGCGGCCCGGCCCTGGGGGCGAGCTGGACTACAGGATACTCACTGATCTGTTGGGTGAGTCATAAGAGCTGGACTACCGGATACTCACTGATCTACTGGGTGAGTCGTAGTGTAAAGAGCTGGACTACTGATCTATTGGGTGAGTCGTAAGAGCTGGACTACCGGATACTCACTGATCTACTGGGTGAGTCATAGTGTAAAGAGCTGGACTACTGATCTATTGGGTGAGTCGTAAGAGCTGGACTACCGGATACTCACTGATCTACTGGGTGAGTCGTAGTGTAAAGAGCTGGACTACTGATCTATTGGGTGAGTCGTAAGAGCTGGACTACCGGATACTCACTGATCTACTGGGTGAGTCATAGTGTAAAGAGCTGGACTACTGATCTATTGGGTGAGTCGTAAGAGCTGGACTACCGGATACTCACTGATCTACTGGGTGAGTCGTAGTGTAAAGAGCTGGACTACCAGATACTCACTGATCTGTTGGGTGAGTCCTAGTGTAAAGAGCTGGACTACTGATCTATTGGGTGAGTCGTAAGAGCTGGACTACCGGATACTCACTGATCTACTGGGTGAGTCATAGTGTAAAGAGCTGGACTACTGATCTATTGGGTGAGTCGTAAGAGCTGGACTACCGGATACTCACTGATCTGTTGGGTGAGTCGTAGTGTAAAGAGCTGGACTACTGATCTATTGGGTGAGTCGTAAGAGCTGGACTACCGGATACTCACTGATCTACTGGGTGAGTCGTAGTGTAAAGAGCTGGACTACTGATCTATTGGGTGAGTCGTAAGAGCTGGACTACCGGATACTCACTGATCTACTGGGTGAGTCATAGTGTAAAGAGCTGGACTACTGATCTATTGGGTGAGTCGTAAGAGCTGGACTACCGGATACTCACTGATCTGTTGGGTGAGTCGTAGTGTAAAGAGCTGGACTACTGATCTATTGGGTGAGTCGTAAGAGCTGGACTACCGGATACTCACTGATCTGTTGGGTGAGTCGTAGTGTAAAGAGCTGGACTACCAGATACTCACTGATCTGTTGGGTGAGTCCTAGTGTAAAGAGCTGGACTACCGGATACTCACTGATCTACTGGGTGAGTCCTAGTGTAAAGCAGCGGTACCCAACCTTTTTGAGCCGCGACCCCCTTCGGTGGGGGAAAAAAATCGCGACCTCCCCGCCTCCCCCCTTAACAAAAAAAAAATAGTACAGTTCATTTGATTTGGAAAAAAATTCTTCCTTTAAGTATTTTTTATCAGCGTTTTTTCCGCGACCCCAGTTCACCCAGTTCAGGTTTAAGCTTTCTCGCGACCCCCTGATTTAGCTTCGCGACCCCCCCGGGGGTCGCGACCCCTAGGTTGAGCACCGCTGGTGTAAAGAGAACTCAATGGACCGGAATTGTTTTCCCTTATATTCAGGTTATATTCCTTTACAGGGTTAATTGTGTCCATGATTATAGTACAAGGAAGCGCGCGATTAGCTCAGTGGTTAAGCACTCGCTTGCCATGCGGAAGGTCCCGGGTTCGATCCCCCGTGCTGACAAAAAATTGTATTCTTAATTTGGTTACAATTATTGTTTGTACGGGATACTTTCCGGTGCGCTCGTGTTGACCCAGCACCTAATTGGGAAGTATTGGGTCACTTCTCGCTCATCAGAGGGGAGGCATACCACGGGATGGGCAGGCTACAACACAGACCACAAGCGTCTACAGTAGCTCCTGTTTCATGGCTGCGAAATAAAAACGGCTGTGAACCACTCATTTTTTTTTTTTTTTTTTTTAAGAAGAAAAAAAAAGAGAAAAATAGGAACAAACTCATACAAAGTTCTAACAAAGTCATGGACAGATATTTACTGAAAGAGTGTATGAAACTATTTAACGATCCTTCAGATGATCTAAAGTGTTAAAATCACACACAATTTAATTCATCACTAAAAGAGCGGCTCTTAGTAACGATGCCCTACTCCTTTGGGGATTGGTCTGAGGGTGACTGGTTGCGGATTGAACATCCTTAAATTTCTTTAAAAGTCTATCTGGATTCTTATCTCTTATTCATATTTTTTTTTTTTTTTTTTATTATAAAAATTAAATACTTATATTTAAGAAATTACTCGAATTGTGAACGCTGCAAGGCAAAATACAATATGGGTTTGATGGCAGATATTGCCTCAGGCAATAATTACGCCCTTTGTCAACACATATTATTCTTGTCAAATAATAGTTATTATCTCTATATATAAAACAGAAAAAAGGACTACCTACCTATGTTTGTTTGTTTGTTTGTCCGGAGTTGTTTAGCCAAAACGGTAAGAGATAGCGAAAAATGTCTCAGAATTGACCCCCCCAAAACCATTATTGCTTTGTCCAGAAAAATTATAAAAAGTTCAAAAAGGCATTGATGTCCAGCAGTACGGCCATGCCTTAGTAAATTTGAAATTTTGTCCCGTTGCAAAGCACGGGCAAACGGCTAGTTATTATTACAATAAAAAATTATCATTATTATTAATTTGACCTGGAAAGTATTCTCTTATAGAGGCTATTTTCTCTTACAGAGAGGTAAATTTGACCTAGAAATTATTTATTTATTAAATATTAAATGTACGTACAAAATGTCTATTTAAATTTGAAAATAAACAAGAGACCTTGTTTAGACTGCTGGAATAAAGGGGCTTTTCAGTCTCACCTCGGCAGTATAAACAAGGTAATTTCTATTCTATTCTATTTATTTATTTACCTTCCCCCAGGGATTGAGGACTACATGGGCGACATGGACTTCAAGGTGGCGGGAACCAAGAAAGGGATCACCGCCATTCAGGCGGACGTCAAGATCCCCGGCCTGCCGCTCAAGATAGTCATGGAGGCGGTCATGGCGGCCTGTGACGCCAAGAGTGACATCATCGGCATTATGAATGAGACGCTGGCTTCCCCCAGGTGAGCTGAGGTCAATTCAATTCAATTTATTTATTGTGAAAAATGGTTCAATACAATAAGTATGTGTTTCACATTAAGAGATTATACAAATATAGAAATTATATAAACTAGAAAGAAATTATTAAAAGAAAGGAATACTTAAAACAATAGCAAAAAAGTTTAAGCTTAAACTTAAACAAAATAGTTTAAACAAAGAAGCTCTATTTTGTTTCCCGTAGGCCGAGAGAAAGAGGAAGGAACAGGAGGGGGTAGAGGAGGAAGGATAGAAAACAATGTCCGTCACAGTTGGTCGAGAATATCTTGAAAAAAATAAGAAACCAAATCAAGGAGAACCAAATCAACCAAATCAAGGCTTTTTACCGCCTCCTTGAACCCAGATCTAGGTAGGGACTTATTATGAACGAGACGCTGGCTTCCCCTAGGTGAGCTGAGGTTATTATGAACGAGACGCTGGCTTCCCCCAGGTGAGCTGAGGTTATTATGAACGAGACGCTGGCTTCCCCTAGGTGAGCTGAGGTTATTATGAACGAGACGCTGCAGCTAGCTTCCCCTAGGTGAGCTGAGGTTATTATGAACGAGACGCTAGCTTCCCCCAGGTGAGCTGAGGTTATTATGAACGAGACACTAGCTTCCCCCAGGTGAGCTGAGGTTATTATGAACGAGACGCTAGCTTCCCCCAGGTGAGCTGAGGTTATTATGAACGAGACGCTAGCTTCCCCTAGGTGAGCTGAGGTTATTATGAACGAGACGCTGGCTTCCCCTAGGTGAGCTGAGGTTATTATGAACGAGACGCTAGCTTCTCCTAGGTGAGCTGAGGTTATTATGAACGAGACGCTGGCTTTTTCTAGGTGAGCTGAGGTTATTATGAACGAGACGCTGCAGCTAGCTTCCCCTGGGTGAGCTGAGGTTATTATGAACGAGACGCTAGCTTCTCCTAGGTGAGCTGAGGTTATTATGAACGAGACGCTAGCTTCTCCTAGGTGAGCTGAGGTTATTATGAACGAGACGCTAGCTTCTCCTAGGTGAGCTGAGGTTATTATGAACGAGACGCTAGCTTCCCCTAGGTGAGCTGAGGTTATTATGAACGAGACGCTGGCTTCCCCTAGGTGAGCTGAGGTTATTATGAACGAGACGCTGGCTTCCCCTAGGTGAGTGAGCTGAGGTTATTATGAACGAGACGCTGGCTTCTCCTAGGTGAGCTGAGGTTATTATGAACGAGGTGCTGGCTTCCCCTAGGTGAGCTGAGGTTATTATGAACGAGACGCTAGCTTCCCCTAGGTGAGCTGAGGTTATTATGAACGAGACGCTAGCTTCCCCTAGGTGAGCTGAGGTTATTATGAACGAGACGCTAGCTTCCCCCAGGTGAGCTGAGGTTATTATGAACGAGACGCTAGCTTGCAATTTCCCAAGGATTCAATAGCTTATAAAGAAAAAGTCCTAGTTCTCACGATAGTTGATCGCACATATCGTTCAGTACGAGCCAACGTTCCACTTAAATTGGCTGTTAGCCATAACTCCTCCCAGCTTTAGCTGAACTGGTTAAAAGTCCATTAACATTTCACAAATTTTGTGTGTAGCATAGTATAACTAAAATTCTCCTATACGTTTCTACCTTGAGTATTTAATAACGGAGTTGTTATGTTATGTGGTGCTTTATCCTAACAAAAAAGAAACATATATGCATAAATCCCCCATCATCAAAGCCATGGCCTTATTTAATTAGGCAAATCAGTAATGATTGTTATCTCAAGTCACTTATTGCTGTTACTTATTGACACACAATACCTTGTGTGAATCGGGTAACAGTGTAGACTGTAGACGTTAGTTTAAAAAAAAAAAAAAAAAAAAATGGGTATGTACAATTGTACATCCATATGTAATTCCTTAAATTAAATAAATGTGTTGAAATATCTTTTTCATGCCTTCCCCAGAGTGCAAGGGGCCAAGTCCAACTGGCCGGTGGTACAGACCCTAGATGTGCCCGCTCATCAGAGGGGCAAGCTCATAGGACACGGGGGGATGAATATGAAGAAGATTCTCTTGCAGACTGGAGTCCAGGTAAGTTGGGTGAATGAACTTTGAACAAGCCAGGCCGAGTGAGGTGAATATGAATAGATCGCACATAGAAATTATGTGGTTCAGGACGAGCCAACTTTGAAATAAGTTGGCTGGAGACCATCACTCAACCCTCCAGCTGTAGCCAAGCTGCCTACAAACAACAACAATATGAATATTGTTGTTGTTTGTATTCGCAGCGAGTACAGAGTAATCATCAGTATCTTTTTTGCATTCAGACATAAATACCTGATCTGAGTGACAGAATATAAGAATAAAATATTCACGACTGTGGAGAAATGACAAACGAGGCTCAGCAATTTACATAAACCTCCCTAGGAGGGTTAAAATTGAGGTAGGTGGGCTGGAAGTGGGGGCAAAAGATAGAGTAGCTCGAAGCGCATCTTGTGACTATAATATGTTGAGCCTCGGATAAACGAGGTCCGAGTTATATCAAATTCTGCCTTATCGGACATTGATACTGGTTTGTAATCTTAATATATAAATGTCAAAGACACTCACTGACCACTGACCACTGACTGATCATCGCTCTACAGCCCAAACCGTAAGTCCTAGGAAGCTGAAATTTGGTAGGTAGCTTTGTTTTATAGTCTAGATGTGCAATAAGACGGGATTTTTCGAAACTCCCACTACAACACCTGCCATTGGCGAAAAAGGATTTTTTGCTTTCACGGCCATGCCTCGGCCCGCAAAGCGGGCGACAGCCCGCTAGTCTTAATATATAAATGTCAAAGTCACTGACCACTGACTGATCATCGCTCTACAGCCCAAACCGTAAGTCCTAGGAAGCTGAAATTTGGTAGGTAGATTTGTCTTATAGTCTAGATGTGCAATAAGACGAGATTTTTCAAAATTCCCACTACAACACCTGCCATTTACGAAAAAGGATTTTTTGCTTTCACGGCCATGCCTCGGCCCGCAAAGCGGGCGACAGCCTGCTTGTTTGTAATAAAAGGCAATGTATTTGACATCAAAAATATATACAAAGTAATCAAAAGTACATACAATAGTAGATAATACATTAAAAAAATAAATGAATGTTAAGTAGGTAGGTTAGGTAACAAATATAAAAGGTAATTGAATACTGAGATAGTAAGAAAAATGATATGTTATATTCGCTTACCATCTATGTACCTACCTAATAAGATTTCTATCAATATGTACGATGTATAGTCACATTTTATTATACATTTTGCAACGGAACAGAGCGAAACGGAACGGAACATCGGGCCATTTGAATGGTTGAAGATAAAGAAAATATAACAAGGTCATTTCAGTGATCAACAGAAGTGAAATTTCTGTAATCAGCTGTATTTGTGTAGGTCTTCTCTGATTGGTTCTAAGCTCATCTCATTTCAAAAATAAATTTAAAATGCAGATTCAAAATTTGGCGTTCTCATTTAATATTCCATTATCAAAAAGACGCAGAATGACAACGAATCCGTTTCTCCAAAAGGAACTCGGTTCCTCGGTTTGTTTACATTTTGAGAGAAACAGTGCATCTTATTAAGACTTGTTCCGTTCCGTTTCGCACTGTTCCGTTTCAAAATGTATAATAAAATTTGATTTATGTTGTCAATTGACAATTTTTTTGTGACTACTTCAGATCACCTCCAGCGAGGACGACAGTCTGCAGATGTTCGCCCCCAATCAGGCGGCGGTGGACGAGGCCCGGGAGCTGATAGAGGCACTGCTGTGCTCTTCCACCCAACCCACCCTGGAGTTCGGCGCTATCTATTCGGCCCGCATCGTGGAGGTGAGGGAGATGGGTGTGATGGTGACCCTGTACCCGGGTATGACGCCCGCCTTGCTGCACAACTCCCAGCTGGATCAGCGGAAAGTAAGTTGCTTTTTTTGTACTAGCTACTACAACTTTTTTTTTTTTTTACTGCAAATACCTACGCTTGAAAGTTATACAGAGTGGGGCAAAAGTCGTGGAGGTGAGGGACATGGGTGTGATGGTGACTCTGTACCCGGGTATGCAACCCGCCTTGCTGCACAACTCACAGCTGGATCAGCGGAAAGTAGGTCGCTACTTCTTCAGGTACCACAGATACTAACTACTAATCCTGATGAAATGCTCACGCGGTTCCAGGGCGATTTTCCTATAATGAGTGGTCATACGTCTAGGAGAGGTTTTAGTTAGTAGGTGCTGGTAAGGAAATTACCAGTAAGTCCAACATAACCTGGCAAAATGGGTGTGCAAAGGTGGGTAGCCACACTTGCATGTCTATTCTGAGGTATCGTCTGGTAAATATGAACTTTCCTACCTTGTTGTATGATTTTCAGTATAGTTTCTTTGAAAACAAAAAGATACTAACTACTGACCGCGTGCTGGTAACCTGGTTCAATGATTCGAACTCCAAGTAAGGCAAAAATCCAAGGTAGCGGTTGCGGCGTGTGCTACGCCGATTTTTTTTGAGTGGTCTCTAGCCGGGTCACTAGATATACATATTTTTTATTTTATTTTTAATCGTAGATTAAAGTTATATATATTACTTCCGAGAAATTTCTATTATTAGAAATCGGAAGTATTGTGTTCGTTTTTGTAAAAAAAAATATTTTTTTTTTTTTTTACAAAATTGTGGTTTTGTGTCCGTCTGTCGGTCCGTCGGTCTGTTAAAACGATTCCTTGTAACGCGCAAATCTCGGAAACTACTCGACCGATTTTGATGAAATTTTGCTCACATCTAGGAGACATTCTGTCGATAGTCCCATTTTAAATTCATCGAATTCATACCAGCCGTTCTGGGTGAAAGAGACCATGTGCCTGACCTCTAACTTTTTACTTAAACGCTTATATCGGTACGGAACGGTACACCCGATTTCGATGAAATTTTGTAAGAATATGCATATTATTGTTTTACATAGGTTATTTATATTTATTTTTAAATTAATTATAATTTGACTCTGATATTTAAGAAAATTCGAAATTTTGGACAAAGATTAAAAAAATAAGGACCACGACTCGCCGATACAGAATTTTTTGTGGAATTTAGAATGTAGAAAAAACGATATTCTACCATATAAAACAAATTTGAAGAAAATCGGTTGAGCCGTTTTGGAGATACAGGTAATTTTCTATAAAATCTCAAAATTGGCACGTGTTTACAATGTGAAGCAATCACGAGGAACTATTGTGTTCATAATTGGCAGTGTTTTTTTTAATCACAGTACCCTCGGTTTCAATCACAGCCTCTTCGACCCCTTGATTGACAGGCAATGTGCCAAGTATGGCCGCCGCATTGCCTCTTTGGGTGGCATTAAAGATAATAGTTTTATGTCTCTTTTAACAATATAGATAATTATGAACACAACTGCTCCTAGCTCGTCTTAATAATGCAACGAAATTTAGTAAGGCGAGGCGAGGTTGTGATCAACACAAATATGATAACTATGAGTTGCGTGTGTGCTTATTAGTGTTCTTGTTGTCTTCTGGTCAAGTTAGTGTGGAAGTATAAGAATTTTGAGGTAGAACTTGGAATTTGGACGTAAGAACAAAGAAACCAACAAACGGGTATCCGTGGATCACCCGGGTATAGTGGATCTATATACCAAGTTCTTCCTCAAATTTCTTATATTTCCAACACATGGAACATGAATAAAAGCAGTATCGATAAATGAATAAATCATGGGACACAATCACACTATTTACCTCTGAAATTTCTTTGAGAAACTTAATTAATTTACTTATAGAGACCATTATGATTTATTATTTATTTTCGGTACCCTATCAACCAATGGACATTATCTCTTCGGGTGGAACACAGTCCTTTTTAAAGATACTGAAAATCACTTTCACTCCCTGTGTTCCAGATCGGTCACCCGAGTGTCCTGGGCTTCGAGGAGGGCCAGGATATCCAGGTGAAATACTTCGGCCGGGATCCTGTGTCAGGGCTCATGCGACTGTCCCGCAAGGTACTGCAAGGCACGGGGGCCGTCAAGAACTTCGAACCCGCGGCTGATAAGAGCTGATGTGAACAGACCTTTTTTTATGAACATTTAATTTAAGAGAGGTCTATAACATTCAGGGTGGAATTAAGAGACAGCATCAATAACTTAAGGGCGGAATTAATAGACAACATCAATAACTAAAGGGCGGAATTAATAGACAACATCAATAACTAAAGGGCGGAATTAATAGACAACATCAATAACTTACACAGTACGCAACCCGTGACTTAGCGCCACAGAGGTATTACAAAAACGTCTATTAATTCCGCCCTCAAAGTTCTTGCCAAAACAAACCTTAGATTGAGCGGTTTATTGTATGTAAGTTGTACTGATCGGGCTGATGGAATCTTCTAGGGGCAGATTGTGTTTCCTCCAATATATACATAAAATATGCGAAAAAACCGCAAAATTAGGGCCAAGCATTAAAGCAAGTTGCTATTAAAAGCAAGTTGCTGAACACGACTTACAGTTTTACGGATTCAAATTTTTTAGGTGTAATGTCAGGTTTTAGTTGAGTTTTAGGAAATTTCCGTAGGTATCCAGGTGTAATAAAAAAGAGAAATGCATTTAGAGAGACAAGACTGACTGTGATATTCATCGAAATTGATATAATACTCGTGTCGTGAGATTGTTTTAAAGCTAGAGCAGATCTTTTTTGGCTACGAATCCAAATACTTACCCATTTTGACTATCTAATTCTGCTAACACTAATGGCATTACAATTTTACTCGAAACTTTAAATCTAAGTTGAAGAATATTTTAATATTGCTATCCTGTAGATGTTCTCTTTAGGTTTTTGATTAATTTTAAAAATAAAATGACTACCTCAGTTGAATGTTATCATATTGGAATTAATCACTTTACTCAAATTCACCCTGCCAATTTTTACAGAACTTTTGACTCGAATCAAAGCTCATTTTTTTTTCTTCTCGAAATTCCTTACAGAAGATTTTGTTCCTGGATTGGTGGCTGGCTGAGAAAATTCTGTGAGAAAGAAATAAAACCAATCAAGTCTCGGTGGGAAAATTCGAGTAAAACTAAAAAGTGACTAAATTTTATTTACAAAATTAGGTATTGTATGACACAAAAGTGTTCTTCACTTTTAAAATAAATTATGAAAAAAATATAATACTCAAGACGTGTTGTTGAAATAGCTGCTATCTTCAGTTGGATATTTTAGATAATGATAGACGATGAGATTGATGGTTTAGGTCAGGAGAATAATTGGCGGTCCTATTTTTGTAACCTATCCAACCACAAATTGTGGTTGGATAGGTTGGAATTCCAAAAATCGTCCCACTAAACATTTTTATAAAAAAGTTATTGAAAAATAATCCATAGGCTTTTTTTTGTTAATTCGTTTGAATAAACAAAAACGTAATAAAGAAGTAATAAAATCGAAATAATACGGATATAATTACTAACGACTGCAAGCTAAGATTAGAGATTCTTATTTATCACCAGTACACTGAATGACCTGAATGTGTCTGATTAAAGTCTCAAGATTCTTTAATGCATGAAAATGAAATTGGTTTATATCTATAGGATAATAATAAATATTGTTTTATATATACTGACCGACTAGGACTAAAAGTTCCATTATTATTCCAGCAGCATTATGTGGTTAAAATCCCAATTGGAAAGATAACTTGCTATGTCCCAGCATGGTTTCAAAATATCAAGAAAATATTGTGTCATTCATTTTACATCCGAAAATTCTGTCATTTAAAATAAGCTTGCTTTCTTATGCCCTTGTCCGTATAGTTGTTAATTAGCTTCAATGATAGCATGCCTCCAAATATTATTGAAAAAAAAGTTAAGGGCTCGGAAAATATTTAATTCAAAATTCACTAAACAAAGAGTTGACTAGCTAACGTAGAGAGCACAGCAGTTCTTATCAGATCACTGATGTTCAGCAACATTCAGCGAGATAAGAACTTGCTGGGTACCTAATCACTATAATTTGAACCCTCGCCTTGTGATGCTTCCCGCTTCAACCCAGGCTGGATGAGGTTTATTTGCGTAGAATGTGTGAGTTTCCAGCGAATGGAGGGTAACCCCGTCTTAAGTGGGAAATAAATTACTTGATTAGACATTGAGCCGCCGATGATTTCTACGTGGAGTTGGCGAAATACTTGAGGTAGACCATACCCAGCGCAGAGGAGGCAAACCACGCGAAGCTCACCCACCATGTGGCGAACCCGAGAATACCACGAAACACATCCGTGGTGAATATCTGAAATGAAATAAAATCAGATGTTAAATAAACAACTATAAAGAAAAAGTTAAGAAAAAAAAAACCAATCGAAAATATGTATGTCACACAAAGATTATCTCTTGCGATATAGAGAGGTAATTTTTTTTTAATGTTTCTACGGGAACTACCCATTTTTACAAAGTCCCTACATAAAAAAAACAATTGAACAATAAAATCAATTGAACAAAATAAAATAAAATAGCAAGTAAATACAATATTAATATAAAAAACGACTATAATGCATAAGTGTTCTTTCTGAATCGCCAAAGAGAAAAACTTTCTGTGACATGACCTGATTATGACTAGCATGTGAACAAAACAAAATGAATATATTCTTCATAAAAAAAAGATGTTCTGTCGTAGAGGTCAAGTTGAAATATTCCAACACATTAATTTATGAAACGGGACTTCTTAGGTTACAAGTAAGCAAGATATTCAAAACCTCGTGATTAGAAAGAGTTGGGTGGAAGAGATTGTCACAAGCGATAACCCCGTCCTTTAGGTAGCTTCATTCTCTTTTTTGTTCTCGTTTCTTTGCTCAATCTATTTATTTTTTCTTTATAATTTCATTGTATTTTACTGTATACATGTTTTTGTCTTACCTAATAAAGCAATATAATACCTAATATAATAATAATAAAGCTTTCTCGCTCTAATAATCCCCAAATCTCCCTTCGAACTACTAATCAACATACTAATCAACATTTGATCGAAATTTGACGGTTGACAAGTGGACTTTGGGATTTTGAGAGTGAAAGTGCTTTCCGGAATAAGGCCCCGCTGGCTATTTCTGGGCCCACCCAGGCTTGGTCAGGATAATGTGGATAGCTGCTGGTTTGTAAGTTTCTACCGAATTTGGATGATCTATGACGTTACAGAGCACTAGGAAAAAAGCAAGGGAATTTAGAAAACTCATGCTTACATCGAGTACCTATACATGAAAATAGTTTAGCAATTTTTTTATTTTTATTTTATTAATTTTTTTATTTATTCACACTTTATTAGGTAATAGGACATATTATATACAATACAAATAATTACAAATGAAAATACAATATAATAGAAGAAAAAAATAAATATATACATAATATAATTCTGTCCTAACTAAAGGGCGGGGTTATTGCCTTAGGCAATCTCTTCCACCCAACCCTTAATAAATATATTAAGCAATAAATCACTACAGAAAAAAACTCTTAACTTACCAACTTGAGCGAGTCCAAAGCCAGTGACATAGGGGGAGACTCGGGGAGACTTGACGGGGGCAGTTCTTCTATAACAGGGGAGAGAGTAGAGTTGAGGGGACACTTGTCCTGACCAAGCATACCAGTCCATGAGAAGTCCCCTGGCGAATGAGAATGAAATAATAAAATAGTTTAAAAAAAAAAAACTTAATAAAATAGTTCTTTTTTTAATGATATTTTTTTACAGAGGAGACTTAAAAATCAGAGTCCTTGCTCCTATAAAATAGTTCAATTATTATTATCTGCTAAGTGAGAGATCACTAGTTTAACAAATCGTAGTAGCGGTACGAGTTATTGTAACCAGCATGGCTAAACCGCTTATCCTTGTGTGCGATAAACCATAGTGAAAACTGGGACGCACTTTTCTCTACAACGCGGTTTGAGTGACTAAAAACTAAATCCAACTTAGGTCAGCGTTGATGGCACGTTGAATGCACCTGTTCTCGTTCTGTCACTGAAATGAAGCAACGCCCAGCGAGGTTAGGACTTCCAATGGGTGAGCATTCAAAGTAGAACCTTCATGATGCTGGCTATTTCCGGATTAACTCAGGTTGGGTGAGGTTAATTTGAGTAGTTAGTTTCTGAGTTTTCAGCGAATGAATGCTAAAATCCCGTCGTGATATGATCAATTGATCATGCAGTTGAAAGGGTTGGGTGGAAGAGATTGCCATAGGCAATAACCCCGCCCTTTAGTTAGGACATATTATGTTTTCAAATATTTTCTTTTCTTTTTCATTTTTATTGTATATATTGTTTTTTTCATTTTTTCACTGTTAAAATTAATATTTGTATGTACATAATGTCCTTTTGTATCTAATAAAGAATTGTATATTAATAATAATAAAAGCCACGTTAAAGCCCTCAAAATAATCCAACTTACCCAGGGATTTGTACATGAGAGCGAAGAAGAGGCACATGAGGAGTGGAGCCAGGTACTGCAGAGTCACCACACAGAGGTAGTAGAAGACAGCTGCGATCTGGAACAAGACATTGGACATAACGTACACTGGTAGTCAAGTGGTTAACGTATGGTATTACATCGGCGCGGCGTGAATTTGTTCTGTCTCAGACCGTGTCAGTAAATAATACATTGAGGCAGGTTTGGAAAAAACACCAAACCCCATTTTAAGAAATACAAATATTGAAACCTTCACAGTCCCTCATCCTAGACTTAAATATGTTTAATAATAGACTTACTAAACTTCATGAATCGCCACTGAACAGAGCAATGACTCTATGTAATGAAGTACACCTAAGTACAGACGACTTTTTACTGTCTAAGGAAGCTTTTAAAGCAAATGTAAGACAATTAGTTTTTAGTTCGCTATAGTTTTAAGTTCTTAATTATTTTATTTTAATGTGAACATTGGTATTGTTGTTTCAATTTATAGTTCTAAGAATTTTTGAAACAATGTTATGTTTTTAATAAAAAAAAATAATAAAAAAAAATACCATAGTCACTAACAGCTTGATGAAGCACGGTCATTAGCCATTTGATTATGTATATAAATGTGAGTATAATCTGTTTATTAGTGACTATGTACTTGGGCCTCGGTGCGTTGTCTGTTTCATTTTTTTTTTTTTTTTTTTTTTTGAATAAATGTCAACACAAAAAAAATATTTATCCGATTTATAGGAGAATTCTCAGTACTTTTGTACTCAGTTTCTTTGTTGTAATAATAATATCATTTGTTATAATGTTTGACCTAGGGTTTAAAAACAAGAACATCTAGGGCGGAATCATGAATAGAGGTTTTTGTTATATCTCTGTCGACTTGAGTCTTCATTTTGCGTATAGTTAAAAAAAAAAGTTATCATATTTGTGTTAATCACTTTCGTGATGTCACGACTACTCTAACTCGCTTTACTAAATCTTCGCTGAAACCGGGACTTGAACCACCGACCTCCAGGTTACAAGTCCGCCGCCTTATCGATCAAGCTACTGAGGTCGGTTTTTGCGTATAGTTTTATATGGTGAAACTAATACGTAAGTCCGAAAAGGATCTCTTTTGTCTTTGTCCATTAACTTCGCCCCAAGACAAACCTTTCGGTGTAAATTCATGTATGAAATGGTCATAACGAATGCAATAAGTACAGCACTATAGAATTTGATCAATATAAAAATAGTAACTATCAGAATAATCTCGCCTCTGATAACACAAAGAGGCGTAAACAACATTTTTGAAATTTTACAGGAGAGCCAAAATGAGTTTTCTTGTGCATAAATTTTCTGTTCACGGTAGGAACATTATCACTTCCCTGTACCCGTGAATGACCATACGAACTTTTTCTGTTGCCAAATTTGATTATTTAACTGTGACTATTGATTTACGCCTATTTGAACTGTCTGAAAAAGAGAAAATGAGGGATATGCCTGATTTCAATTTTTGTTGTATTTTTTCTTTGGATTATAATTGGATTACGTCTATTTGTGAGAACAAAATATAGCACAAGTAGACTCAATCCAAGCAATAAAACCGATTTCAAAAATTTGTGGTTTATGCCTCTTTGTGTTATCAGAGGCGATCTGACCCGCTTACTTTCTTCTGCAGCTCCACGTTTGTGATTCGGCCCGCCTCTTTCCTCTGGTCCTCTATCCTAGCGTAAGCCATGTTTAAGTAGGCCTGCAGGTAGACTGGCATGAGGGCCACACGTTGCAAGACGAGAACTACGATGAGGATCAGGCGGAGACTGTCGAACCCGGCCTCTGTCAGTCTGGGACAAGAGAGAGAAGTTAGCTACAGAGAAGAGTTTTATTTCAGACTATCGAACCCGGCCTGTGTCAGTCTGGGACAAGAGAGAGAAGTTAGCCACAGAGAAGAGTTTTATTTCAGACTATCGAACCCGGCCTGTGTCAGTCTGGGACAAGAGAGAGAAGTTAGCCACAGAGAAGAGTTTTATTTCAAAATAATAATAAAATGAATTATAAGTCGAACCTGGATATAAGATAACTTGAGGGATCAGAAATTGTTGTTTTTCTTATAAAGAGGTTATTTTCCCTTACAGAGAAGTAAATAGGACTTAGAAATTGTACTCTTATATCCAGGTGTTTCTCTTAAGGATAATAATAATAATAATAGTTTATTTATTTATTTTCTTTATAAAGAAACATTTATACAAAGGTACTTCTCCTAAACTTTGAAGGGCTTCTAATATCCAGGTTCGACTATATCTGATTTTTCTTACTGGAGGTGGGGACTCTCTGGGGCCCATGTGATTTCCTGGTATCTTTATTTGGTGCCATAAAATAACAATATTCCTTATATTAGTTTGACGTTTAATCCGGGACAAATAACATAACGTGGTGGATTTATAAAATTGCTTCAAAAAAATCATTCATTGGTTGAATTTTAAATTCACGATTCTTTGGATATTTTTTTTTTTAATTTATTTAACATTTAACGTTTTCACTTAAGATGTTAAGAAAAGAAAAAAAAAAAAAAATTGAGAAAAACGCGATTCATCTCAGAAAACAAACACTTGCAAGCCATGCAGAAAGTCCTTGTTTCGATCCCCCGAGCTAACAATATAATTGTATATAAATTTGGTTACAGTTGTTTGTGAGAGTTCCTATGCGCTATGCGCTCTTGTTGACCCAGCACCTAAATAAGAAGTATTATGACACTTCTCCCCTATCAGAGGGGTGGGCAATAAAACATTCATCTTTTAAATTAAAAAAAAACTAGAAGATTATTTTTCAGGCACAAATTACTTACAAAGGAGCGTCCATACCCTGGAACACACGACTCGTGAGGTAGTAGCGAGCTAAGGGTTTGATCCAGAGGATGATGAGAACAAGCGGAGTTATGAAGCTAATGTTTAGAATCAGCTTGAGGATGAGTCTATCACCACAGTACCTGAAAGAAGGAATTTTTTAAAAATCAAGACCTGTCGAAACAATTCAGAAAAAATTCTCAGGCTCAAATCTCCGACCTCAAATTTCAGTCTGCTTGACAATCAAGTGACTGAGGTGCAATAATTTACATGAAGGTACCAAGACTGCTAGGATGATTTATTAGTCCTTACCAGATAGTATAAACAAGGTTATTCTATTCTATTCCACCTAGCCATTTTCTCATTATTTGCAACAGGACTAAATTTAAAATTAACTCTTGATTTCACATGAATGAAGAGACTTACTTGAGAGAGTCCCAGTGCATCCTGGCCATGCGAAGGCCTGGGAAGGTGAAGAGAGCTCCTATGAGGGCGCACCATAAGGCAATGCAGAAGTTTATGATGATCTTGGATGCTGGACCCCTGTAGAAGAGGAAATATGTTGGCTGGTATAAATTTTAAAAAGAAGAAATTCTGTATTAATAATAATACTCTTTACCGGAAAGTAACCACCAGGCGAGGTTAATGCTAAAAGAATTTCTACCACCTAACCCTTACGAGTCTTATTATTATGTGGTCACAAACTCAAATTAATAAGGAAAAATTCATGCACTGGGTGGGATTCGAACCATGTATTATGCCTTGGTGGAATGGAATCTTTGGTTCTCTGAGCTCTATACATCCAAAGAACCAAACATTCAGTGCCAGAGTCGATGGCGCGTTGAATGCACCCGTTCTCGTAGGATCACCGAAGTTAAGCAACGTCCAGCGAGATGAAGACTTTGTGATGTTGGAATTCCGGCGCAACCCAGGCTGGGTGAGGTTAATGTGGGTAGCAGGTTTGTGAGTTTCCTTAAAATGGAGAGTAACACCCCCGCTGAAAATAAATTATTTATTTTATAACCTAAGATTTTCTAAATATTATAAGATATTGAAATTTCTAAATGTGAAGATACCTACATCGATCTTACTGTAGAATTAATGTGACCAAAGAACCTCCAAAAAGCATCCAATCTATCATTTTCTTACTCAGAATTCAGTCCCTGGTTGGATAGAAAGGTAGCAGCACTTCGGTTGAAACTTGCATATGCTGAGTGGACCCCTGTTTCCAGTTTAGCCTCATCTACTATGAGCATCATCATAGCAAGCACAAGATAGGCAGCACCAGTCACTATTACTGTGGAGCGCTCCCCCACTGATTCTTCGCCCTTGAAATATTCCCAGGTGAGGGAGAACAGGATTTTTCTGATTTTTAAAAGATTAAAGTTAAGGAGCATTTACAAGTACGATTTAATATATTATTAATTTTTCAATAGCTTTAGGCGGGCCCCCTTAAAGGTAGGTGAAAAGAAGTACTATTTTTGGATTTTTACAAATACCTACATTGTTCAACCTATACATTGGGGGTGGAAATTTCCATATGCTTCACAAATTATTTTTTTGATAAAATTCTCTTGTATTTGAGGGTTTTGTTTGTGGTTAATGGAGTGATTAACTTTTTGATTTTTTTGATATCTTCAACCGTTTAGCCAAAAATCCATGAAAAACCACCAATATACAAACTTTAGTTTGATTTTGAGTTTTTGGCAAAGCTGTTGAAGATATCAAAAATTGTATGAGAGTTGAAAAGTTCAACACGAGTGAGTTACAGTGAGTGAACTAACTATCGTGATTTTCGTAATATTATTTTTATATCTTTATGTTTTTCTTTGTTAATCTTCCACAAAAAAAAACAAACCTTAGTCAGTATCTGTAAAATAATTAGTGTTATTATTCTGTGTTATCGAAATACTTTTATCTTTTCGCATTTTTGTGTAATTTAAATTAAACCAAAAAAGTTTTTATCTGTACCGTCCGCTATGTAAATTGTGTAGTCATACTATATAATATACCTATCCATGTATTGGTTCTATCATTACCTACTCTAACTGATTTTATAAAATCGGACTTTGGACCCTAGACTCTTTGTGTGCTCGATACCTATCACCTATATCATTCGCTTTACTTATCTCTATCAATACATTACATAACTGTTTATCTACTTCATCCATAGCACATAGCTATACCGAATTACCAAACCTAGCATACAAGCACCTCATTGAACAATGTTGACAAGAGCAGCTCAGGCGCGGCGTGCTGGGGGCGGGACATTGGGGAATCGGAACTCAGTACCAAGAACATCCCTTACAAGAGATCAGCTTGCAACACCTCAGGACAATTCAAAGCCTGCTCTTAAGGTCAAATCAAACCCTAAATTGGACGCGAGGACTAGAACCCCTAAGGCTACTGCGGCCACTAACAGAACTGCAAAGACTTCTACACATACCCCAACATCAAGCTCACCCCGTCCTCCTCAGTCACGACCAATTGAGAAAGTTGGAAATAGACCTTATGTGTATACACCTCACCCTTCTGCTAGCAACTCCACACATGCTACATACAAAAAAGAGAGCTTGAAATCCTCGAATGATTTAATATCATTAAAAAAGGAAAATGCCAGTCTTCACAATCAGCTGGAAAATCTACAAACAGAACTTGAACATATAAGAGCTATGTACACCAATCTACTCAAGTCGAAACCTGTAATCCCAGGCTGTCCCGGCGGAGCGGTTTCTGCGGTTGGATCTACGGCCCCTGACACTGGCGGTCCCGGCGGAGCGGTTGCTGCGGTTGGACCTGCGGCTCCTGGCACTGGCGGTCCCGGCGGAGCGGTTGCTGAGGTTGGACCTGCGGCTCCTGGCACTGGCGGTCCCGGCGGAGCGGTTGCTGAGGTTGGACCTGCGGCTCCTGGCACTGGCGGTCCCGGCGGAGCGGTTGCTGAGGTTGGACCTGCGGCTCCTGGCACTGGCGGTCCCGGCGGAGCGGTTGCTGAGGTTGAACCTGCGGCTCCTGGCACTGGCGGTCCCGGCGGAGCGGTTGGACCTGCAGTTCCTCACAATATCTTCTCATCTGAGTCAAATCCCTCCCTCACTCAACATGATTGTTCCCCTGAGAAGCAACGCGTGCTAGTAGTGGGCGACAGCATGTCACGTGACTTTGGCTCAATTCTTTCAAACTTACTCCCTGAGTATGAGGTTACATGTCTTACCTATCCAGGTGCATCTTTTTCTCGAGTTGTTCACAACCTCGACTCACAGACCAAATCTTTCACTAAAGCTGATTTTGTTTTCATTCTTGCAGGTTGCAATGATATACCTTATCTTCATCCTCAGCTCTTGGACCAAATTTTCCAAGGAATTCAAAATGTTTTCTCTCGAACATCAGTGATTATATCAAGTGTGCCCTTTATGTTTCACACTAGTCGCTTTAATTCTAATATATTTTCTACTAATCTTAATTTGTTTCGTATTAGTCGCCAGTACAAGTTTCACTACCTTAATTGTAATTTTATATTGTCACGTAGAATGTATACTAGGCATGGCTTACACCTCAATGTCATAGGTAAATCTACAATATGCAACAGCCTAGTAAGAATTATTTTATCGATCTCTAGCAATAATTTTAAACTCTTTAAATCATTCTACAATATTCCTGTAAGTTCAACTGGTCAATTCATAGCTACAAACTCTAGTCATTTTACACAGTTAGATATTCCCTCCTCTCTATCAAATGTTACCTGCCCTGTAAACTATCAAGATACCTCTATGAATGAATTAATTAATGATTCCCTCTTAATTCTAAGTCCCAGCACTACTCAGCCTAGTCAAAATGTAAATCTGAAGTCTTTTAACAATAAACCTGGAAATACTATCATAACCATTGGCAAAAATAATCTAGAATTAGATGAAACTTTCAGTTTAGGTAACGACGAAGCAGGTACCCAGTTTTTTCTATAATAATTCGTCTCTCTCACCTTTCGCGCAGCCTTACTATCCCGCTCATAAATTTAACCCAAACATAAAAACTAATCTCATAACTTGTACTCCTTCCTCTTATATCCAACCCTCACAAAGAATTAATTACTCGTCCAGCTCGCCAGAAGTGACAGTAACACACACACACCACACACCAGTCAACACACCCAGATCTCAGCTTTCTGCACTAGCCATCCCATATTTTCCCACATCCTATACACATATCAATGATTATTTAAACAGTCATAATTCAAAGCTGCAAACGCTTACAATCTTACACCACAATTTACAAAGCATCAGAAATAAAATACCATCCGTTGAGCTCTTCTTCCACATATTATATGATTACTATCGCCATACACCTGCGATCTTCTGTGTGACAGAATCCTGGTTATCTCCTCAAAACTACCAATGTACAAATCTCCCAGGGTACACTAATGTCTCGAGCTACTATAGACCAAATCGCTTGGGCGGGGGAACTTCCATTTTCGTCAAGGATAACTTGGACTTCATCCCCCTTGACACTGGAGTGGAACCGTTAGAGTTCTCTTTTGAGTTTTGCGCTGTAACCTCTTGCTCTTTAGATATTGCAATCCTGTGTATCTACAGGTCTAATAATCTGAATTCCAGTTTTCCTGTTTTCTTCCACAATCTTGAGCTAATCTTACAAAAATTGAATAAATACAAATTTTTAATCCTATGTGGAGACTACAACATTGATACTCTTAAAGACTCCAAAGAAAGGTCTGAATTTCTATCTCTCCTGGAAATGTTTAATATGAAGCTTACAGTGCATTCTCCTACCCGTGTTGCGAATGGATCTATCTCGTGTGTAGATAATATCATCATAAACTTTCCTATCAATAATCTCCTAAACACTGAAACAAACATATTTAGTGGTCTCGGAGACCACAAATATGGCCAAGTAATCTCATTTCAGGTTGGTAGTATGAGCGAAGCCAAAAAGATTATTACACGTACCTTTAAACACTCACAAGTAGAACTCTTTAGGAATGCTCTTTGTTCAGCAGACTTTTCTGAAGTTTACACACTCACCTATCTAAATGAAAAAATGCAAGCATTCCACAACACGTTTTTCAACTTGTTTCATTTGATTTTCCCCTATAAAACCATAAGAAGCTCTAATCAAACGCATAATAAAAGCTGGCTGACTCGGGGTATAAAGACCTCTTGCTTAAAAAAACGTTCACTACACCATCTATGTAAGTACAGTCGAGATCCAGCGGTACACGCTCACTATCGACAGTACTCAAATATGTTGGCCAAAGTGGTGAGAGCAGCCAAGACAAGGCATACAACAGATCTCATAAATACAGCTCCCAAACACAAGAAAATTAAAACTATATGGAGTATAGTAAGTACTTACAGTAAGACCAGCAACAAGCAACATGTAGATCTCAGGCTATTGGGAGACGGGGGAGAGGTGAGGAACCCCCGGGACGTGGCAGAGATGTTTAATAAATATTTCATTGAAATACCTCTGCAGTGTCGGGCACAGCCTGTTACATCACTCACGCCTGTCTCTGTTACTGCATCCATCAACAGCCACTCTGCCACATCAGTCCCTACACTGTACACTAACCCCTCAGTTCTCACTAGTCACTCGAACACATCAGTCCCTACATTGTACACTAACCCCTCAGTTCTCACTAGTCACTCTAACACATCAGTCCCTACACTGTACACTAACCCCTCAGTTCTCACTAGTCACTCTACCACATCAGTCCCTGCATTTTACAATAACCCCTCAGTTCTCACTAGTCACTCTAACACATCAGACCCTACACTATACACTAACCCCTCAGTTCTCACTAGTCACTCTAACACATCAGTCCCTACACTATACACTAACCCCTCAGTTCTCACTAGTCACTCAACCACATCAGTCCCTACATTTAACACTACCTCTTCAGTCCTCACTAGTCACTCTAACACATCTGTCCCTACACTTTCCACTACCTCTTCAGTTCTCACTAGTCACTCTACCACATCAGTCCCTACACTTTACACTACCTCTTTAGTCCACACTAGTCACTCTACAGCATCAGTCCCTACACTTTACACTACCTCTTCAGTTCTCACTAATCACTCTACCACATCAGTCCCTACACTTTACACTACCTCTTCAGTTCTCACTAGTCACTCTACCACATCAGTCCCTACACTTTACACTACCTCTTCAGTCCTCACTAGTCACTCTACAGCATCAGTCCCTACACTTTATACCACCTCTTCAGTTCTCACTAGTCACTCTACCACATATGTCCCTACACTTTACACTACCTCTTCAGTTCTCACTAGTCACTCTACCACATATGTCCCTACACTTTACACTACCTCTTCAGTTCTCACTAGTCACTCTACCACATATGTCCCTACACTTTACACTACCTCTTCAGTCCACACTAGTCACTCTACAGCATCAGTCCCTACACTTTACACTACCTCTTCAGTTCTCACTAATCACTCTACCACATCAGTCCCTACACTTTACACTACCTCTTCAGTTCTCACTAGTCACTCTACCACATCAGTCCCTACACTTTACACTACCTCTTCAGTCCTCACTAGTCACTCCAACACATCTGTCCCTACACCTTACACTACCTCTTCAGTTCTCACTAGTCACTCTACCACATCTGTCCCTACACCTTACACTACCTCTTCAGTTCTCACTAGTCACTCTACCACATCAGTCCCTACACCTTACACTACCTCTTCAGTTCTCACTAGTCACTCTACCACATCAGTCCCTACACTTTACACTACCTCTTCAGTTCTCACTAGTCACTCTACAGCATCAGTCCCTACACTTTATACCACCTCTTCAGTTCTCACTAGTCACTCTACCACATCTGTCCCTACACCTTACACTACCTCTTCAGTTCTCACTAGTCACTCTACCACAACAGTCCCTACACTTCACACTACCTCTTCGGTTCTCACTAGTCACTCTACCACATCTGTCCCTACACTGTACTCTACCTCTTCAGTTCTCACTATTCACTCTACCACATATGCCCCTACTTCTTTCCTAACCTCTCCACATTTCACCTCACATCCTACAACTTCTACTCCATTAATTCAAAATTTTAGACTCTATCCAACTAACCCCGTCGAAATTATGAAGATCGTAGGTAACATGGAGAGAAAAATGTCGAGTGGTGAAGACTCTGTACCATTAACTCTTATTAAAGATATAATCTCACTCGTTGCTGAACCACTCGCACATATTTTTAATAATTCCTTCTCATCTGGTCAGTTTCCTCAATGCTTCAAATACTCAGTCATTACACCAATACATAAAAAGGGCTCTAAAAAAGATGTAGCAAACTATAGGCCAATATCTCTCCTGAGTAACTTTTCCAAAATCCTAGAAAAAATTGTCCACTACCGACTGTCAACCTACTTAGAAGAAAATAATCTACTCATAAGGGAACAATTTGGGTTCAGGGCCGGCAAATCTACTGCTGATGCCGTGGCATGTTTTCTGTCTACTCTCGAGAGTGCTCTGTCCTCTAAAAAGCATGTAATAGGTCTATTCTGTGACCTGTCTCGTGCTTTTGACTGTTGTGACTCTTCAGTCCTCCTGTCCAAACTCCCAACTTTTGGCGTAAATGGTTCTGCTCTGGAGTGGTTTCGATCCTACCTTCAGGACAGGCATCAAAAGACCAAGGTACCTTGTATCAAACATGGAACCAGGACTTTTGAGTACTCAGCAGCACAGCTGGTCATGTCGGGTGTCCCACAGGGGTCGGTTTTGGGGCCACTTTTATTCATACTGTATGTGAATGACCTTACTTCCTCATCTGATCAAGGTAGCTTCACAATGTTTGCTGATGATACCACGGTCCTTATAACAGGAGAAAATAAAACCCTGGTTTACGAAAAACTTAATTCCCTACTCCTAAAAATACAGGCATGGTTCTCAACAAACAAACTGAAGCTAAACTCCAACAAAACCACATACATGTATTTTAATCCCCACACAAACGATAGTCTACACCCCATCACCTGTGGCGGCCTAACTGTCTCTCACTCTAGAGAAGTGAAATTCCTAGGCATGCTTCTTGACGATAGACTCAAATGGAAGTCCCATGTTGAATACATCAAGGGAAAACTTTCTTCGGCCATCTATGCTATATCATCTGTAAAAAAAAACGTGGGATCTGAACCTGCCCTCCTCTCCTACTTTGGTTATTTCCATAGTATTATGTCCTATGGAATTGTTTACTGGGGGTTTTCATGCTATGCTAGGGATGTCTTTCTGCTCCAAAAAAGGGCCCTTCGATCTGTATTTGATCTAAAGAGAGATGTGTCGTGCAGACCAATTTTTAAAGAAAAAAATATTATTACCATGTGGGGTCAACTAGCCTTGGATACATGTGTTCTTATACATAAAACCAAAGAATCCATTAATCGCCATAGCAGTATCCATGGCTACAACACAAGAGGAAGGGATAATCTTGTTACTAGTGGGGAGACACTCTTCCACAAATCTTACCTGAGTGCAGGTATTAAATTATACAACATATTACCAAACGCACTAAAGGAGAACAATAACATTGATTTATTCAAAACTTCACTCAAGGAGATTATCATGAATGTGTCTCCCTACAGTCTACAGGATTTGACCCAATCTCTCGCTTCATAATCAGTCAACCCTCCATTCTATCTAGTCATCTCTCCTTTCTTTACCTCCATCTAGTCAAATGTCACATAGAACCCATATAAATATTAGCTCAATTATATATATTATTATTATTAATATTTTTTAATTTTTTTTTTTTTTTTTTTTTTTCTGTTTAATTTTATGTTATCTTATCTGTATTTTCTGTCTTTTGTTCTACTTCTCTGTAACATTGTGTACATGCATTTTTGTATAATTTCACAATAAAAATAAATACCAAAAAAAAAAATACCAGTTGAAACTAGCCTTACATGAAACCCACAAATCCAAGAGAATTTTGGCAAAAAAATTACCTACAATTAGGCCTTCCCAACCCAAGGCTTCATAAAATAAAGGATACAGTGTAAAACATTGCACCACCAAACACCATAGCATACTCAGATTGATCTCGTGCTCCAGGGGTATGTATGAAGTGTAAATCTGAAAAAGAATAAATTGAGAAATCATAGATTTATTTTATTGGTCATGAAAAGAAAGATGATTATCAAATCATCTGTTGTTTATCATTTACAAATAGATTATTTTGGAATCACAATAATTGACTATTGTAGATATTTTTTTGAGGTTTAACATCACCTTCAACTGCATGGTCATAACACCAAGGGGGTGTTCGCAGGAAACTCAAAAACCTGCTACCAAGATTAACCTCACCCAGTCTGGGTTGGGTCAGAATGCAAGCATCAGGAAGTTTTCATCTTACTGGCTCCCTAAAAAAAACTGACATTAAGCAATGTTCACTTTTGTTTTGAATCAATCAATTTTTGAATGTAGTAACAATGACAATTCAATTCCACTAGCTTCTTGATAAAACTCTCATATTAAAAAAAAAAAAAAAAAAAAAAAAAAAAAACATCAAATTATAAAGCAACATAAAACCCCTAGAACAATAAAAGAGTACTCTTACCTCTGTCAGAGTATACACAAAGAGAGAATAGAGGGAATAGTCAAGGAGCCACTGGTATTCAGAGTAGTACCTCAAGTGAACAACATCCAGTGCTGTGATTTTGGCACTTTGCAGCTGTGGACATACAGAAATCATTAGAATAATTAACTATTTGACTGTAAACACATAGTAGTCATTCAATTAAGAAAAGTTATTCATACTTCATAATAATAAGTACTGATTAATAAACATTTTTATAATACCTCTGTAGGGCTAAGTGTCAGATTCCATTCTGTCTTGGATGGGGAAAACCAATGGTAAGGAATGACTTAAGCTATTAATTTTCCCTTATTATTAATTTACCTCCAGATTAATGTTCTTGGGAACATGAAATGTCTCTTTGCTATGAGAGAATGCATCTCCGCTACCATTCCTCTCATATTTCTTGTCCTTGTTGTTCCTCTTGCTTTTTGATTTTTCTTTGGGTACTCCAGCTAGAGTTCTCAGTTCATCATTAGTGGGATAGAGGTATCGGACAAGCCTATGAAACAAAGGATATTTCTAAATAAGAAATTTCTTTTCATCAATGAAATAGTTACATTTTTGATGTTCAAGATCTTGTTGACCTAATCAGTGGTGCGGGAGTCTACATCTTCAATAGTCCAGCAGAAATAATCTTTTTCCAGGAATAATAATAAAGCTCAACATTAAGTTTGCATTAGTTCTTATAAATGTTTCAAATATTTTCTTGATAAAGAACTTGACCCCAGAATATTGAAATCCAGTTTAATAATGGTAATACAATTTTTTTTATTTTTTTTTTATTGTATATTGTATTTTCATTTGTAATTATTTGTATTGTATATGTCCTACTATCTAATAAAGTGTAAATAAATAAATAAATGAATAAAATAGAAGGTATGTTAAAAATGTACTAACCCTGTGGAACATAAGAGCCATCGGGAAAATGAAAAGTGAGGACTCAGTTTCTGAATGATGCTTACTGTTACCAGAGTAACAACCAGCTGAGCTCCAAGCAGTGCCATTTGATTTTCCAGAAGAATTTTTCATCTAGAAATTAAATAAAAGTAGCTATTAAATTAGTACATCCAAGTAATGTGCACTGGTAGTCAAGTGGTTAACGTGCTAGTCTGGTAATTCAGGTAGCGTAGGGATCCGTTGGTTCGAATCCCACCCAGTGCATGAATTTTTCCTCATGAATTTGAGTTTGTGACCACATAATAATAAGACTTGGAGGGTTAGGTGGTAAAAAATGCTGAGAGCATTAACCTCGCCCGGTGGTTACCTTCCACTAAAGAGTGTTATTATTATAAGTAACATGGTCACTAAAAGACACATTTAATTGTGAACTTTTATTGGCTGTACCAATCTATCCACTAACAACTCTATACATCTTGGGGGTGGGTATTTTAAATTCAACAAGAACAAAAAACATTCATGTTTACGTTCCCAGTCAAAACTTAGTTGATTTCACTAATATAATTTGTTTGATTGATATTAGATTCTGTTGAATATTTTTAGCTTAAAAAAAAAACATAAGCATTGTTTATGGTTCACTAGAAATAATTGAAATTTCACAGGACCAATTTCCATAACAGAATAATGAATATTATTCTGTAATTATTCAGGAAAACTTTTTTTGAAATACATTAAAATATAGACCCTCATTTAGTTAGAAAAAAAATTCTTCCTGTACTGACTGATCGTTCTATCTTTATCATTAGGTACCTGCACATAAATTTAAAAAGAAATGCTTTAATTATTCAAAAATACAAAAGTACTTTAGCTAATGGGTACATTACTACAGCCTATGTGAGTAGGTAACTACCTATTTAATATTGAAGAATGACAGCACTTGTCAATTAGAGAATTTATGATAGTAGGTATAAGTATGAGCTCAAGTGTTTAATTTGGAAGAAAATGTAGTCTGGGCGTTATCACATGGGTCAGCCGCCGGGAAATGAAAGAATCTAAAAATAGAAGCATATAATCTGTCTTCAAATAGAGCTCTTGTGTGAAAAAACTAAGTCAGTGGGTCTGAAGGATATTTAAGTAAATTCAACAAGATTCTCACCTATTTTGAGATGATAATGGTGAAATATTCACAAGTCATCTTGAGAGTCCTTTGACTACTTTGGAGCAACAAATAAATACGCATCTATTTCATTCATGCAAAATATTTTTTCTAATTTTTCATAGGCCAAAAATAAAAATTATGTTAAGTTTACGGGCAACATCAGAATATTTTTTTTGCAAATTTATTCAAGATTTTAAATTTCGTTTTTTTCAAATTTAGGCGCCTTGAATTGTTTATGAATTTGGAAAAAGGACGTTTCAACACGATGCTCATTTCGTGGGGAACGGTGAAAATGAAATTGCTGTTTATTCATTAGCTTGCCACCCATATGTACCTACATTCTTATATTTAGGGGAAGGTCTGCGAAAACCGGGTACTTAGTTTTCTAGGCCATCTAGCGGAAAAGCCATTATCATCAGCTAAGCAAATTAAACTGAAAAACATTCACAACTTTGTTGGCTATCTAAATTTGAAAACGATACGTCACTATGTATTGCCATTTTTTGTTAAATTTATTTTATTCAAAAAAAGTCAAAGTACCCGGTTCTGTCAACCCGGTCTTTCAGAACCGGGTACTGGGTATGACAGAACCGGGTACCCCTATATTTCCTATGAAAGACATTGATAAAAAGTTCAATAATGTTTATTGAAACGAACTTTAACATTTTTTATTTTTATTTATGAGCACAAGTAATTTCAATGTAAAAAATAATTATTTTTCGAATGGCAAACAAATTTTGAACCTAAATTTTAGAAAAATAAAATAGGAAACACACTTCTAGGTATTCATAAAGGAAAACTTACAACTATCTTTCTTGACATTGTAAAAAATAACTAGAATAGGAATTGTACTAAAATATTAGAATATTTGTTTAAAAAAAACAATAGGTAGGTAATAAAAAAGGAGAAATAATAGTGATTTCACACACTTAAAGAATATTGATCATCTTGAGTTACATTAAAATATAAAAAATAATTGAATGGCATTACAAAATAATATGTAGCAGGTCCCAACTTGCTCACCTACTTAACTTCAATACCTTCCCTGAAAAAATCTCCAGAGACATATCAAAGACAACTTAAAAAAATGTAAGTACTTAAAAAACACACAACAATAAGGAAAAAATAGGCTGCTCAAATCGGGTACCTGAAAATCTGTACTGATATTTACCCGGTTTTATCAACCCCAAAGTACCCGGTATGAACAGACTCATGACTTTCTGTAAAAAATAATGAATAACCAAGACATGCAAAACGATATTAAAAAGATTTAATTATGATATGAAATAACACTTCTTAAGTAACAGCTTTACACACTTACCATGAATTTTCAGCACAAATAGCTGTTAAAAGTCACTCGGTAACTGTGGGTTCGAAAATAAGGAAATAACACGAGCAAAACTTGAACCTCAAATCAGAGCGAAATGACTCGAAATGAAATTGGTTTGTTTACAAAAGTTACGCTCTGCTAGGAAGAGATTTTAGTTTCTGTAATCAGTTCATTGATGGCATTAACGGTATCGTCGGAAACAGTGGTACCCGGTATTAGCAGACTACCCGGTTTTAGCAAACCTTCCCCTATTAATTATTATTTACTAGCGGGTTACACCCGCCGCTTCGCCAGTCCATGAGACACACACCACACCATATACACACACAAACAACACACACACGCAAGAAATACACACGCACACATATTATGGCTATTCCAGCTTGAATTTATCTGATGTCAGTAGGTACTACCCATCTTTTTATAGGTACTTTCTTCTTTGTAATATTTGTAATTAATTATACATATACGTATGTCTACGACAGATTCAATGAAAGTCCTGTTTGCCTGGAAAGGCCCATTTTTCTGCATGGTCATATTCATATTTATAAATTATGCAGAAGAACCGTCACTATAATATTCAGGTCGAAACTATAATATTAAGGGCGAAATTAATAAACAAATTCTATATCACAAGTCAGTGCTAAGGTTTGGTTTTCCCTATCTTACACAGTACGCAATCTGTGACTTAGCGCCAGAGACATATTTCAAAAACTTCTATTAATTTAGCCCAAGATTCACAAATTTTGAATCTGTTGATTTGCTTCTCTATTTAAAACAATACGAAAAATCTGTTTTGTCCACAGAAGTACGTAGGTATGGTCAAAAATGTCATCTTTTTTACGTAATTTCAAACTTCCCTGCCCGCCACATCGCAACTCATGAAACATTAATATTTGAATAATTGCTGGAAAAATATGTGTAGATTGTGCAGTGATTTTCACTTTGTACGAGCTAGGACACGAAAAAAAACCTTTTTTCCCTTTCGTCTGGGGGTGCTGCAGTTCCGCAGCACCGGCTGCGCCTGTTACCAAGGTACTTTTAACCTTACGAGGTATGAGTAGATTTTTACTTTCCTTATCCTATAATAAGGAAAGTATTGTATTCGTCGAAAATTTGACCTACCCAGTTTTTCACATTTCTGGACGAATTATAGCCTCAGGATACCAAAAATCTGGTGTAAACATCACACGACTTTCCTTATCTCCCAAAAAGGAGTCGAATTCCGCCACTGGTGACTGAACGGTAACAGATAACTAAAAATCAATGCCAAATTCGTGATCAGCACTTCAAAATCATTTAATTTGATATGTCACAACCCCCATCTAGGATGAATAATAAAAAAGTTAGTCCAATCGGGTCCCCCTACAATACCGGTAAATTGGGGCCGGTTTCCAAAAAGTTAAAGATATCAAAAAAATGATCAGAGTGAACCCCTATTATTTTTTTAATCTGAGAAAATGTTGTTCTCGAACTTTTTTTGTATCTTTAACCAATTCAAAGAAGCGGTGCTTGCGGCCAATATTTGCGGCCCTGCGGCCGCAGAATGCGGCCGATTTCAACCAAAAGTTTCATGGTTCGTCTGGTGTATAAAATTAATTACCATACCAAATTTCAAGTCTCTAGCTCTTACCGTTCTTGAGATATCCTGTTCACACACAGACACACAGACACACAGACAGACACACAGACAGACACACAGACAGACGCACGGACCAATGGCTGAAAACCACTTTTTTGGTATCCTGAGGCTATGATTCGTCCAGAAATGTGAAAAGCTGGGTAGGTCAAATTTTCGACGAATACAATACTTTCCTTATTATAGGATAAGGAAAGTAAAAAAGTTGTTTTCAGCCATTGGTCCGTGCGTCTGTCTGTCTGTCTGTCTGTGTGTGTGTGTGAACAGGATATCTCGAGAACGGTAAGAGCTAGAGACTTGAAATTTGGTATGCTAATTATTTTTATACACCAGACGAACCACGAAACTTTTGGTTGCAATCGGCCGCAGACTGCGGCCGCAGGACCGCAAATATTGGCCGCAAGCGACGCTTCTTTGAATTGGTTAAAGATACAAAAAAAGTTGCAGAACAACATTTTCTTAGAATGCAAAAATAATAGGGGTCTATTCTAATCATTTTTTTGAAATCTTGAACTTTTTGGACCTCGGCCCCAATTTACCGGTATTTTGGGGGGGACCCGCTTTGATTAACTTTTTTATTATTTATCATAGATGGGGGTTGTGACATATCAAATCCAATGATTTTGAGGTGCTGATTACGAATTTGATATTGATTTTCAGCTAAATGTTACTTTTGAGTCACCAGTGGCTTTTGGTCCTGTTCCAATTCCTTATAATTATGATAAGGAAAGTCGTGTGATGTTTACACCAGATTTTTTTTTCATCCAGACCTGATTCAAACCCAGGTCACTTGCATGAAAGCTTAGTGCGCAACTCCATTCGGCCACAGAGACATACCAAATTGTACTACTCATACCAAATAATAAATAAATTAAAGGTAGGTACAGTAGAACCTCGATTATCCGGATTAATGTCTGCTAGGGTATTCCGGATAATTGAGGTCCCATATAAAAGTTCGGATAGTCGAGAGGACTAAAAAAACCAAAAAATAAAGAAGAATTTTGATATTTTGTAAAAACAGAAATGTATGTATTTTGATATTTTTTATTGTAACAACAAGTTTTGTTCCCTCCTAGTTTCTCGTTAATCTTCAATGCCTTTTCACACAGCAACGTAAAAACCACTTGAAAACTGCCTGATTCAAGGAATCATAAAAAGAATTTGTTTCTCATCTTCGAGGAGACGTCAGGATTAAGGGTCCTATCCAGCACTGGCCTCTGAGAACTTAATTTATTGTTCTTTTTCTTAATTGGAACATCTCCGTGAGTAAGTTCATAGCTTCCTCAGATAGTGGAAGGCCCCCGCTGGGCTGAGCCTAGACAGCCCGTCTCTCCCGCTGCTGCATCAAATCTGTTGAGATAAAATAGAGCGAAAGAGTACACACCAGCTGACATTGGATGAAAGATTACGGGCGGAATTAATAGACGTTTTTGTAATACCTCTGTGGCGCTAAGGCACGGACTGCGTACTGTGTAAGATAGGGAAAACCGACACTAAGGGCGGAATTAATAGACGTTTTTGTAATACCTCTGTGGCGCTAAGGCACGGATTGCGTACTATGTAAGATAGGGAAAACCGACACTAAGGGCGGAATTAATAGACGTTTTTGTAATACCTCTGTGGCGCTAAGGCACGGATTGCGTACTATGTAAGATAGGGAAAACCGACACTTACCACCGACTTAAGTTATTGATGTTGTCTATTAATTCCGCCCTATACACCTACACTACTATAAATACTCGTACGCCTCTGTAGCGTAACGGTTGTGACTACTGCCCGTAGTCCAGAGATCCTGAGTTCGATTCCCGGTTGGAGCAGACTTTTTGCACAGAAAATTCTACTTCCTCCGAACATGTGAGGCTGGCAATTCCGGCCCTACCCAGACTGGGTAATGTGGGTAGCTGGTACGATTCCCAGCGAATGGAGAGTTAAACCCCTGTCCTCTCTACCTCAAGTCAGGACGTTAAAACCAATTTCTAATATTAGAAAGCAGGACGTTATATTTCCCGATTTTTGGACTCGAAACACCGATCTCCAGGGTACGAAGCCGCCACCAACCTTTAATAAGGCCGCGGTAAGTATATTACCACCAGATTTCCCGCCAATAAGACGAAATCCTGTATTCCAAACGATTTTTTCTCCCTCCAATGAAATTATCAGATGTGTTTCCATAATTTTACCATCTACGGAATGTCTCCGTAGATGGTCTTAATAGGGAATGTCTTAAATAATAGGGCAGGGATGGGCCCTGCCCTATTAATGTACTGAGAGTATTAAGATCAAATAGGCTGGGTGAGGTTAATGTGGGTAGCTGGTACGATTCACAGCGAATGAAGGGTAAAACCCCCGTCCTGACTATCTCAAATCAGGACGTTAAAACCAAATAGAATCAACTGGTCACAATAGATCTAATTAGGTCGCAGTGTTAATTGTAAGGGTTTCACTGAAAACCCTGCAACCGGGTCAGATAATAATAATTAAGATCAAGCTACTGAAAGTACTGAGGTCAGTTATTAGGACTAATGTGACGTATTAGTAGTGCAGTGGTCTTAGTAGTATGTATACTCACTTGCCGTAACCTTGGCACTATCCAAACTCTGATCAAACATTTGCCGCAAACTCTCCACATCGCTCCTGCCGAGACCCTCTAGATTTTTCACACTCGGATTACTAACAGCCTCTTTAGCTTGGTCAGAATTCAAGAGTTTTGCAAAGCTTTCGAAATCTGGCATGGTGCTCCGACCTGCCATGAACAAGTTCTGGGCTATTTCTGAAATGTCTTGTTGGACGGCTTCCTGCAATTTGGAAGAAAATATATAGAAACATCCAGGTCATCTTATCTAGAATCAGTATTTTGTAATGTGAAGACTCTAGAATATTAAGTTTTACTACTAAATAGATTTAAGATTGACTTTTTCTGGGGTAGAAAAGTATTTTAATCATAGTAGGTACCAGCAATATGGGCTGTTCGAAGAGGGGTTTATCAGATAATCAGGCTGTTAGGCTCTGAATAATCTCTGTTGTATGTTGTATATTTGACACAGAGTAGACTTGAACGCTTAGAGACCAACATCATAATTTAATATCCAATGCAGTGAACGTTGAACTGTGGTTCGTCTATTTCTATTAGATACCCAATTAAAAAAAAAAAAACTTACTTGAGTGTTTCTAGAAGCAGGAGAACCGAGGACAAATCCTGTAAAAGTAAAGAATATATAGTAAGAAGAAAATACTTTTTGAATAAGTAGTATGTTTATAATAGTAGTGTACCTTTTCATTACTATTATAATAATATATATAATAATAATGCTTTTTCTTTGTGGTATTATGTCACAATTTTATAGGGTAGCGCAGAATCATAGGACTTTACCACTTTAATTTACAATATCTTGTATTATTTTTTTGCCTATGATTCTGCCACTGGTCGCTGCTTCACATCAAATCGCTGGGAATCGAACCCAGGTCACCGTGTGTGCAATTCCTAGCGCGCTAACTCACTCTGCCACAGTGACTACTATTATAAACATACTACTTGTTCAAAAAGTATATACCTTGGAGAATAATAAAAGCGAGTTTTATTATTCTCCAAGCTGTAGGTATGCCTAGATAAAATATGTCTCAATAATGAATAATGCTAAGCCATTCTTAGTAAAGTTAATAAGAGGCATAAGAGCCATCGTCGATGACCCGTTGAATACACCAGTTCTCGTCAGATCAGTGAAGTTAAGCAACGTCCAGCAAGGGCATGACTTGGAGGGTGAACACTCAAATTTGAACACTCGTGTTTCTAGCGAATGGAGGGTAAAACTCCTATAATATTATAAACTACAGAGATGTTAAAAAAGAGACGGTCAAAAAAGTTATTGATTATATTTTGTTAACTATAAACCTCACTAACTAGGTACGTAAGTTTGAATATATGTGTACAGTGTTAAAAAAAAGCCCCAATTAAACTATAAAAAAGAAAGAGAAACGGAAAAACACGTAGGTACCTATTATCAGAAATTAAGAAAATCAATGTATCTAATGGTATATTTATTAGAATTACATTAAATGATAAAATAGAAGAAAAAAAAAAATGTGGGAGAGAAATGACAGAAATACGAGTAAATTAAAAATACTTAAATTATTCCCATAATTCATTTTAGGATCCTCTACATGATAAATATTAGGTTAAGACCCTGATTATAAAAAAATAATACTCAAATTTAGGAGTTCATAACTCCGGCCCTGTTTTAGACAGAAAGCTAAAAATTCTTGTAATAAGTTAGAAAATTAGTCTTTTTAAAAATATATCTTAACATGGGAAGTTTAATTAAAATTTCAAAGTTGATCCCCCTGGAGCCGTGGGGCCCTTGCTAAAGTCAAAAATTTGAAATTCCTTTACAAAAGCTTCTATATTGGGTGTCTAAATTTTTTACAGTTTACGAGAAAGTGAGGCTATCTATTGTTTTTTTAACACCCTATGCAAAATTATTACCAAACGTTTTGGTAATACCTCTGTGGCAATAAAAGTCACGGATTGCATACTGTGTAAGATAGGGAAACCCGACGCTTAGTAATCACTTGTGATTAGAATTTGTCTATTAATTTCGTCCTTAGATGAGGAAACCCGATTTTAAGCAACGAATTAAGTTATTGATTTTGTCTATTAATTTCGTCTTTGGTTTTCGTAGAGTGAATAGGAAAAAGTCAATCAATAAGTTCACTTACCGACTGAGATAGCAAGGAGAGTTGCTGCGTGGAACCACATGGTCAAAACAAAAGTTACCAACAAAAATATTACACTTAAACCTTAACCTAAAACTCTAATTGTGACTTGAGAACACTGAGTACCAAATAACTGAAAGCCTAGCATATTTATATTATGCTGAAATTAGGTACCTACTGTCAAAAATTAGGTCAAGTGAAAATATTGGGGTTCCAATTGCACCAGTGTCGGGGGGCTGGTGAGATAGGAGCATTTCATGCGCTTCAGGGATTTGAGTAGAAAAAAACTGTGGTAGCAAACACTCCCCTGCATTTCCGATTTTTTTTTTTTTTTTTTTATTTTTTTAATTTTTTGAGAATGTGTTTTGCCCATATGTGAATAAATTATATCAGGTTTTGAATATAATAAAAATATGGCTTTTTATTATTTATTAGTGTGTGAGGAGAGAGAGAGAGAGAGAGAGAGAGGAGAGAGAAAGAGAAAGAGAGAGAGAGAGAGAGAGAGAATGAAAGAAAAAGAAAGAGAAAGAGAGAGAGAGAGAGAGAGAGAGAGAGAGAAAAAAAGAAGCGTACAAGGGAGAAACGTATAGTAACTTCTTGTCTGATTTTTTTGATTCTGCTGTTAGAATAAACCCAAAAACTGTATAAAATAAAACCGAGCGTTGCGTTCTCCAAAAATTCCTTGTGCCGCCACTGATCTATACTGAAAATATCAAAATAGCTTCTCTAATATTTCGCCAAAGCTAGAGAGACGACCCAAGATATAGGACTGAAAATTTTCAACCAAGCTGGAATTTAAACCTGGTTTTAGACTATTGAGATAACCACTAGTGTTGTAAGCTTATTGTGAGATCAAACTCCTAGCATAATAAGCAAGTCCTTTGCAAGTCCCAAATATGTAGCCCCTACATGGGGGTCCACCCCTGGTATTAAAAAGTTTCCTCCAAGTACTTTTTTACAAACCATTTGACCATGCAAAGCTTCGATTCTGAAACTAAAGCCAATCGGAAGATATTCAGCCTTTGCCGTACTTATGCCGGTCCCTGTATTTTAGTACCTATGTATTTAATCATAAACATTACCTATACCTAGATAGGTAATACATAGATCAACATGTATTTCATTTTGTCAAATGAATTCGGGCCATGTGTGAGTAGGTAGGAATTAGGGCCAGGATTAAAATTGAGATGAATTCATGAGACGGACAAGCCTTCAGATCGGAGTTTCAACCAATCACAGCGCACTATAGCCCGAGTTGAGGGACAGTCTGGCTTATCTTAACTTTTTTTTTTTTTTAAGTGGGGTTTTAACGTCGCTTTCAACTGCCATGGTCATATCACGACGGGGGTTTTACCCTCCATTCGCAGGAAACTCACAAACCTGCTACTCACATTGACCTCACCCAGCCTGAGTGGGGCCGGGAAAAGCCAGCGTCACGAGAATTAGAATTTGAATGGTCACCCATCCAAGTCTTAACTTCGCTGGATGTCGCTTAACTTCGGTGTTCTGAAGGGAACCGGTGTATTCAACATGCCATCGACGCTGGCTTATCTTAACTTTAATCCTGTTTTATAATTCGCTCCTTAGTCTTGAAAAAATAAATACTTTTGTGTGATGCAGGAAATTGGAATGGAATATAAAAATACAAATGTGAATACACCGCCTAGAGATGTTGAGAAATTTTGTAAATGTCAAGTAACCCGTTCCATAAACACTTTCTACTCCCCAAATCTCCGTTACAAACCGTCACACAATGCACTCTGATTGGTAAATTTGAACGCCATAAACACTCACACCCCCGTATTTATGATGAACAGCGAATTTTGTCTGAACAATGTCTCAAGCAAGGTATTGACCAATAATATTAAAGGAAATCATGCTTCAGACCATGCTCAGACGGCGTTTTCTGTTCATAAATACGGCTGTCAGAGTGCGTTGTGTGACGGTTGAAACGGAGATTTGGGGAGTAGAAAGTGTTTCTAGAATGGGCTACAGAACTACATAACAATGATTAGGAACGTTGGAGACCTCTTGATGCTGCTGCCATGTCCTGGTTGAGGTTAATGTGGGTTGCTGGTTCGTGAGTGTCTAGCAAATGCGGGATAAAACCCCCGCCCTTTCTCGAATGATTTTATGTGAAAGAAGAAAGAAAGGTTATTAAAAATACACAATAATTCATACTTCCGATTTCTAATATTAGAAATTTCTCGGAAGTAAAACTATTTAATTATTACATTAGAATTCCTATTTTGCATCACCTATAAATCAAGTACTTTTGGTGATTAAAAAAATATATTCTCTTGTACAAATGTCCTTGTAAAAAATATGTACAAATGTCCATAAAATATATGAAGGAATAAAATATTATAAATAATTGTCACAATACTGATAATGTCAATTAGGACCCGCTCAATGTATAATCCAGTGTTTTTATTTTGGAACAAACAGTGACCAAGGATGATAAGACATTTCTGAAGAACTCGTGTCTACTGTCTACTATTTTCTTTATACAGGGGGTTTGGTGGATTTGTCGAATTCAATGCACCATAAAACGGAATAACAAAACGGATAACAAAAATACAAAAGGTTAATTCAACTATGATAGATCTAAGAAAACAACCAAGTAGTTTTTTTTCTAAATAGCGTACATAACTCTATGACCCTCGAGATGGAGATATTTCTGTGAGGGCAAACTACAACACAGACCACAAGCGTCTACAGTAGCTGTTTCATGGCTACGAAACAAAAAAAGTCTGTGAAACATTCATGCTAAAGAAAACACAATACATACATATTTCCGATTTCTAATATTAGAAATTTCTCGGAAGTAATATTACCTAGGTATGCCTCCGCCACAACATCTTTCAAAAACTTCTCACTCGCTTCTTCTACCATCATGGGAATATTCTTTCCAAAAATTCTTTTAGTTCGCAATATGTATAACCTGGAACACTAGTTACTGCTTCGAATTTCATATTTCTCCTTTGTTAAGAAAATGATCAGGATTTTTTTATGTGTACATTTCCGAACATTGCCCCTCTAATATCTTAGGTCTAATTTGCATTAAATATGTAAATGTTTGTCAGCTAGGTCATCCTGTATACGGGTTTGCCAAAATTTACATGGTGTCGCCAAGTTTTTCTTTGATGTGTTAGACACGTAGACCCTAATTGTAAAATTCAATGATAAGGTATCTTCCAGGAAGTTTATGTACAGCACTTTGTTTTTATAATAAGAAGGCACATATCGTTTTTTGACCTCCGACAGCATTGGTTCTATGATTTATGTCTTGCCTAAGCAACATGTAAGTAACAGAAAAATTAAGGAAATTTACGATGGTACCTACCAGGAAAAATCATTTCATTTATATTTTTTTTAAAACAAGTATTCACGTGGCGTAGCGCATTGGGTTGCACGCACGGTGACCCGGGTTTGATTCCTGACAGAGCAGATATTTTCTGCTCTGTAATAGGATTCCCGCGTTCCACCCATACTAGTGGTTAGATACTCGCTTCTTCATTATCATTATTGTGTACATGTAACTCCGTCGATGTCAACAGGTGACATATTCAATAGTGCAGCCTTGTGTTGCGCTCCACCATTGAATTTTTACTAGGGGGCTGATAATTGACAAGGGCCCCCAGAACCATGTCTATTAATGCTTTACAAGAAGAACATTAGACAGATTTTATTTCCAATGGTATATTACAGAAAAAAAAAAACTGTGCTTGAGTTTGATGTTATTTTTACTGGTAGTCAAGTGGTTAACGCGCTAGTCTGGTAATCCAGGTAGCGTAGGGATCCATTGGTTCGAATCCCACCCAGTGCATGAATTTTTCCTCATTAATTTGAGTATGTGACCACATACTAATAAGACTCTGTGAGGGCGAGGTGGTAGAAAATGCTTTGAGCATTAACCTCGCCTTTTGGTTACCTTCCACTAAAGAGTGTTATTATTATTATATCATCAGCTTAGTGACGGTATAGTTGCCAAGCTCTAAGAATAATGTTGACCCAGCACCTAATTTAGGAGTTGCCACATACCGTGGTGTAACGAATGTGACTACTTAATGAGAAATGACCCGTAACTCAAATCGCAGATCTTTATTCTATTTTCTGTACTCAAATCAAAGGTTAATTTCATTTTATGGTAGTACTCAAATCAGGTTCAGCCGTAGTCCTTCACAACAACGACTCTCCAGTGTACGAGTATATATTACTAGCGGGCTGTCGCCCGCTTTGCGGCCGAGGCATGGCCGTGAAAGCAAAAAATCCTTTTTCGCCCATGGCAGGTGTTGTAGTGGGAATTTCGAAAAATCCCGTCTTATTGCACATCTAGACTATAAGACAAAGCTACCTACCAACTTTCAGCTTCCTAGGACTTACGGTTGGGATGTAGAGCGATGATCAGTCAGTCAGTCAGTGACTTTGACATTTATATATTAAGATTTTTCTTATTTATATTATTTACTGTTGTAGGAATATAGTTATGTTCATCGAGAGATCCAAAACAGTCATGGGGAATCTTTGGTTGATAATAGTGTTGTGATTCATAGAGTTATTTTGGTCATTTACGATAGGATATTTACCCGGATGCCACATGGACTCCAAGCCACCATATTTATTTATTTAGAAACTCTTTATTAGCAGAACATATATACAGACAAACAATGGTAAAAATTAAATATAAAATTGACAGTATTAATAATATATACAAGAAAAAAAAAAAAAAATATATACATATGTCCTAACTAAAGGGCGGGGTTATTGCCTATGGAGTTTTATCACGTCATGTTCTGATGCTATTATCAACAACTTAAGTGTAGTCTTCTCTTAATCAACCGGAAGAGGTACACTCGGAAAAGTGCCAGATTTATAATCTTACCATAAATTATTACATAGAAAAGTTATGGACTGGAAGACATCTCAGTTGAGGGAATTCTCATTGGAGCAAGAGGCACAATCACTCAAAGATTTCTTGATGTCTTGAAACTTTTCGACCTAGAAAATACCATTGCCAAGGAAGTTGCCCTCATAGCAGTTAAATACACTATTCAAATAATTCACCACCTCTATAATTTAAACTAAAGAATAGTAAGAATTTAAAAAAAAAACAACAGTCTAAGACAACATCCTGAAAATATGTATAAAAAAAAAATTCGAGTATACCGTGCCAACAGGCAACATATCATTGGGTGTGCGGTTGTTAAATATACATTATATTAAAATTTATATGTATTTTAACTTTTTTTAAAAAAATAAGCAGATGAATAAGTAATGGTTTCGAAAATTTCGGGATTTTTTATTTTTATTCACGCCGTGTTACTTTTTAGTTATACAATGCGCAATAATATTCCCATACTAAGAACAAAAAGTTTTATTTGCAACAAATTTACACTGATAAACAATAGTGAATACCACAAGTTGTTATTGAGTTTAGGTGTTCCTCGTCTTGTTTTGCATCTTCTCTATTATCAAAACTTTAAGGTAGGTACTACTATAAATATTCAGTCAAACTTGGATCAGTGGAACATAGATAATTATGTGGTGTGGAATTCCGCAATGAGCGAATAAAGGCAATCCGAAATGGACTCCTTGAATTAACAGAATGAAACAAATTATTTTAAACGCTAAAACTTATAAAATTAAAAAAAAGTGAAAAAATATTTCACAGTATAGTGTCTGTAACCATCCTATATGGTTCCGAAGTATGGGGATTTTGCTATCTCACGGAAATGGATAAAGTTCGAGTCCCATTTTATAAATCACTCCTATATTTCGCCTCATATACTCCAAACTACTTACTACGGAAGAACTTACGTCCCCAAATATTAAATCCATGTGGTTAGGAAGACCCTTAAATTGGTGGGTCAAACTGCTATGAATCTGCTATGAAAGGTCTTTAATCCTACAAGTAGCTTCTCATTTTTCCTCGCGAGGTAAAATTATACCTCGGACATACAGGCAGAGAGAAAAAAAATCATGAATTGCTGGGAATCGAACCCAGGTCACCGTGCCACAGAGAGGTATTTTTCAAATCTGCGGGGACATAAAGGTTTTTTCTGAAATCGACCGTGGGATGATTTAACTGATATGCATAGGTAGCCAAGACCCTAGTGCATTTTAATATAGAAAGTTTAATTATCTAGCTTTCATACTTTTAATACACGGTCACTCTCAAGTTGTCCGTATGTTTATTGCTTGTAGTAGTTCCCTAGTTGAGGAGTGAGACGTCAATCTTGATACCTTGGTTTCTTTGCTTTAAATATTTTTTTCGTCACAATAACGATGAAGGCTGTTGAAGTAGGTAAATATGCTCTTATTTCATAAGAGTTTAAGTTCATAGATCAAATACTTGATGTTCTACGATTAATTTAATAATGGCCCTTTTTCAAGGCAATTTTTTTCAAAATTTAAATTTCAAAGGTGTAAAAGTAGTAGTTCCCGGCTTTGTTCGGCTTTGATATGGGTATCACTGAATGGGTAATTTTCTTGGTTTTAACGTAACTAAAAAATTGGGTGCGAATCGGTGCGATTTTTTTTTAAAAGTGCCAAAAACCAAAGCAACCTCTGGATCAGAAAATTTTGAGTTTTACTATTCTTTAGTTTAGAGATGTAATCGTATAATGTTATATATTATTTTTTAAATCTTAGATGCATCTGAGTGTCAACTCATCAGTAGAAGACACCTCTTTCAATAAGGTATTGATTCTGGAGGGGTCACATGGATGAGAAGCTTGATCAAATGGAAGAGTTTTTGCTGAATCTCGGATCATTCTTAGAAGATGAATTTATTAACTTAATTCAAAAGAGACATAAGACGTTTGAAATCAGATATGAAGACCCGATACGGAAACGCAAGTCGTAGACGAGATATAATAATCAGAAGGACCCGGACGTCCAAAGAAGTTGTTCGCTGACATTTCTGAGAGGAACCTAAATATGTAATTAGGGGCTTGCATACCATGTTTAAGTTTAAAAATCTTCTTCTTTCGTTTGTTTTAACCAAATAATGATACTTGGTGCCTACACTGCCTACTACCTACTACCGACTGAAATTATGCTTAAATTAAAACCCACCTACATTTTTTCCCCCCCGAACGAGATGTATCTTTACTGCTCAAAGACTTGACTTCCACTCCAAAACGAGCAACAAAAATAAAGAAAGCGTACATTGCTTCAAAGGGAAATGTATCTCTGCTCAACTCGGACCCTCTGATGACAGAGATGCGACCTCACCGCAACAAATACTCTCAGCCCTTATCAAGAGAGATAATAGAGATGTTGTCTGCGTCTGATCATTTACCACTCCATGATTTCCACTCAGAAGAAGAAGAAGAAGAAGACGACGACGAATGATAGCTTGTATGTAAAATATGGTACCTATACATAAAATAAAATTGCATTTTTGCGTTTTGTATAAAATTGTTGTTTCTTTTTTTATTTTCCTTCATCATCATCATCATCATCATCATCATCATCATCAACACCAACAAAAGAATAGTGATAAAAATACGCAAATATTCGGCCGCTCCAATGCTGTCCCAAGTAGGTAGCAGCCTGCTAGAAGGGTAATTTGCTCAGAGGAATGCTAAAAAGTTTTTTTTAACCCCTATAGGGTTAAAAGAACTTTTTAGCATTATTGGAAGCTATTTTCACCAAAAAATAATTTTGTCCCCCCAGATTTGAAAAATACCTCTCTGTGCGTGCGTGCAAGCAAAATGCACTACACCACTCGGGAGTATACTTCTATAATTAAGTATAATGGCAAACACATACCTGTATTATTTGCTAAATGGTAAGTATCAGCTCATTGCAATTAAATTTGCGCATTTTTGTTTATTGTTGAAGCCGAGTTTGAAATTAATTCATCCAAGGTAGTAAAATAATCTTAGCAGGAAAATAGTCACCCATGGTGACTATTTTCCTGCTAAGATTTTTTTTTAATTATTTGTAGGCACCATAATGATACGAGATACTTAATAGTGGAGGTGAGTATGTACATATTTATTATTGTACATTACTTTTACCGTTAATTAATGATAAAAGTAAAAACAGTCGAGAAGTAAATAAGAAAACTGGATATAAATAAAATATGGATGAAAGAGAAAAAATCCAAGTCAAATTTCTTGTTCCTACTGGGTTATAACGGTCTGCGGGGACCCACTCTACAGACCTGTTAATCTTTTGTGCATATAGGTTTTGGCAGTCATTTCTTGTGCCTTCATTCTTGAGGCTTGTGCGGTTGATGGTTCACTGATTGGTGGTTCCCAAAACAATACAATAGGATTCTCTTGTACAGGAGTATTGACCTAATGCCTAAACTACCTCCAAAAGGGGATGGCTTGTTGTTGTTCCACAATATAAGGAAACATATTTACCTCAGTATAAAGGAAAATACTGGAAAGTACCAGTGGTTCTGTAAACTGTAAACCTCACACAGATTCAACTATGAGATTATAAATGTACAATCAAGCATGAGGACATCGCTACCTTTCATTCAATACCCCACTCGATAGGTTTTAATTAAAAAATATCAACTCGATAGGTTTTAATTAAAAATATACGACCCTTTTTCAATTTTTTCCCACAGTGCAGCCCCCTTAGCTTTCACGATGACCAATTTTACTACTGAACTCAAATATATATTCTCAACAACTCTACAAAATTTTAAGAGCCTTGCTTGTTTCAATATAAATAGAAAAATTGTTTTCAATTTACACTATAACGGCCCCCATTTGGCCCCAAGTAGCCCAAATCGACCTAAAAACAATAGGTAAAATTCTAGGACCCCAATTAACATGTGTACCAATTCTCAACATTTTTTAACAATTTGGTCAAGAGTTATTGCGGAACAGACAGACAGACAAACGAAAGTCAAATCGTCCAGTATGCAAGTTAAAACAGAACATCACCTAGAAAGGTCGCTTCGCTTCCTCATTGTGTTCGGTTAATAAGAGAAACAAAATTCGGTCCCTCGAATTCTCTTTTATCCAGGACTCTAATGGCCGGGTCGAGACTCGAATGATCGGTCACAGCTCATGTAGATTTCCACCAATTACAGAGCTCCAAAATAATCATGTGACGCTAAATCTACATGAGGTAAAATCAAAGAATGGTAAGAAAATCGTATATCGCACCAAGAAAAAAATTAATCATGAGTACTTTTACTCATAGAAAACGATAAAATAATTGGTTAAGATTTTTTGGAAAAAAGTTAGATACATAGTAGGTAAATTAAAAATTGTGCTCAGGCAGAATCTTTAGTTATTTTGTAAAAAGCTCAGCATATCAAAGAGTCTCTTTCACCCTCATGAATCATTTACATTATTTTTTTAGTAGAGCCACCGTGGTGATGTGACTACTGCCCGTACTCCGGAGATCTTGGGTTCGATCCAAGGATTAGGAAGCATTTACAAAAAATTCTGCTTCTTCCGAAGTATAGACATTTCCGGCCGAATTGAGGCTGTGTTAGGTTAACGTATATAGCTGGTACGACTCCCAGCGACTAGACTCTCTTTTTATTATGGAAGAGTCGACACTGACTGAATGTCTTAAATACAGGGTGTTTCAGAAAAGTGTGCATTAATTTTAACCACGTATTTTATGTACCATTTAAGGGGGGGTCAACTCTATAACAAAATGGGCGAAAGTGCTTCATAAGGGAGATACACATCTTTCAGTTAACCCCCCTGTGGCCGTCCCTGAAAGTGCAATGACCTCAATTCTCACATCAAAATAACGGCGTCATCTTGTATTGGGAGTCAATTTTTTTCCGCGTTTCAATAACTCTAACAGGTAAGGCGTAATTCAAAATCTAAGATTTTTTTAAAGAACCTTTAGAGATGTGTATCTCCCTTATGAAGCACTTTCGCCCATTTTGTTATAGAGTTGACCCCCCCTAAAATGATACATAAAATACGTGGCTAAAATTAATGCACACTTTTCTGAAACACCCTGTATAAATAGTTAGATACTGATTATATGGTCAGAATTAAAACATATTTGCATAATATATTTTAGGTAATTATAAGTAAGCAGGTGATATTATTTCATTCCATTCTAGACGAGTTACCGATAAGTTGGTGTCGACAAGTTAACTCAATTATTTCCTGAAATTGCTTCGTAATTTTTTAGACATGAATTTCCGACACACAATAGTGTTCCTGGTATCAATTGGTAAGTGCAAACGTATCTTTTGATATTTTTTACTTCAAATTTCAAGATTCAAGGCGAAATTAATAGACGTATCTTTAATACCTCTGTGGCGCTAAGTCACGGATTACGTACTGTGTAAGATAGGGAAATGTCCGTGTGGCTCGCGGCTAAGAATAAGACCACGGGTTGTTCCCCCAGTTGTAAAAGGCGACTAACAGGAACATCTCTCAGAAGCTGTTGAAATGCTACATAAAAAAAGATTTTTTATAAAACTCTCAGGAGCTGCTGGAAGGCGGTTCGAATGGCTGCTCAAAGCCGTAGAGCCACTTTCTAGTAAAAAAAAAGCACCAAAAAGAAGACTCGTTCAGAGCATTAGGGTGAGAAGCTAATGGAGCAGAATAAGCAGAAGATGCCAACAACCTCAACTACACTCTCTTGTAGAGATAGTTCAGAGGTGGCTTTCAAAACCCCAACTGCTTCTCAAAGCTTTATAAACGATCTGAAGTCTTTGAAAGTGGGAGTAATTCTGAAGAACTTCATAAATTAGTCCCGGCCATAGGCAGGCGAAAATGCTCCTTACCAATTTGCCCAAAAAAGAAAAAGAAATGCTCTGTCTGAGCAAAGAGGAATCCTTTAAAAAAAAAATTAACAGGCCACTGTGGCCTCAACTACCGTCTGAACAAATGGACATTGCTCAAAACCTAAAATGCAGTCTCTGTAAAGGAGCCTCAGAGATAGCGGATCATATTCTCTGTGAATGTGGAGCAGCCTCACACGCTCGACTGAAACACTTCTGAAGGCTGATTCTAACACCTGCAGAAGTTATCGAAATCAGTCTTAAAAGAATCTTAAGCTACATTAATAGCTTTGATTTCTTTTAGAGTTACAGAGGCATGTCAGACAAGTTCTATTTAAGGTCGCAGTGACAGAGAGCTTTCGTAGCCGACAGCCCTACTTATACCAAAACCAAAAATGGGGAAATCCGAAGCTTAGCAATGATTTGAGTTAAAGAATTTGTCTATTAATTTTGCCCTGAGTGTTCACTCCTACTCGAGGGATACTGAGTGTTTAATTGTCATGCAGATATGGGTGAAACAACATTAAAAACTTGACGCTTTTTTTTGATATTTCAGCTGCATATTTACGAGGAATAGAAGCTGTTCTCGGTCGAGCACTGATCGATGGCAGAAATGAAAATTTGGACGGCAATCCCGTTGTCTCCGCAATCAGAGCCATGACCGGAGCACAGGGCACGTCGCAAGACAACTGGGCGAGAATGCGGAGTCAGCTTAGCGAGGTGTTGAAGGAGTGGGAGGATACAATGAACAACTTGGATGTGTCGCTGGAAGAGGAGCAGATTGAAGGAGCCAGAGCAGCCAGAGCCAACTTCTCCAGCTTTATTAGGAGACTTCTGGAGGATGGACCCACTCAAGGGGGTGGACTAGAAAATGGTAAGTTGTAATACAATCTACAGACTCTGAACAAAACGTTATAATATATCTTAAATGGTAAAACCAATGATTATAAATATGTATAGAGAGCCCTAGGCTAATCCGGGTGTCCACTGTCAATATCTATACATACAAGTTGTCCAAGTAATTTTTATAGAAATTTTCAGATTTCAGAATCAATTTTAGGTGACATTCTAAGACTAAAATAATCTCACACCATTTTTCGAAAAATGCCGTCGAACGAACAAAATAATAATAACTCAGTTTTAAATAAGAATAGGTACAAAATGTTAGATATTTGATGTTTACTTGGCAAATTTACTGAATAGGTATTCAGTAAATATATAATAAAGACATGAGAACAATTTTCACTTCTCTACAACAATTTCAAGTTTATTTTTCAGGCGTAAACTTTTTTTTTCTTCAAGTGATTTTTTTTTCTTGGAAAAATTACCTTATTTTAGTCTTGGAATATCTACTACAGTTGATTCTGAAATTTTCTATTAAAAATGTGGAGACTTTGTATATTGTTTAATTTGATCGGTTGAAAGGGAATCAGTTTTATCATTCATCTACTTGGGTTTTTCATAGATTATCCTCTTGGTAAATTTCACTAGGGGACTATAAACAGGGAGTAGACTAGCAGTCTGGCTGGGGGACTAAAAACAGGGAGTAGACTAGCAGTCTGGCTGGGGGACTATAAACAGGGAGTAGACTAGCAGTCTGGCTGAGGGACTATAAACAGGGAGTAGACTAGCAGTCTGGCTGGAGGACTATAAACAGGGAGTAGACTAGCAGTCTGGCTGGGGGACTATAAACAGGGACTAGACCAGCATTGGTTTGGTTCTGGTGGTTAGCCTCCTTGTAAAGACAGTGGTAGAAGTGCTGAGTCATTCCTCCACTGTCTGGCTACCATCGTTCACGATGACACTAACCTACGATGATGAAATTTAACTAATTTAAGAATGATTGCAAGTTTTTCTTATTAAATTTAATCTGATAGGTGTACTTCAAAGACCACAACTTAATGACGCTCTGCACTAAAAACTGAATAACAGTGAAGAGAACTTTAATTGATGATCTTGCACACATCTAAGAATAAATGAGATATTCAATAAGATAATAATCATATTATTTGATTTAATACATATCATTAATTAATCAAAAAGGTCAACCATCACCATAAAATGGTCCAAAAGACTTCAAAAGCGAGAGTTTATACATATTTCCGAAGAACAACATTGTCTATATCAACAATTTCCCTTATTCAACAGATCAAGCAAATACGTTAGGAAACCAACAACATGTTACCAGCGCCAATAAGACCCAAACAGCAACTGACAAGACTCAACACAGCGCTGATAAAACCCAATCTCAAGCTGAAATCTCTTCGAACAAAACTGCAGAGAAAGATGCAGCTACAGACAGATTCACCACTATTCGAGGGAGGAGGAGCGCGGAAGATCTCAAAGCTGCTGCCAAGGGTGATGCAGCTTATTTAAAAGCAAATGAAGTCGCTACTGCAGCAGAAAACCAAAATGACACGGTGCCTAAAACTTTTGATCCTTCCAGTACTTGGGAACAATTCTTTCAACAAATTCAACAATGGTTTACTGGAGCAGGAGTGGCAGGTCGAAGGTAATAGCAAGGTCTTTTTTCCTTAAGAACAGCCCACTTTAAAACGACAATAAAACGCATTTTGTTTTGAGTATCAAAACGTTTTTTTTTTTTACACACACACTTCCCTTTCATTATTAATAAAAGAATTTAATATATCCCACTGCTAGCTCATAACTTTTAGAAATTTAGACTAATATTATTGCAACGGTTTCGTGTTCCACACCAAATTGTCAGTTTTTGTCAATGTCGTAGTTTCATGTGGGTTATTCTAGATCTAGATCCTTACCTGGGTAGATCACTTACAAAAAGGTTTCAATTGATATGATTGTTCGGAATAGGACTATTTTTATTTTACTATTATTTTGTGAGTAAGACGGAATATGGTCATTCAAAACTATATTATGACTCCCGTTGAAGGTAGGATCTTTTTACAGAGCTGTAACAATAAGAATGAGGGGGATGAGAAAGAAAGTGCGAGGTGTTGAATGTGAAGATGGGGCGGGAATGTTAATGTTTGAGAGTTTGTAAAAATTGAAAAAAAAAAAAATCTTCTACTACAAAAAAAGGATCTTTTTACGTTCTTACGGCGCACCTGCATTGATATAAAAAAATTCGTTCCACGTTTCACAGTTTCACGATTTCAGCCACGTTTCACGATTCAGCCATCGTTGAGGTACGTTGGTAACAGTTTAGTGGGTATAATAACCCCTGGACCTTTCGTTATAATTATGTACAGGGTGTCCCAGTTTTACAGTTAGAAAATTTCAGAATCAACTTTAGAAGATATTCTGATAAAAAAAAATCTTACGTAATTTTTCAAAATATGAAAAAAAATTCACTTGAATGAAAAGTTTTGAAATCAAAATGATATGTATGTGTATGTCCTTTTGCTCTAATACAACTTAATAGGTATAGACATGAAACAGTATATAAGTACACCATCAAACACCTCGGCCGAGGTGTGAAGAACGTCCTATAGAAAAAAGAGACAGCGCGGCAGAGTGTAAGGTAACGGAAAACATAGTTCTTATGAATTTCATGTACTTTCAGCCAGCGAAACGTTCAACATGAATTTAAAAAATCTGGGTCCACACATCAGGTGCAACATGAATTCACTCTGTGTGGCTTCTGAACACGAACATGAATGTTCAAAAATTATCGGTTCATGAGGATGTCGGTTTTCTACCGAACATCATTGATCTTTGTTGCTACTATGTTGCACGTGTGTGGACGGCACCTGAACATAGAAACAGAATGAATCACTGACGAACACGAACTGCAACTTGTTGCTGCAACAGTGTTCCAATTACCACACAAATGTTGCAGCAACGTGTTGCATGTTGCACCTGTGTAAACTCGGCCTAGAAGGTTAAGTGAGTAAATACATACTTGTGATTCTCTAAGTTTTTTCTTTTCACAACACATGAAAACTTCTCCAATGACATCTTCCCGAGGCAGTGTACTCAACACTGAAGCAGCGTTGCCTCTTTGAACAGCGTAACTAAACCTTTGCCTGAAATATTCAACCGCGCGTTTGTCCTTCGTCCGTCTCAAGGACCAAGGTTTTGGATATGCAGTTAAACATTTCCAAAGCACTTGGCCCAAAAAAGCCAAAGGTTTCAACGGCGAAGGGAATGAAATCATAAACTTGGCTAAAAGATCACATTACTAATTCAGAACTTGGATTTCATGCTTACCAAATTTTTCGACTAGATCGCAATAAAGATAATTCAACCCTTTCTGAAGGAGGTGGAGTCTTAATTGCAATAAGACATACTTATAAACCTAAAGTTGTAAAAACTAATCTGAATAATCTTGAGTCAATATTTATAAAATTTAAATATGTCAATCAATCCTTTATCTTAAATGCATGCTACTTGCCTCCTAAGTCATCATTATCAAATTTCGAAGATTACTCCACTTCCCTTGATGAAATTTTTTCAAAAGATGAAACCAAAAAATCATATGTTTTACTTATAGGAGATTACAATCTACCCAAATATAATGATACAAATACAAATTCAAACCAAGTTGACTGTCTGAAGTCTGATATTGAGACTTACTGTTTAAATCAACACAATATACATAATAATGACAGAGGCTCCCAATTGGATTTGGTGTTCTCAAATACAGGGTGCGGCGCGGTTATGTCCCATTTTGAATCGCTTAGTGTGAAGCCGCACTTCTAATTAGACAAGTTCAAACAAAGTTAGAAGATGTACAAACTACTAATTTTTTCGATTCAATTTAGCTCTATTGTCAAAATGATTTTATCAAAAAAATAGAAAGCTTATTGCGTGGAGAGTTATTTTTCGAAAAAATAAGTGTATCGTAGCAGTGCAGCGGGAGTTTGACATTGCACACCAAACTGTAACTCGATCTGCATGGAGGGGGTTTTCATGAAGTTCCCTAGGGTTGTTGTCACTCCAATAACCCATATTTTGTTTATTAACACAGCCTGTGTCAACCCCCGAAAACGTTGAACGAGTACGTGAGACGATATTGCGGTCACCTAGGCGCTCAGCCCGCAAGCATGCTGCTGCTCTTGGCATATCAGACCGTTCATTGCGGAGGATACTTCATAAAGAATTGCATTTTCATCCCTACAAAATGGTAGTGGTGCAGGAATTGTTCGAGCGAGACTTTATTCAACGACAAAATGCATGTGAAACCCTGATTGACTCCTTACTTCCAGATGCGATAGTTTTCTTCAGTGATGAAGCCCATTTTCACATTTCAGGCTGTGTTAATAAACAAAATATGCGTTATTGGAGTGACAACAAACAACAACCCTAGGGAACTTCATGAAAACCCCCTCCATGCAGATCGAGTTACAGTTTGGTGTGCAATGTCACTTATTTTTTCGAAAAACACTTATACACTTATTTTTTCGAAAAATAACTCTCCACGCAATAAGCTTTCTATTTTTTTGATAAAATCATTTTGACAATAGAGCTAAATTGAATCGAAAAAATTAGTAGTTTGTGCATCTTCTAACTTTGTTTGAACTTGTCTAATTAGAAGTGCGGCTTCACACTGGGCGATTCAAAATGGGACATTACCGCGCCGCACCCTGTATTACTAATATTAATGTATCTAGATCATCTGAGTCTTTACTAAAAATAGACCCATATCATCCCCCCCTCGACATCACTGTTCTTCACAATAAAAATTCAAGGGACAAAAACAACAGTAGAAAAAATTTTACACCTTACTTGACCTATAGCTATCGAAAATGCAACTTTACCAGCCTAAATAACTACATAAACGACATTGACTGGCCCGAACTACTAACATCGTTAAATATGGATGAAGCATGTAATGTACTATACAAAATGTTAAAATTAGGAATTGAAAAATATGTCCCAAAAACTAGCATCGGAAACTTTAAATTCCCACCTTGGATGAGCCAAGAATTGAAGGACTTAATTTTTACAAAAAAAATAACTCATAAAAAATACAAAATCACTGGTGATCATAACTACTGGATCGAATTTTCAAAGCTTCGTGAAGAATGTAAAACAAAATCAAAATCAGATTGGAAAAAATATAATTCTAATATTGAAAATGATTGCAAGCTTAATCCTAGAAAATTTTTCCAACACTTCAATGACAAAAGAAAAGAAAAAACACTCCCATCTGTATTTTTTCTCAACTCAACTAGTACCAATGACCCAAACAAAATACCAAATTTATTTGCCAAACACTTTTCTTCAGTATACTCAAATGAACTACTTGCCTCTCCATCATTTTCTTTAGACCCAACATTACCATCACAACTTAACCTCTTACATATAAGTCCAAAAAACATTTTTAATAAATTAAATAAACTAAAATGTGTTTCCTCCAGCGGACCAGACGACATTCCACCAGTCCTACTTAAACATTGTGCCTCTTCTCTTACCTTACCTTTATACATATTATTTAATAAATCTCTCTCTGAAGGTACCTTTCCCTCGCTGTGGAAGCTCTCTTATGTTGTACCTATATTTAAAAAAGGGGACAAAAGTAATATAAAAAATTATAGGCCTGTTTCAAAGCTTTCAGCGATTCCCAAAGTTTTTGAATCCCTAATTTATGATTCCATAAAACCCATACTATCCCCCATAATCAACCCTAATCAGCATGGGTTTATAAGTAAAAAATCAGTCATCACAAATCTAGCCTCGTTCACACAATATACATCTAATACTTTGGACAGCGGTTCCCAACTTGATGTTGTAAATTGTGATTTTTCACGAGCTTTTGATATGATTCATGTTAACATACTATGTTCGAAACTCCAATCTCTCGGTATATCAGGATCCCTATTAAATTGGTTTTATTGCTTCCTTTCCACCCGCAAACAAATAGTAATAGTCAAACCCCAAGATACTGACATTGAAGATCCCAACCCATTAAACAACAACAATCAAATCCAAAGTCAATTCTTACTATCAAATAGTTTCGACGTTTTTTCAGGATGCCCCCAAGGTGGGCACATGTCTGGGTTATTATTTGACATATATAGTTTAGATATAGCTGAAGACATGGAAATCTCCAATATCCAGGGGTCATCCGAGACGGGGCTACAATACTGGCAATATGCTGATGATTATCGCATGGCTATAAAAGTTAAAACAGAGGATGACTGCCTGCTGCTTCAATCAGCATTAAATGCACTGCTAATCTGGTCTGAAAAAAATAGAATGCAATTGAATATTTCAAAGTGCAACGCTATAACATTTCATCGAAAAAAATCCATCATTGAATATAACTACAAAATCAATAATGTCCCCCTAGTCAGATTAACCACCATTAAGGACCTTGGAGTAACTTTCCAGCAAAACTTAAAGTTCAATACACACATAGAAAACACCAGAAATAAATCCCTAAGAACACTTGGCTTCATCATACGCAACACTCGAGACTTCAAAAACCCTAACACTCTACTCACACTTTATCGTTCCCTTGTTCGCCCCATCCTCGAGTTTGCCACAAATATCTGGTCCCCACATTACTCTAATCAGATATATAAAATTGAATCTGTACAGAGAAAATTCCTTAGACACTTAGCCTTCAAACAGAAATCTCAAATCATTAATCACAACTATAATCCCATACTTGCTTCACTTAAAATCTTAACTCTAGAACAAAGACGCAACATACAAGACATAATATTTCTATATAAAATACTAAATTACACCATTGACTGCCCTGACCTTCTTCACCAAATTAATATCCGGGTCAATTCTCGAAACACACGGAATACTGACCTATTTGCTCCCCAAGTTGCACTTTGCAATATCAGTGCAAATTCTCCAATACATCGTATTTCAAGGTTGGGAAACGCTGCACAAAGAACAATAGACATAGATTTTTTCTTTGACTCACCATCAAAGATGAAAGCTCAACTATTGTCTTCTATCGACAAACTTATTCTATAACATAGCCTAGCTTTAAAGATAGTTTTAAGAATATATTATATAATTATAGCTTTAATATTTAATCTTAATCGTAGGTTAATAAATTGTACACTTGGGGCATTGTCCCGTTGATTTGTAAAAATAAAATAAATAAATAAAATAAAGATTCTTCAGATCTTTGAATTTAGGGCACTTTTTTAGTTCCGCTTGCTTTACTGCTTCACCTCTCCCTCTCTTTATTCGTTCATCCGGTCCACTGGGTGGGCTTTTCATTTTCTTTGAGGAGCACCTAAGTATTAATTTAGATCAGTGATTCTCAACGTGGGCGATATCGCCCCCTGGGGGCGCTGGGGGGCAATGAGTATATTTTGGGCAGTCGGGGGGCGATGAAATTATTTTGGGCAATAAGGGGCGATGAAATTATTTTGGGCAATAAGGGGGCGATGGAATTGGCTTGACAAGCTAATCATCCTATAATCCAAAAATAACCAACTCCTCCACCAGTGACTATATTGTCACTATTGCACCAACGACTATATTCAGAAAAGATAAATAGCTTAATGTGATGTCATCAACAGCAACCAAAAATCACGTGACAGCGTCCTCTCCTCTTATAACCTTGGTACAATCGGTATTTCTTTTATCAGTGCGTAGTGACTAGTGACTTAAGTCAGCGGGCCTGTGCTCTTTTTCTGTAAGATTTAAATTTGACTTCAATATATTCTTGACTTCAATTACTTTCTACTTACCTAAGTACACTTGAGAGTAGAAAAAGCGAATCAAACTTTTTCCTCCACCTAATCTGCCATATCTTCGAAATTACTATTTCTATCGAGTCGTATATGATATCTCAAAATGTTGTAAATTTTGTTTTCTACAATTTCATAATTTGATTGTTAAAAAAAACTTACCAGAAGCCGTCAAAATTAAATTTTACCACAGGATGTCAAAAAAAAGAAAAACATGATTTTTTTTATTTTTAACAAAAGACGTTATAACCTGAGAAATCAACAAGATTCATTCATATTAATTTTGAATCAGTATTTTGTGTTGCCTCCCCGAGCTTTTGATCACAGCATTCATTCGATTTGGTATTGAGTGGATCAAAGTAACCACAATTTCTTGGGGCAACCTCTCCCATTCTTCGGTGAGGGCGATCTTTCTCTTTTCTTTCTCTTTTCTTGTTGTGGTAGTTCCGAGTCTTGTTTATTTTTCTCTTCTTTTTATTTTTAATGTGGGGGGTTGAGATGTTGGTTCCCTCCCTTCGGCCTCCTCATCACCCCTTATAGCCGACCCTATCCTCCTCTACTTTCTAGATTTTTTTTCCTTTGATATATTTCTGGTATTTCTCTCTTTTTTGTCTTGCGTTGTGTTTATTGTTTCTTGATGTGTTTACTGTGTATGTGTCCTTTTTCTTAATTTTTTGCGTTTTATCGGGACTTTTGTAATTACTTCTCTTGTATTTTTTATGGGGGGTTGAGATGTTGGTTCCCCCCTCGGCCTCCTCATCACCCCTTATAGCCGACCCTATCCTCCTGTAGCTTTTTCTTTTATTTTTTTCTTGTACTGGTAGTTCTATGTTCTTGTCTTGTCTTGTGTTTATTGTTTCTTGATGTGTTAACTGTGTATATGTCCTTTTTCTTAATTTTTTGCGTTTTATCTGGATTCTTGTTTTCTTCTTTTTTCCTTTGATTTATTTCTAGCATTTCTCCTTTTTTTTGTTTTGCGTTGTGTTAATTGTTTCTTGATGTGTTTACTGTGTATGTGTCCTTTTTCTTAATTTTTTTTTGCGTTTCATCTGGATTCTTATTTTCTTCTTTTTTTCCTTTGATTTATTTCTGGTATTTCTCCTTTTTTTTTTGTTTTGCGTTGTGTTAATTGTTTCTTGATGTGTTTACTGTGTTTGTGTCCTTTTTCTTAATTTGTTTTGCGTTTCATCTGGATTCTTATTTTCTTCTTTTTTTCCTTTGATTTATTTCTGGTATTTCTCTCTTTTTTGTCTTGCGTTGTGTTTATTGTTTCTTGATGTGTTTACTGTGTATGTGTCCTTTTTCTTAATTTTTTGCGTTTTATCTGGATTCTTGTTTTCTTCTTTTTTCCTTTGATTTATTCCTGGTATTTCTCTTTTTTTTGTTTTGCGTTGTGTTAATTGTTTCTTGATGTGTTTACTGTGTATGTGTCCTTTTTCTTAAACTTTTTGCGTTTTATCTGGATTCTTGTTTTCTTCTTTTTTCCTTTGATTTATTTCTGCTATTTCTCTTTTTTTTTGTCTTGAGTTGTGTTTATTGTTTCTTGATGTGTGTACTGTGTATGTTTCCTTTTTCTTCATGATTTGCTTTTTCTCGGGATTTTTGTTATTTCTTCTTTTGTATAAATGGGGGGTTGAGATGTTGGTTCCCCCCTCGGCCTCCTCATCACCCCTTATAGCCGACCCTATCCTCCTGTAGCTTTTATTTTCTTCTTCTTTTTTCCTTTTTGTGGTAATTCTATGTTCTTGTTTTGTCTTGAGTTGTGTAGATTTATTGTTTCTTGATGTGTGTACTGTGTATGTGTCCTTTTTCTTTTTTTTTGCGTTTTATCTGGATTCTTGTTTTCTTCTTTTTTCTTTGATTATTTTCTGGTATTTCTCTCTTTTTTATCATTATTAGTTTTTTGTCTTGAGTTGTGTTTATTGTTTCTTGATGTGTGTACTGTGTATGTTTCCTTTTTCTTCATTATTTGCTTTTTATCGGGATTTTTGTTATTTCTTCTTTTGCATTATTTTTTTACGGGGGGTTGAGATGTTGGTTTCCCCCCTCGGCCTCCTCATCACCCCTTATAGCCGACCCTATCCTCCTCTAGATTTTTTTTTTCTCTTTTCTTTTTGTGGTAATTCTGAGTCTTGTTTATTTTTCTCTTATTTTTATTTTTAATGTGGGGGGGTTGAGTTGGTGGTCCCCCCTTCGGCCTCCTCATCACCCCTTATAGCCGACCCTATCCTCCTCTAGATTATTTTTTTCTCTTAATCTTGATGTGGTTATTTTGACTATTTTAAGTCACAGTAAACAGTGAACAAGAACGAAAAGTTGATGAAAAGCAAGACGAACAAAACAGCAGGAACAAAAAAATCTCATACAAAATAACGAGAGAAATATTAACGAGAGTTTGAACATGACGGAACAAAACGGGAACATTGACGAAAATTACTTGAACAGGAACATGGAACATATTGAATGTGACAACATTATCTTCCAAAGTCTTGAGGAACTGAAGATGGTGACAGAAATTTTGACATGACTGGTAATTTTGATTTTGTTTCGAATGGAATTAATGTTACGAAAATATGTTTGTAATGTTTGAATGATTTTTTTCAAGTGAACTATGAATGAAGTGGCTGCGGAAATATTGAACTGGCTAAGATGATTTCCTCGTGAAACTAATATTAAAATATTGCATGGCTAAAACAAAAGCACTACCTTTTACTTTCGAGTGCAAAAATAATTAAATAGTAAATCTAGTGAAAAAGCCCCGTTTACAACAGCAATTATTTTTCTGTTCTGTGGGCCGGTTGATATTTTTGAATTTCGAGTGGGGTATTGTATCACAGGTTTCGATGGCATGAAGACATCGATTTGTAGAATCTATGTGAGGTTCACAGTACTACTAGTCTGTTATTATTAATAACTAGCGGGTTACACACGCCGCTTCGCCAGCCGATCAAACACACACAACGCACACACATCACACCATACACACACACACACACACACACCCACATACACAAAATGTCATTTAGGTTTTAAAAAAAAGGTGAATATTTTTTTGTCGCCTATCTATCTCAAGAATGGCTCATCAGAATTTCGCGATGCATATGTCAAATGAAAGCTCAAACCCTTGCATAAAACTTTCTCGCTCTGAGTTGATAGGTCGCCGTGTCAAATTTCGAGATAAAATGTCATTTAGGTCGAAAAAAGTGAATGTTTTTTTAGTCACCCATCATTTTTTTTATCCTTACTCATTGTAGCTTAACCCTAGGGAAATATAACCTAGCCTAGAAGAATTCCCAGATCCAAACCTATGTGCAAAATTTCAAGTTTCTCGGTCAAACTGTGTGGATTTGTATGAAGAACAATGGATGTTATTGGGATTCCGACGATTCCATCTCCTCCAGATGACGTCTGCAGATGGCGTTTTCGCTGATGACTGAGCAAGCCCGCCTTGCTTCTACATTGTCTGCCACAAGCTCTGCATTGAAGTATAATCTCTAAGCCGGGTTGTCGTTGTGGTGTTGGATGATCATCAGGATCATGGTGGGGTGTTGAGTTTGGATTCTGTTGGGGTTGTTGTGCTTCATCAGGTCTGCTACTTGTAGTAATAGTCTTTTTGATAGATTGCAGTGGATTGATTTCTATCAAGTTATGAAAGAACATCCATACACACATACATACACACAGACAGCTTTCTTTTATAGGTGTAAGATATTTACCTATATTGATTGTCTACGGACTCTAGAGGTTGATTTAGAATATTTAGATAGTTCATTTTTTCTCTCTCATTCTTCAGTACTTTGTCTAGCGGTAGCATGCTCGACTTGTACCCCGGGTAACGTAGGTTTCGATTCCTGGCGAGGTCGAATTTTTATGCTCTTTTTATTTTGGGCTTAACACATTGCTTTTATTTGCCGCTCTTTATATTTGATGTTGATGACTACTCTGTTACCCTCGCGAAGAAATTTGTACCTAGTAGTTCTGGAACGGGTAAACGACCAGTGGCGGCATAACGAGATTGATATTGGACGATGATGGTTGTTTGGAGATAAAATATGATGCATTATTAGCACTCGTTACATCGATGCTACTCACTAATAATTGTGACATAAAGTAGAGATCATGGCAAAGTAGAGATCATAGGCTTGCACGCACGGTGACCTGGGTTCGATTCCCAATGGGGCAGGATTTTTTCTGGTCTGTCCTTGGATGTAAGGCGTCCACTCGGAGGAAAAGTGAATAGCTGATTTAATGTGAGTATCGACCAGTATCTTTATACATCTCTTCAGTCCTAGGTTTAAATTATGGCTGGGACTGTAATTTATTATGTTAGCGTATGTTTATTATAAGTTCAATCAAGACACGGTCACCGTGGTCGAGCGAGTTATAGCGCTAGGTATTGCACGCATAGTGACCTGGGTTCGATCCTCTCATATCTCGTGAGGAAAAATGAGTGTCCGCTTTAACGTGAACAGCGATCAGTGGCGTAATTATTGGCAAAAGTTAGTCGTTAAAATATAATAATAATAATAATAATAGAGAATCTTATAAGGGCAAAGTTTTATAAGTAAATCTATTAAGCCCAGAACTATTCAAGAAAAAGGAAAAAAGGTGTTATAATTCTGCGCCACTCACTAAAATTGTAATATAATAACACAATAAAAAACACTTTTATCAATTCAATCAAGTTCCTTCGCAAGGTAGGGTCAAAGAGCTAGTCAAGAAAAATATAATAATGTGGGGTATCTCAAATAAAAGGTATTGAAAAGTTGATTGGAAATCTGCATATCATTGGTAAACACAAGTTTTTTGGTTTCCCTCATGGTAGGCCCCATGAGGGAAACCCAAAGGAGCGCAGGTATGCTTAATATCCAGCATTGAAAGGTAAGTTTAATCATGTGGAGTATCAAATCAAAAAGTCTTGACAGGCTGATTAGAAATTTATATTTGACTAACTTGGGTAAATCAAGAATAATCTAATCACGTGGGGTATCAAATCAAACGTTTTGATGGGCTGATTACAAATTTATAAATTATTGCTTGGTGGTGATCCGCTGTCTGTTCGTCACATCGTAAACGAATGCCACAATTACAATGCAAAGCGCCAATCATGTGACCCAAAACCATCTCTACTGAACTCTACCAGTGAAGTGAACTCACTTATGACCTTTCTAAGAAATATCAACCTCCTTCACCTTATGTAGGCCTTGTGAGGATCGGCACGAACGACCATTCATTATTTGGTTAAAGTGCCTAACAGGAAAAAAAAAAAAACCGACCCGACTTTCAAGCCATCACAGGGCAGTACAACTAATTACAAATATTCTATAATAAATTAAAAAAAGTTAAAAAAAAGTACAATACAAAATAACTCGGCTAAGGAACACAGTAATTTATTGTTTTTTTTTTACCTACCTATAATTCTATTTTATAAATAATGTCTCTCAAATGCTAGGTAATTAGGGTAAACTGTACCTAATAATTCATTATTAACAACAACAAAAAAAATTGGTGTAACACACCTCACGACTTTCCTTATCACTCGAAAATAAGTCAAATTCCACCACTGGTGACTCAACGGTAACATTAGCTAAAAATCATTGTCAAATTCGTAATCAGTGCCTCAAAATCATTAGATTTAATATGTCAACACCCCCATCTAGGGTGAATATAAATAAAAATGTTAGTCCAAGCGGGTCCCCCCCAAAATACCGGTAAATAGGGGCCGGGTTCCAAAAAGTTCAAGATATCAAAAAAATGATCAGAATGAACCCCTATTATTTTTTCATTCGAATAATAACTTGCTTTTTGTATCTTTAACCAATCCAGAGGAACGGCTCCTGCGGCCACTTTTTGCGGTTCTACAATTTCAACCAAAAGTTTCGTGTGGTATACAATCAAGATAAGATAGAACTTTCATACCAAATTTCAAGTCTCTAGCTCCTACCGTTCTCGAAATATCTTGTTCATGTTCACAGACACACAGATAGACGTCGACGCATGAACCAATCAATGGCTGAAAACAACTTTTTTGGTATCCTAAGGCTAATATAATTCGTCCAGAAATGTGAAAACCTGGGTAGGTCAAATTTTCGACGAATACAATACTTTCCTTATGATAGGATAAGGAAATTGTTCAGGAATCGTCAAGCAACAGAAGTAGATTTAAAACCAAATTCTGTTGTTACTTGTGAAACGGATGAAACCTAACTTTAGATTCTTTTGAAAGTAATGAAAATTCGTGTGTTATTTATCAATTTTAATCCGTTATTAAGCTCAAATCTCCTGAAGTAATCAGTCAAGAGTAAAAAACTCAATTAAATTTGAGTCTTCTGAGCGGGAAAATTTGAAAATTGGTAAAACTGTAAGCACAGGAGATCATCCAGATTGGATTAAAGATGAAGACGATGAAGTACAAAAGAAACTAGAACCTAGAGTTGTGAAAAGTTTATTGGTAAAGGTCCATTCGCTAATGTCCTCAGATTCTGTGATATTCCAGAAGAACTAGTGAAATTCCTGGACAATGGACCCAAATGCAGACTTACCATGTCACTCTAAAATATCCGTTAAACCAGTTGATATCAGGTATGTTGTGATAAAGATTAGTTATCTTTACGGGGTGTTCCCTGAACGATTGGACTTACTTAACACTTAGACGACCGGCATGGTTTTTCGTGAATTCTCTTGTGGGACCGGCGATAATACGGCTCTCCGACATTGTGTACCACCGGTGGTACACCCGGTCCATTCCGTACGAACGTGCGTGTACCACCGGTGGTACACCCGGTCGTCTAAGTGTTAAATTGCACGTCTGGCACCTCATGAACTATTATTTACAAGCCTAACTTGCAGTGGGGCATTTTTCGGCTCTATCACTGCAGGAGTGAACAGTTGTTTCTTGAGGGATTCACATGAAACATTCACAGAATACTAGCCGGTTATCCTAGCTGGCTAACGAAACACAACATTTAGACTATCCTAGCCGGCTAATAAAACACAACATTTAGACTGACAATCGTTTGTTGGGTAGGATGGTTGGGTGAGGGGCTTAGGTTAGGTTGAAATTAGCGCAGGTGGTTAGGCCGGGTCGCGCAGTGACCCGGTCTAACCCTGCACTCTATTTAACCTAACCTAAGCCCCTCACCCAAGCTATCCTAGCCAGCTAACGAAACACAACATTTAGTCTGGCAACCGTCTGTCTGACAAGAAGTCTCCTCTCCTTGTCCCTCACCTGTATCAAATGTAAACATAAATATATCAAAACAGAAACATAAATAGATAGCGAGAAATATTCTACGACTTAGTGATGGTGTTGCTTGTCACGCTATGTGGCATTTCCATGCAACTGGGATTTGTTTGCACTAAATATATTTGCGGTTGTCTAACATGCATTCTTTGTTTTTATGTACAAGTATTTAAAAATGAAAAAAGTAGTTTTAAATTTCACAATAAAACTTCATAATATAATAGTTCAAATTTTAATCAAATAAAGTAATTTATAGTGTAAATTTGTGGTTTTCTTGGTGTGAAATCATTTTCTAATGAGATTCTAAGTATTCTGTGAAAGTTTCATAAAAATCCTTCAAGAAGAAGCAATTTTGTGACCTAGTGATGGACCCGCATTTTTCTTTGTTCAAAAGTCATGCCAAAATCCCTGTTTTCCTCCAGATTGAGATACTGGTCTATTCTGTTGCAGTTTGTGAGCATTTATGACTAGCTTGTAATGAGTGAGAATTCTTAGGACAAGGCAAAAAACCAATCTATCAAAACAAAAATAGAGCTGAAAGGATTCAAAAAAGTGCTTTTCCTTTTTAACTTCTTTTAACACGTTCGTTACCAAGCCAATTTTTTCAAGTTTTACGTAGGGACCAGACGGTAAAGTCGCTGTTGCATCCTGGGTACCAAAATGATTTTTTTTGCATATTTGGCATCGTATTTGTACAAGAATCGATCCTATATCTGTTCTAATACTAACAACCTACCTCAAAAAGGCCATACATGGATGTCCGGTCCCTCGATAAAATTTTGATAACGGCCACATGTGTGTTTTGGTCCCAAAGAAAAAACACAAAAACATCCACATATGGCCATTCGGTAACAAACGTGTTAATCGTGAGTAAAATTTCTATTGAAAGTTGTTTTAAAAAAGCTAACATTCTTTAAAGCATGGATAATCCACAAAATTAAAGGTAACAGCTTTTTGTATCCTCAGAATAAGATAAGTGATTAGGTGATAGAAAATGTTTAGAGCATTAATATGCTCTTTTGTATCTCCTAAAGTTGCATGTATGTGAAAAACCTTTCTCTGTGGAATTTTCTGGCTTGCACTCAAGCTTCTAGGAGATGTATTTGTAACTATTTAACAATATCATTATTGTATTTTATTTTGTTTATTTTTCTTATCTTCTATTTGTTGTTTTTTTTCTTTTTCTTTTTCTTCAGTAATATAAATATCTTCATTCTTGTTTATTTTGTTTCATCTTAATTTCTTCATTCATTCTACACAAAATATGAAAAATTCAAAAGTGAAAGGACTTTATAAAACCTTGAATTTCTATTTTACAGTAAATTTTTAAATGGCCAATCATTGGAATTTACTGAGGCAGCTGAGGATTACAAAGAGACTTATGATGCAGATCAATATTATGAGTTTGACAATGTTGAGAAATATACCAAGCTGGAATTGCTTGATGTGGATGAGTCTGGGAGTTCACTTGAGAAATACAAACAAAATATGGTGATTATTCCATATGGTCCACAACAGACTCAAGATGGAAAGCTAATGAAAAAGGTATGCTATTTATTTATCATTCTTTTTCTTCTTTTACTTGGTCTAATCCCACTTGAGTAAGGTCAGTGTTCTTTAACCTCATGGTTGAGGTTGGTTGGTTTTTGGCACATTTTTTACGGCTTGATGCCCTTTCTAATCAACAATTCTATTTGATTTAGCGTCCTGGATTAGGATGAAGATTTTACCCTCCATTTGCTGGGAATCATACCAGCTTACTACATTAACCTCACTAAGCCTGGGTAGGGCCGGAAATTCCAGCCTCACATCTACGGAGGAAACAGAATTTTCTGTGTGAAATATCTGCTCTGACCTGGGATTGAATCTGGGATCTAATGAACTCTGGACTACGAGCAGTAGTCACAACCGTTATGCCACAGAGGCTGAAAGTGAGATACTGCAACTCAGCATATTGTCATTATTTTGGGATTATATTCACAATGGAATTTGTGAAAACATTGTAGTTTTCTCCATTCAATTCAAACAAGTTTAGAAAAATCATACTCTGGCTGCCAGTTTTTATTGCCAATTAACAAGTAAATTTTAAGAGAAATCAAGTTTGGGATGACCCTCAGCAAGGCTAAAGAAAGATAACTTAAGAGGAACACATGCAGATAGGAGTCCAGAGAAATAGAAAGCATTTTTATATTTATTTTTACCTTTGTTACTCATTCTTTTGAGTGGGTGTTCTTCCTTTTGTAACCACAAAGGGGGATTAAATAAAAAGGATTTAGTAAAGAAAAAAAATATTTATTTTCAAATCAAATAATAGGGATTTACTAATTAAATAAACTCATTTTTATTTATTTTTAGATCAAAGAAAAAGGTTTTGGAGATAATCCCACCCCTGGGTCCACTGTAAAAGTTCACTATGTATCTTACACAGATCTTCAAGAGCTGCCCATTGACAACACTTATCTGAGGAAGGGATTCCCTGAAAAGTTTCAACTTGGGACGAGCACACTTATTCTCGGCTTGGAATATGCAATTTTATCAATGAAAAAAGGTGAGCCACTGTTTTTTTCCAATGATTTTGATATTCAACATTGAAGTAGGAAAAAGAATCCTTTCTAATTTCTCATCAAAAACTGTCGTGCAAAATTCAAGCTTTAATGAAAAAGTGTAGAAGTCAGTGTTTTATATTAAGAGAATCTTACTTTAAAGAAGAGATTACATTATTTATTATTCAGATCTGGCTTTATTTACATTTTTTTCTCTTGTATACAGTGTACTGTTGTTGTTGTTGTTGTTGTAGCCAGCTTGGCTACAGCTGGAGGGGTGAGTGATGGTCTCCAGCCAACTTTATTTCAAAGTTGGCTCGTCCTGAACCACATATTTCTATGTGCGATCAACCATCATGAGGACTTGGACTTTTCTGTACAAGCCATTAAACCCTTAGGAAACTGCAAGCTAGCCTGGCTTGTAAGGGTTGGCTAGTCTGTTCTCTGTTTATAGTCCTCTAGCGAGACACTGGTCTTCTCCCTGTTTAACGTCCCCCAGCCAGACAATATACAGTGTACTAATTATAATTTATTAGAAGTTTGATAAATAAAGCCTGATCAAAGATTTATTTATTTACACTTTTTTTTACAAAACAATCATCAACAACAGACAAAAAAATAATAATAAATTATAAAAAAATCTGGTGTAAACATCACACGACTTTCCTTATCCCCCAAAAAGAAGTCGAAATCCTCCACTGGTGACTCAACGGTAACAGATTTTTTTTTTTTTTTTTCAGATAGTTAAAAATAAGTGCCAAATTCGTAATCAGCACCTCAAAATCATTGGATTTGATATGTCGCAAACCCCATCTAGGGTGAATAATAAAAAAGTTAGTCTCCCCAAAATACCAGTAAATTGGGCCAAAGCCAGCGTCGATGGCATGTTGAATACACCGGTTCCCTTTAGAACACCGAAGTTAAGCGACATCCAGCGAGGTTAAGACTTGGATGGGTGACCATTCAAATTCTAATTCTCGTGACGCTGGCTTTTCCCGGCCCCACTCAGGCTGGGTGAGGTCAATGTGAGTAGCAGGTTTGTGAGTTTCCTGCGAATGGAGGGTAAAACCCCCGTCGTGATATGACCATGGCAGTTGAAAGCGACGTTAAACCCCACTTAAAAAAAAAAAAAAAAAATTGGGCCAGGTTCCAAAAAGTTCAAGATATCAAAAAAATGATCAGAGTAAACCCCTATGATTTTTTGTAATCCGAGAAAATAATGTTCTCTAACTTTTCTTGTACCATTAACCAAATCAAAGAAGCGGAGGTTGCGGCCAATATTTGCGACCCTGTGGCCGCATCTTGCGGCCGATTTCAACCAAAAGTTTCGTGGTTCGTCGGGTGTATGACATTTATCTGCATACCAAATTTCAAGTCTCTAGCTCTTACCGTTCTCGAGATATCCTGTTTACAAACACACACACAGACAGACAGACAGACGCACGGACCAATGGCTGAAAACAACTTTTTTGGTATCCTGAGTCTATGATTCGTCCAGAAATGTGAAAAACTGGGTAGGTCAAATTTTCTACGAATACAATACTTTCCTTATTATAAGATAAGGAAAGTAAAAACTTTAGAAGTATGTACAAAAAGAAAGCAAGATCAACATTAATTTTTAATTACAATTGTTTTGTAATCTGGGGCGAAGTTAATGTCTTAGGCATTCTCTGCCACTTACCCCAGATGGTGATAATGCCTTTGGCATTCTCTTTTACACCACCTTTACTTTAAGGTAGATAAGTCTACCTTATAATAAGGTAGAATTATCTTAGGAGGGGATACTTTCTGAATAAATTATGTGTTAAATAAAATCAAATCAGTCAACCTCTAGGACTTGGGTATGGATATTACTATATCTTTTATGCCCATATTCCCATATTTTTAATACCAAAAATAGTTAGCGCTTGTTTATTGTGTTTGTTTTTGTAAAGAAAAATCTTTTTTTCTTTTTTTTGCTCCAATTTCAATTTTTTCATATATATATTTTTTTCCTTTGTGAAAATATTATAGGTGAGAAGGCAGAGTTCTATGCATCCTATGAACTTTGTTTTGGTGAGGTGGGCTGTCCCCCGAGGATTCCAGCAAGAGCTGATATGCTCTTTGAAATTCAACTTGTCAGCTTTTCATCTGGAGTTGACCTGAAAACATCTGGAGTTGGTGACATAGAGTTGGATTTTTTGAAGAATCAAACCAAGGAACCACTCTTCCAGAAGATTTTGAAACAAGTGGAAGATCTGTGTAAGATAAAAGTTACATTGGCTTTTTAGGGCTCATTTGTTAAGCAAATCGGGCACTTAAGTTCGAGTTATTTGCTTTAAAAAAGTTATCATTGTGTTTCACTTTTGTTATGTCACATTTTCAAACTCAAGTTGCTAATTTTTTATCAAAATTTGAACTCGAACCTCGAACCACTGACCTCCTAGTTAAAAGGCTGCCAGCTTATAGATCAAGTTACTAAATTTGGTCTTAAGTTTGAGTCAGTGCTCAAAAACATATATTTAAAACAGTATACAAAATCAAGTCTTGAGCAACTTACTAGTATAACCTTTTGTTGAAATACATTATTGTTCAGATACTAGAAATGGTGTTATGAATTTAACCGTGGTATTTTGAGGTCTACAATTCACAGGGGCATTATTCATATTATTACGTAATTACTTACATTTCCAGGTGCACCTGCAAAAATTAACTGTAAAAATAAGAACTATTTCGATGCAGCCAAGAAATATAGAGAGGCCCTAAAATTGCTGGATAATGCCCAGGTAACTTTTCAATTTTGTTACTAAAAATACTAAAATGTAAGATTGTTTAACTGTTCATGTAAATTGATATTTGAGAATAATTGTCAGATCCACCTCTGATTATGTTTTATAATTATATTTTATTATCCTGATGCCTGGAACTAAAGATCACTGCCCTTGAGGAAGAGAATGCCTTAGGCATTAGCACTGCCCTTGATCAAGTTTTGTTTGATAATTTCAACCTTGTTTCTAGTAATTTGTATATACCATATTTTGTAAATGAAAATTGATTAAATCTGTTTAATAATAATAATAACCATCTCTCTGGTTTACAAAATCTTAATCAATTTCAATATTGGTGTGACCACAGGTGAATAACTTGGAGGAGCAGGAGAAACAGGAGGAGTACCTGTGCAAGATGAACCGCAACCTAATGGTCTGCTACAACCACTCTGCGCAGTTCAAGAGGGCCATTGTGTGTGCAAGGAATGCGTGCCAGTATGCTCACAGCTTTGCCGAGAAAGATATGAAACTGTTCTTCTTGTGAGTATGATTTATAGTGGTGCTATATTTGAGTGAATAATAATAGACTCTTTAGGGTACATTCATCAATCAGTGAATAATCTCATTTGAATGTTAAACTTATCACTGGATAACACTGGTTTGCAATGTGGAGACTCTTGGACGGATGCTATTAGAGTCCTGAATTTTCCTTTATCCCTTATTCTGTTGTAGGCCTTCTTTTGGTGATTGAGAAGTGAAAATAATATCCTATTCATAAGAATGTCGACACAAAAAGACCAAAACCTCACCACTTTAAACTCCATTTTTTCTTCTCTCTCTCTCTGTTTCCCTTAAGTCTTGGTTTCTAGCCAGATATCTTTTGTATGTATGGCAGCCTATCATATAACAGAGCTCTATCATATTTTTTTTTAATTTATACTCTAATATTTTTGTGTTTGTGTTTCAGATGGGGTAAAGCATTGAGTGCTTTACAAGACTGGCACTCAGCTATCATCAAGTTCAACAGGGCTCTAAATCTAGCTACCAAAAAATCTGAAAAGGCCGAGATTGAGAAGGAAATCAACATGGTACGTGTACCTACGTGTATGTTCTATTAGTTATAGTGTAGAAAAATAGTATAAATTTATGTGTTCATTCAGTCCCGTTAAGTTTTGAGGGTATATTTTTTTTTTTAAATCTTAAAAATGGAATGACCCATTTTTGACTTTCTTATTGAATCCAACCATTTTTTAAACATACTTTGGTGAAAATAGAACATTAATATCTCATACCAAAATAACACTAATAAATTTAAAAAAAAGAAGAAATTTCTACTTAATTTTTTCAGTCTACAATAACCGGAGGGAGCATATAAATATGATTTTTTTTATTATTAATCTCTATCTCTACCCTTGTGTTTGCAGGCACAAACTTCAAGGAACAAGAAGAACCGGGACTCTGAGAGAGATTTGTGTCAGAGAATGCTCAGTCGGTCACTGGGGGAGGAGGGTGGAGGGGCCAATAGACAAGAAACTCAAGTAAGACTCTGAGGGCTAAATTAATTAATACTGCTCTTGTGCATACTGTTATTACAGTACTTGCATATATGTATAGCGTGTAAATTTTACATGCTTATGGTACTTGATTTGAGTTATGTTGTTGGGTGTTACCATTTTAATAACAGTCTCAATTCAATTTATTTATTGTGAAAAATAATTCGATACAAAAAGTATTATGTGTTTCACATTAAAGAGATTATAGAAATTATATAATCTATAAAGAAGTTATGCGGCGAGTGTGTTGGGAACAATGAAGAGGACAGCAGATATGCGGGAGGTGTTTTATCTATGAGTTAAACGAATTTGTATTTTTAAAAAAATATAAAATATACACAACCATAATTTTTAACGAAAAAAGTGTGAATTTCTGACACATAATTTTTTTTAAATGAAATAAAAAGTATTTCGGACCGTGATTTTAATGATTAATTTTCTTGTTAATAATGTGTTATTAATTTTAAATATTATTCTCCAGGATAATGACCATTCCTACACTAACTTTGCCAAGCTAATGGAGATAAACCTGAGAGAATTCCGGATGAGTGATCATGCAGAAAGTGACGTACTTGGTCCAACAAACCAATACTGCAATGAGGAGATTGACATCCTAACTTCCCTTGCTGATAAAATGGGACTTGTGTGCACTGTCGGGCAAGACATTGTCATTACCAAACGAAATTGATTAATCCTGAGTATCATACAATAGTATAATAGTAAGAGAAAAGCAATCAATGAAAATTTTACTGAATAATCTAGCTGGACAAACCAACGCAATGACAAAATTATACCATGAATCTTTATAAAAAATAATGAACAAACATGTAGAATATCATATTTATATGACATGAATAATTTTTTTGAATTCAGAAAAAAATCTTTTATCATTTACTTAAATCCAATACCAAATTTTGGTCCTTGATTCCTGTAAAAATACCTTTGTGATGGTGTAGAATTGCGTTAGGGTTTTCTAAATTAGTTGACATTCAAAATCAGTAAATGTAACATAATAAAAAGTTAAGATTGAACATGAAAATTATATTTATTTTTACAAGTAAGATTTAATCAAAAGACGAAGTCAAATTTTGTTGCTCACACTTGTAAATAATTATCTAATAATATGTATATTTTTTGTATGTACCTACATATTTATGTATGCATCTCTGTATAATTTGTTCATTTTATGAATATAACTTTATATTTTTTATGTTTGTATTTTTTTGTTGTTGTATTATTCCATATTTCTATTGCATTAATGTAAAGTATTAGAAAACATTGCAAGTAAAAACATAATAATTATATTATAAGATAACCAGCAATGTGTAAAAGAATGATGTAAATTAATTTGGAAATGTAAGGATTCTCTTAGTAATGTTGCGCTACCCTCAAAATTGTAAAGAGGTCTTGTGCTTCATCACAAAGAAGTCATAAATAAGCCGTATTACTTCCGAGAAATTTCTAATATTAGAAATCGGAAGTATTGTGTTCGTTTTTGTAAAAAAAAAATATTTTTTTGCTCCGATTTCAATTTTTTTCATATTTCTGGACGTTTCATAACCTACTGAGTAAATTTGGTTTTGTGTCCGTGTGTCGGTCTGTCTGTCTGTCTGTCTGTCTGTCTGTTAAAACGATTCCTTGTAACGCGCAAATCTCGGAAACTACTCGACCGATTTTTATGAAATTTTGCACACATCTAGAAGACATTCTGTAGATGGTCCCATTTTAAATTCATCGAATTCATACCAGCGGTTCTGGGTGAAAGAGACCATGCGCCTGACCACTAACTTTTTACTTAAACGCTTATATCTCGTGAACGGTACATCCGATTTTGATGAAATTTTGTAAGAATATGCATATTATTGTTTTAAATAGATTATTTATATTTATTTTTAAATTAATTATGATTTGATTCTGATATTTAAGAAAATTCGAAAATTTGGACAAAAAAGTAAAAAAATAAGGACCACGACTTGCCGATACAGAATTTTTTGTAGAATTTAGAATGTAGAAAAAACGATATTCTACCATAGAAAACAAATTTGAATAAAATCGGTTGTGCCGTTTTGGAGATACAAGTAATTTTCTATAAAATCTCAAAATTGGCACGTGTTTACAATGTGAAGCAATCACGAGGAAGTATTGTGTCCATAATTGGCAGTGTTTTTTTCTTTCTAACCAAAGTTAACCATACGGGAATAAAATGAACCAGACTGGAAGCAAGTCATTTTTCTTTTGGAAGAGGAAAAATTTCCACTTCCAAAGTTAACCAAAGTGGAAGTAGAAAATTCTTGCTTCCAGTTCTTTTATAGGTTAAGTCCATTGTTTATCTTTAAAAGTAACCAAACGCTTTTTTCTTTCACGAATGACCTTAGAATAAAATGGAAATATTTGGAAAAAACCTAACCAGGAAATTTTTTTTAGTTAGAAAGAAAAATACGATTATTTTTTACTTCCCATTTAAGAGCTGGGTCAACACGAGCGCACCAGAAAGTGTGTGTCCCTTACAGATAACTAACCAAATTTTGAGTACCTACAAATTTTTGTCAGTTGTGAGATTTGAACCCGGCACCTTCCTAAAGCCAAGCGAGTATCTTACCACTGATCTAATCATGTCAGTGTATCTACACACTATTTTCAACGCAGACCGCGACCTTTCTTGGGTATTACCGTGGTAAGGATTGTTTATCTTTAAAAGTAACCAAACGCTTTTTTCTTTCACGAATGACCTTGGAATAAAATGGAAATATTTGGAAAAAACCTAACCAGGAAATTTTTTTTAGTTAGAAAGAAAAATACGATTATTTTTTACTTCCCATTTAAGAGCTGGGTCAACACGAGCGCACCAGAAAGTGTGTGTCCCTTACAGATAACTAACCAAATTTTGAGTACCTACAAATTTTTGTCAGTTGTGAGATTTGAACCCGGCACCTTCCTAAAGCCAAGCGAGTATCTTACCACTGATCTAATCATGTCAGTGTATCTACACACTATTTTCAACGCAGACCGCGACCTTTCTTGGGTATTACCGTGGTAAGGATAAACTCACCCGATTTTAAAGACGCGCCGAATACCGCACAGAGGTATTTCGTTTCAATACATTGCCTCTGTTGGTGTGTAGAATTCGTGAATCCCCAACAGATGTTTAGCTCTTGATTTGCAAAGTGTTTTTTTTTCCTCGAAAATTCTACTATCTACATTTTGCTTCATAAATAAATCGAAAAAAAATTGCAACTCGACAAGAATTTCAAGGATTGATTCTGTCCTGCGCGAGTGCGCCTGTATTAATGGCCGTAGAAAGTACCTTTTATCAACAGAATTATCAATTTGACTAACATTCTTATCTTCCATCCAGTGTTTCTGCGTATCGAAGTGTTTTTGACAGTGAATGTTTGCAATTGTGTGCGGCCTATTTCTTCCACGCTAAAACAATCTCCTCACTGAATTGTTTCCTTTTATGGAAGAACTCGGTGAAGAAAGCTTGTTCGTTGTAGATGAAGTTTCTAATATAATTAAGGAAGCACTTGAAGATTGTATTGGAAACAGCATCTACAACCATTCGAAAGTGAACAGTTGGCTGTCCAATGTCATAGACTCTGTTATTGAAAGCTTGATCAAGTTACAGAAAGCATACAAATACATAGTGACTGGAACAATAGTTCAGAAGAACGGGCTGGTCTGCACACTGCCTCATCTTGTCTGTGGGATAACAATACAGATGGCAGCTGCACTGTGCGCTGGGACAATAACACAATGTACTGCATAGTCTCCGTGTTTGGTCTCTCAGTTTGAATCTCCTAACATTACCTCCTGAACATAATAAAGTGACAAAACATACCATGGTGGACTTTGAACTTAATGTAGATTACCTCATTCAAAGGCTGCTGGAGGCAAGAGGATGTAGACCCGGGAAAACAGTTCAGATGAGTGAAGCAGAAGTGCGAGGACTTTGTTTGAAATCCAGGGAAATATTCCTCCAGCAACCTATACTCTTAGAATTAGAAGCCCCTCTCAAGATCTGTGGAGATATTCATGGTCAGTATACAGATCTACTTAGGTTGTTTGAATATGGAGGCTTCCCTCCTGATGCTAACTATTTGTTCCTAGGAGATTATGTGGACCGTGGTAAACAGTCTTTAGAAACTATCTGTTTGCTTCTAGCATATAAAATCAAATATCCTGAAAACTTCTTTTTGTTAAGAGGAAACCATGAATGTGCAAGTATAAACAGAATCTATGGGTTTTACGATGAGTGCAAACGAAGGTACAACATCAAACTGTGGAAGACATTTACTGATTGTTTCAACTGTCTTCCAATAGCAGCCATTATAGATGAAAAAATCTTCTGTTGTCATGGAGGCTTGAGTCCTGACTTGCAAATGATGGAACAGATTAGGAGGATCATGAGACCTACAGATGTACCAGACACAGGTCTCTTGTGTGACTTGCTATGGTCTGATCCAGACAAAGATGTTCAAGGCTGGGGAGAGAATGACAGAGGTGTGTCCTTTACATTCGGAGCTGATGTTGTCAGCAAATTTCTCCATAATCATGACTTGGATCTCATCTGTAGAGCTCATCAAGTGGTAGATGATGGGTATGAATTTTTTGCCAAGAGACAGTTGGTAACATTATTCTCTGCTCCCAACTACTGTGGGGAGTTTGATAATGCTGGAGGCATGATGTCGGTGGATGACACTCTTATGTGTTCATTTCAAATTCTCAAACCCTCAGAGAAGAAAGCTAAGTATCAGTATACTGGCAATTCCAGTCGCCCTTCAACTCCTCAACATAACCCACCTAAGAAAAAGTAGAATTCTGGTAAACTACTCTGTTTAATTGTGTAAAAGAATTTTCACAGTGCATTTAGAAATGAACTCATAATTGTCACTGTAAATTGTTTTCTTTTAGTCAAAAGACTACAGAAAAAATCCTGTCAAATTTCACAGTTTATTGATACTCTATGTACATTGAGTGGATTTGTTTGTTAGTGATTAGATTGTGTTCTCATATTTATGTAGAAATGGAATTGATCCAAGATTGCATATCTGCAAGCTGCATATTGTAAATTTATCTGGTTCACCAAGTTTGTGAATTTTAACAGTAGGTACTCCTACTAGATCAGTAGGTACCCATTTCACACCCATAGAAAGTGTAACAGAAAATAACAAATTTCCCATGCAAAAAAAACCAATTTTGTACCATCACAGATAAGTTTCTTGGATATTTGACATCATTTTTCAAGTTTCTAAATTGTGCTAGATTCCATATTCATAGCTTAGAATAATTAATTACATAAACACAGTTTGTCAGATGTATTGTTTTTTTTTCAGTTGGTATCATGTAGTACCAAGACTTAAGTTGGTATGCAGAGGCAATTTTGTAATCCCTATAGGGTTCACTGTAGGGTGTCCCAAGCTTGCTATAGGGAATACTTCAACCTTGATAATTATTTATTATTGAAACATCTGAATGCATATGCACACAGACGCTTTTAACAAATGTCTCTGAATAATAAAATCAGCTGAAGGGACTAATGACCCAGGCATCCCTACAGTGAGGACTCAGCATACAACCCTTACCTAATTCATCTCATAAACTAGGTATCATCAAGTCCTACTTAATATTTTATTTTTTGAAAGTTACTGGTGTGATTGCAAGGATCCCTTGGGGGACAGTTGTTGATCTATAACATCATAACTGTGTTCACTTTTCAGTTATACCTACCTAAAAAAAAATCTTATTTTACTAGTTTCATTATCAGTTATAGTATATCTATTTTTACACTAGGCACTTTATTATAATGATTCAATCAGGTCTCACATCCCCTAATATATTCTTATCCTTTTGTGCCTTACATCAAATAGTACCTTTTATTGCCTGTAGTTGCCTCTTTAATGACAGAATGAAGTATATTTCTTGGTTTTGGGGAGGAAGTAATCCTAACCAAACAAAATCACATAATTATGACTTACAGAACTCTATCCTAAGTCATTCAAACATAGAATACCCAATTTTTAATTAGAAAATGTATTTACTATTCACAACTAAAATTACAAGTTGCTATTTCATTTCTCATCCTTAAGAGAAAGTAATTATTATACTAAATTAGCTTATTTTATCATTATTATGAGGTATTAGATAAAAATATGGATTTTATGTTTTAATTATAAATAAGACCATCAAAATTATTATGTAACATCCGGTTGAATTAAAACATCTAAAACCCGTTTTCATTCATTTTTCTCTATTACAATTTACCTTCAAATAGCACGTTTTGTTTTTTTATTTTTCAAAAAATAGTTAATAAACACTTACACAAGTTATTGAGTTATATGCTAGTAGTGTTTGTTTTAATTATTAAAATTTGTTATCTTATTAGTGATGTTAGTATGATCAATGACCCAGTGATTTTGAATATCTCTCCAATGGTTTGTTCAATGCAAATTATTTTATTACACATTTTATTTATTTTTAACAGAAAAAAAAAAAAAAATATTGTGTGATTTTATTATATAATATATTTGGGATACAAAGTTCTCAATTAAAGAACTCCCATCATAAACCTAGATATTACTGATGTTAAATAAATAAAAGAGTTCACACTTCATCTAAATTGTATTGATATGCTTTTGTTGACTTTTTTTGTGCACAAAGTAAGGTCTATGAAATGATATCACATTTGAGACAAAAAATATCTCATTATAATTGGTTCCACCATAATTTTCTAAAATTGTGGTTTGTATTGTAAATCTGAGACATCATCCTTAGAAACCTTTTCTATCATCTATAGGTAACCTGAACTCAAAACTCTTCATTTCTAATCATTGAACTCTTGGTTTTGAACTCAAATACTTTTTCAGACACTAATATTTTTATTTATAAATTACTTATATTTAGTATGCAGGGACAGTAAACAGTTCTGCATGTATTTTAGATGCATTCATTTCAAACACAAAGATATTTAAATACAAAACTAGAAACATGTTTCACTTTTCAACAACAGACTGATGAGGGAGGGAGAAATTTGAAGAAAAAAAATATATAAAATAAAAATAAATAAAAAATAGATAAAGATATTATAAATTTATTCTTTAGAAGTCAACTTTTCTTTTTATCACTAAAGGTAATTTTTTTCCATTGCTAGGACATGCATTATAATTTAATAATGAAATGGTTCCCTACAACCATTTTTTATTGGTTTTCAGCAATAAGGTTCTATGTTTTACTAGGAAAGATAAAAATAATTCTTTATTCTATAAAAATCTAGTCCCACAAAATTAAACAATCCAACATACTTAACTTCAGTCCTCATCAGATTTTAATGTACTTCTTTGGGAAAAATTACCTTCATCTATCATTTTACTATTTATTTTAGCATTATGTAGTCTTACATAAAAATCTTAGTTATTCTTTAACCAAAATATAAATTTAATTATAAATGTTTATTTCCTCAAAAGTTGTCTTGTTTTTTATTTTGTCTCTATCTTAAACAATTAATTTATTCTCAGAAGCTTATACAGGGTGGGGAAGAAGTAACCGTAGTAATAAAACTTCTTACTTTAGAGTGGGGGCTAGTTTTTTCATTTTTTGAAATATGAACCCCACTCATACCATACATTTTTAAAAGCTATTTTAATTAAAAAATACTTTAGTTAACATTAAATCTCTATCATTTACCGTTTGAAAATGGCGGCCAGCTTTACTTTTGCTATTAATTTTTTTTTTTTTTTTAGGTTTAAGAGTTTTAATCATGTTTTATTTGAAATGTACAAATGAAATGTATTTTAAAAGAAAAATAGTCGAGCTCGCGTTGCATGCTTTTACTCTGAGGCATGGTGTTTAAAACAATTAACTGTACAAAATTGACCATCTTTTCAAACACATAAAATAGAAAGCTGAAGTTTGTACTAAAGTATTTCTAGGGTCTATTCTAGTCAAATAATTTTCATTCTTGAGTAGAACCATCTTTCGCGGCCGGCCCCCGTACAGGGAGGGACAAAGGCAACCTGCCTTTGATTTATAACCTATGGCGATGCATTTTTGAAAAGATCTATAATTTACAAATACTTTAGTACACATTTCAGCTTTCTATTGTTCGACGTTTGAGAATCAATTTATTACAAACGTTAAGTTTTTTTTAAGCATTATTTATTAGGATCTCAGTCCCATAGTGGTTAATAAATATAAAACACTAGCGGGTTACACCCGCCGCTTCGCCAGCCCATCAAACACACACAACGTACACACACACACAACGCACACACACACACAACGTACACACACACACCCACACCCACCCACACACACAAACCCCCACACACAAACCCCCCCCCCCCCCCCCACACACACACACACACACACACACACACATACACAGACACACACACACACACACCCACACACACACACACACCCACACACACACACACACACCCACACACACACCAACACAACACAACACACACACACCACACACACACACACACCACACACCACACACACACACCACACACACACACCACACACACACACACCACACACACACACACACACACACACACACCACACACACACACACACCACACACACACACACACACACACACACACACACACACACACACACACACACACGCGTCATTTGAGTCGATAAAAGAGAATATATTTTGTGTCACCCATCCATTTCATGTCGGTGTACCTTAAGAACGATTCATCATTATTTTGCGATCGATATGACCTAAAACTTTATCGATTGGAGTTGACATCACTTCAAATTTCGAGGAAAAGTCATTTAGGTTGAAAAACGTGAATATTTTTTCTGCCACCTATCGATTTTTGTCCTTCCTCCAGACGGACCTATGTATGTGCAAAATTTCAAGTTTCTCTGTCTAATTAAGGAATAAGTTGTAGAGTGCGTGAGAGGTAGCCAATTCTTTCGGATATTAGTACAGGAAGGTGAGATAGTAAGCATACTAAAAGTCCTGATGTCTATCATGGGAGGAAACAGAGTTAGGGGGGGAGGGGGGGTAAAGGTGGTTCAAAGGAGGTGAAAAGAGGTCCTATTTAGATTTTTCGCTTATATATCAAGTATGCTACGTATTTCTACGTATTTTTTTTTTTTTTTTTTTTTTTTTTTTGGGTGGGGATGCCCGGGAGGTAAAATCCTCTCTTACTCTCAACATTAAAACTCCCACTCTTATTGGAGTGTGAGTGTCAATGCTGAGATTAGGACGAATATTGTCGTAGTGACAATAGACAGTGTGGGGATGATGTACACCACTCGGAAAGGGTAGAGGACACTCTCAGGATGATGCAAACCGACCCACTAAAAACCCCCCTCATCATCCATCATACACATTTATTTGTTGTGATGTTCACAACAAATAAATTCTCGGCGTATTGTAGCTGCCGTAGTTCTGCACCGGCCGCGGTCCTGGAAATAAAAGGAAAACATTTAATTATATTTATAAATATAAATTTTCATATATTGATTAATGCTTTATTTGTCATTGATGCATTGTTGTAACAATTAAGGCATTTATTTACTTACTTTATTCCAAGGCTTTTGGATAGACGACATTTTTAGTTTTCCCTTCAGGAGCATGGATGTATAGACTGGATGGTTTGCCCACGCGAGAGCACGCCACGTACAGCTGTCCATGGGAAAAGCAGGGGGTTTTTAAATCAACACCGCACACTTCAAGGGATTGTCCTTGAGCCTTGTTTATGGTCATGGCGAATGCAGGCCTGATTGGAAATTGGATCCGTTTGAACTCAAACGGCACATCAGATGGTATGATTGGCAATCTAGGAAGTAGGAAATCTTTTCCTTTGAACTTCCCTTTAATGATCGTTGCTTCGATTACATTATTCATCAATTTTTTGACTACCAATCTTGTGCCGTTACAAAGTTCAGGTGGATGAATATTCCTCATCAGGATCACTGGTATGCCAACTTTAAGTTTCAACTCATGGGGTGGCACCCCCGGCAGGTCGAGAGAGTTCAGGAACTCGGTTGGATAGTTCACTGCCTCGTCTTGGTTCATCATCGAGTCCAGTGATGTGTACGTTTTGTATTCGCCTGTAGGAGAGAAGAGAACTTGTTAAATAGATAATAATTATGTACCTTGTTCGTGGGTACTGTTATTTAATACATTATTTGTTTGAAAATAAGTACTTACAATACACATACCTATATCTATATCTATAAAGGAAAGCTGTCAGTATGTGTGTGTGTATGTATAATTGTATGTATGTTCTTTATATAAATCCACACCGTTTGACCGAGAAACCTGAAATTTTGCACATAGGTCCGTTTGGATAAGGGAATTCTTCTAGGCTAGGTTTTATCTCCCTAAGGTTAAGCTACAATGAGTAAGGATAAAAATTGGATGAGTGACGCAAAAAAATATTCAGGTTTTTTTTCAGTGTGGGTGTGGGTGTGTTTGATGGGCTGGCGAAGCGGCGGTAGTTATTATAACCCGCTAATAATTATATACAATAATATATGCATATCTAAACATAATATATCTTATGTTTGTATGATTATCATTTGTGTGTGCTTGATGATTTAGCGGAGCCGACGATGTAAAAGAGCAGTGATACTACCACTTACCTGGTATTTTGTCCTGTATTGTTGAGTTGATAGTATTAACATCACTGTTCTTAGGTGCCAAAATAGCTCTTGAACTCAGCCAGTCTTTGTCTGTGAATTTGGTTTCAATAGTGGGAAATACCAAAGCTATAAGTTCATCTGTACAACTGGCTAGAGTACAGAAATCTTCTGGTAGTTTGTGAGTGGTATCATACCCATTTCCAATTGCCAGCAGTTGTTCAGAGAACTCTCCGGCTGAAGTGTTGTCACGTTGGAGCTCGATCCTCATGTTGGTTTTTAGAGTGAGCGTCTTTACGTGACACCACAGAGAAGAAGACTTCAGGCAGGCATTTATTTCGTCAGCAGGGGTTGACCTTGGAATTACTGGCAATGTTTGACGAAAATCGCCCGACAGCAAAATTAAAGCATTTCCAAAGATCTGGGCGCTGCTTCTGAAATCTTTCAGAGAGTTTGACAGAGCCTCCAATGATTTTTTATGCGCCATTGTGCACTCGTCCCAAATGATAAGGTCGCATGTTTTCAAAACTCGACCCATGCCTGAGTTCTTGGTGATGTTGCATGTTGGGGTCTCTGTCAGATCAACGTTCAGTGGTAGCTTCAGTGCAGAATGAGCAGTTCTGCCTCCATCTAATAATGTGGCCGCTATGCCGGAGGATGCGACTGCCAATGCGATTCCACCTTCGGCTCGAATCTTTGCGAGGATAAGAGATATCAGGAAAGTTTTCCCTGTTCCTCCTGGAGCGTCCAAGAAGAAAAATCCTCCTTGCTTGTCTATAACTCTGCTCATTATAATTTCGAATACCTCCTTTTGTTCACAATTTAGTTTGGAGATGTTTTCCCTTACAAAAATCTGGAGCTCTTCAACATTGAAGCTACATTCACGCCGGTAATCAATCTGGTCAACTTCTGATCGATCTATATTAATCGTTAAACCCAATTGGTCTAACGACTTATGTGCTATTGAAGTACAAATATCTTCAATTTCTAACAGAGCTTGATTGAAAATTACCGGTGTATACATGTCGCTTGAATGACGATGGAGAATATCTTCACTCATACTCTCCTTGTGTTTCTCCCAAAGTTCTTGCGGGTTCGATGGAGCGCAAGTTGTTAGTATTATAGAGAAGAGGAAACGTATTTGCTGAGGTAACGCCGTTTCTGAGGCATCTGAAAGTGCATTGTCCCAATGGGAGTCATTCTCCAGAAGGTTCAAGAGCTGGCATGCTTCTCTGTATGTTGCACAAACCCTATCCTCCACCTTCTTCAAGGCCTGAAATGATGTGGGGCCGCAGATATTGACCAACAACAACCGAAGAAAGAAGCACTCCGCATTGTTAGGGTGCACAGTGTAGATCCGGCCTATTGCATCTGACGCATACATATTTGCCTGTCCTTCTACTGGTTTCCCTTCCTTACGGGCTACAAATTTCTTGGTACTTGTGTTCCAAGTGTAATATGTAGGTACTTCTGAGTAGAGGAGTTTCTTTGCAAATGAATCAGATGAACAGAGGGAAAAAAAAGCTGTCAGGGTTGTTTCAGGGGGCGTTTCAGCTCTGGCCTGGGCATTGTCGGAGGTGAAATAAACCCGTTGTCCGTTCTCCAGATGCACAGCTAGATGAACCACTGTAGGATATCGCTCGTGGATGGGGAAAGAAAATATTCTCCACACAGCTTCATTACTGCTGATGTATCGTCCCAGCTGATATTGTAGGATTTCATCTCTGTTTTCTACTGCAAATACAGCCATGTCTGATCCTTTGTTTACATATTTGCATATGTACTTAATGGACTTGACTGAATTGCAGTATTCCACGTTGATATGTGCTTGAAATGCTTTTGACAATATGGGTGAATAAGGGACAACCCATCTATTATCTACATCCATATCATTTCCTCGCACTTTCAATGTAGCATACTGGCCTCCATTGTCAGTTGACCTTCTACGGTAGAGGGGGTATCCGTCATTGCCACTGACAGTTTCTGGAACCATTTCTCTTGGGTATCTGAAAGAAAGAGGGAGAAAAAATGTCATGTAAATTTATAGGGACAAAATACATTGTTGTAGAGGTATAATGATTCCTAATAATATTATTGAAATAAAGACCAAGTTCCAACTACTTCCGAAAAAACTTGGCTTCTAGAAGTAGGTAGTACGTAATATCTCTAAACTAAAACCAAGTGAATTTGGCCAATGTGCCTTCGGACTTAATTATCTACCCTTCCAAAAAATTTGGGCTTTAAAAGTAGGAAGTGATATTTCAGAAAGACGGCCAAGTGAGTTCGGCTAGTGTCCATTCAGACTTTTTTACCTAGTATCCTTAAGACACTATAAATATATATATCTCCTTTGCCTTTATCCCATATTAGCTTATGTTGCTTTTGGGGTCGGCATTGTTAAACCTCATGGTTGAGGTTGGTAGGTTGGAGCAAGTTTTTTATGGCTGGATGCCCTTCCTAACGCCAACGATTCTATTTGGTTGTAACGTTCTGATCTGGACGGGGGTGTTACCCTCCATTCGCTGGGAATCGTACCAGCTACCCACATTAACCTCACCCAGCCTGGGTAGGGCCGGAAATGTCAGCCTCACGTGTTTGGAGGGAACAGAATTTTCTTCGAAAAGTCTGCTCCAACCGGGGATCGAACTCGGGATCTCTGGACTACGGGCAGTAGTCACAACCATTACGCCACGGAGGCTGGCGTATGGCCAGGCCGTACACTAATGGCCATATTTTATAGCTTGAATTTTTTTCTTCTAAATTCGACGACAACCTACATTAAGTCAAAACTACTAAATTTGATTCATACAAAATGTGACCAAGTAATTTTTAAGGAACACAGGTAGACATGAGGAACACAGGTAGACATGACTAAAGGACACTGGCGGAATTCACTTGTCATTCATTCTGATTTATTACACTACCTTTAGAGGCCGTAATTCGTTTTTGTTCTGAGATATATAACTTTTAAAGCCGTTTTTTTTTAAATTTAGTTAGGACCTGGTCCTTTTTTCATTTTCAGTGTGTGTTTAAGTCAGTACATCAGTTTCTTATAATGATACCTATTTATAATGAATATGCTTCAGGAAAATTTACATGCCTAATTATTATCTAATTGAGTAGTCACTGTGGCCGAGTGAGTTATCGCGCTAGGCATTGCCTGTATGGTGACCTGGGTTTGATCTCCAGCGAGGCAGGATTTTTTCTGCTCTGTACTTGGGTGTTCGGGGTCCACTCATACCTCGTGAGAAAAAATGAGTAGCCGCTTTAATGTTAGGAGCGACCAGTGGCGGAATTATAGGCAAAAATTATATATTGGGATATCAAAAATACGGAAAAGTCCTATAATTCTGCGCTACCCACTAAAATTCTGATATAATAACACAAAGAACACACATTTATTTATTTATTATTTAATTGGTACTTACTGTACACTGGACAGTATTAATTGCTATTAATTAAGTGAGTACCTACCTACCTACCTAAAAATGTATGTGATGTGTAAGTAATATATACCTAATTATGCTTGCTATAACTATATCATTATTCAAATCGAACTTCATTTTTTATAATTGTAAATAGATTACCTATATTATTCTTATGAATCATTTATATTAGTGGAGTTTTGAATACTTAAGTACCATTAGAATTAGGTATAAACCTGTTATAATAAACAATTTACCTCTTTGTACATTTTCCATCAGACATACATGGTGAGTTGCTATTCAGGGAACCACATGGACCATGGATCATGTTCTTAGTCACAATTAGAAATAGCTCAGGATCGACATTATTGTCTGGTATCTCCGCTGAGATGATTTGGTCAATCTGATTTGGTCTAATTTTTTCCACTAACCAAACCAAAATGTGGGCATGGGGAAGACCTGAAGAAATAAAAATAAATAATAATTAGATAGGTTGGTACTCATCAGTTGGGTTTTATTTAGAAATCTTTGACCAACAACTGAAAATAATATGTTTCATCTGGCTTATCTTATCAAAAGATGTAAATTTGGATGAAGAATTTGGAATCTGTAGGTCGCTAGTGCGGGTCCTGCCAGAACCGTAAAAATTTACCACTGTATAAGGTTTAATTATTGGTTGTGATATTATGACTTTTGAAAATAGCAGTAATCTGCTTTAGAAAAAAGAAGCACTTTACCTCTCTTTTGCCATTCAATGGAGTACATCCAGCATCTAACCTCCCCAAAAACTTGTTGCTTGGTGAGTAAATCTAACAGGGATTTGCATTTCCGTTTGAATATACGGGCAGTAATATCGTGCCTGTCACTTGCGGCTTGTCCAGGCAACAGCAATTCTTTTATGTCATCCCATGTTGGGTTACAGGTAAATGTGATGAATAGGTCTGGACGGCCCCATGTTCTCACAAACGCCATAGCATCTTGTGCATATTCATGCATGTGTCTGGGGCTCCCAGTGAATGTGGATGGTAGAATCGTCGCTCTGCCTAATTCATTGGGGTCTACGTTGCCATCATTTGCAACAGCATCACGAAGGTGGACATATTGTTCTGATCTCAATTTAGTTTGATTGTGTCGTATGTACAACAATCTCTCGGTTTCAATTTTCGCGTACATGTCGACAACAAATTGATGGAAAAGTTGTCGACATTTTAGAATGTGGTTTTCATTCTCGCGAATCATAAGTCTGTATGCATAAAAGTTCATGGCTGAGACCTTCTTGGAAGTCGGCTCACCAGTAGCTGGTGTGATCTGTTTGATTAGAAAATGATATCCACTTTCTCCATAGGGGAATATGAGAGGATATTGTAATCCATCATAGTAAGCATGTGTCTCTGTGATTCTTTTTATTACATTGCTTCTTTTTTCAATTACAATATCCCTGTGCTGCTGTATATCATTTGTCATTAAAATGGCAACTTCATTGACTTGAGGAGCATTAAACCGTCTTTCATGTTCTCCTGCAAATTAAAAAAAGAACTATATAGATATTTTCTTGAAATGTAGTTGAATTTTTTTTGTACATTGGTAATTTTATTTTAAATAGGTAATTTTATAATTACCTATATTTCATTTAAGAATGTATGCATAAAATATATTATTTACAACGCACCTCCTTACATAATATATAGGTAACTCTAAATGATATGGTTGTTAGTATTTATTATTATCTAAAACGAAGAGTTGTTTCGTAAAACTAAAGTGTACGTTTAAGTTTAAATCAACCAGTCACTGATAATGATACCTATAATATGAACAATAGAACATAACATGAAGTACAACACGGAGTTCTCGAAATGGACCAAAGTAAAAGTATAACCTACTCATTAACACGTATGAGACGGCGTGCCCACCGGTGGGTCACGTTTTTTTTTTCAATTTCCCTTGTAACCTGACCCACCGGTCGGCACAGTTAATATATTTTTGTACTCGCCCGTCCCAATTTTTACTTTCCTTATCCTATAATAAGGAAAGTATTGTATTCGTCGAAAATTTGACCTACCCAGCTTTTCACATTTCTGGACGAATCATAGCCTCAGGATGCGAAAAAAGTTGTTTTCAGCCATTGGTCCGTGCGTCTGTCTGTGTGTCTGTCTGTGTGTCTGTCTGTGTGTCTGTGTGTCTGTGTGTGAACAGGATATCTCAAGAACGGTAAGAGCTAGAGACTTGAAATTTGGTAAGGTAATTAATTTTATACACCAGACGAACCATGAAACTTTTGGTTGAAATCGGCCGCATTCTGCGGCCGCAGGGCCGCAAATATTGGCCGTGAGCACCGCTTCTTTGAATTGGTTAAAGATACAAAAAAAGTTAGAGAACAACATTTTCTCAGATTAAAAAAATAATAGGGGTTCACTCTGATCATTTTTTTGATATCTTTAACTTTTTGGAACCCGGCCCCAATTTAATGGTATTGTGGGGGGGACCCGCTTGGACTAACTTTTTTATTATTCACATTAGATAGAGGTTGCGACATATCAAATCCAATGATTTTTAGGTGCTGATTACGAATTTGACATTTATTTATAGCAAACTGTTACCGTTGAGTCACCAGTGGCGGAAATTGACCGCTCTTTACTTTTCTTATTTGTGACTATTCAGCTATTCACTATTTGTTATTTGTGACTATTCACTATCACTAGATAGCTCAAAAATAATATACTAAGGGACTTGAAATTAAGTATCTATGCTGGCAATGCTGGCATTATAAGTACGTATACTATAAAACTTTTGGTTAAAATCGGCCGCATCTTTCGATAGGTTCGTTACAAAAAATGTCTCAAACGGAAAGGTTTGGGGAGGAAGGTGGAGAGGATGATCAGACAGACAGTGCTGCTGCTGCTGATTGTATTATATTTCGTAGAATAAGGAGACCATCTTTATTGAGATGAATGAGGTCAGTTTTATTGGAAGGATAGGTCATTTCATAGAATCTGACCAGAGGATAAGGATGAAGAAGATCAGCGGCAATGAAAGGATGAAAAGATTCAACAACAGTGACTAAAGGATTTTGGGAATAAACGTCAACTAGCCACAGATTGAACAATCTGATGGTTTCGTTGACGTCAACCGGAAGTTTAGGGATAGGCGGAATCTGGCACAGAATTATATGTTTAAATCGTCTCGAACAGTATTTAACAAGTTTTTTATGAGACTGCTTTAGACTATTTATATTCACGCCTTTGATAAAATCATTTGTCCCCGCGAGAAGACAGAGGACATCATTCTTGTGATTCAGGTTAGGATTTACTTTGAAATATTTAGAATGGATAAGATCGTAGATGAAAGGATTAGATGGAAGAGAAGTGACCGAAGCTCCACTCTGGGCCAAGCATAGACTGTCAGGAATAGGACACTGGTTGTTCATGCGAACAAAAACAGAATCACCAATCAGGATAATCATGATGAAAAAGGGATGAAAAAATAAAGAAGTTTATTTTTCGGAAATAAGTCAAGTAAAGGAACTCTGAACTTTTCTTAGTGACAGACAACCTCAGAATGAAGACGATGAGATGGGTACAGACTGACTGGCATGAAAGAACATTAAACATGAACCACGCAGTCTAGTACTAGTTTGTACAAAAAGTAAAAATGTCAAAGGAGATAAGGGGAAGTGACACGCGCTTCAACTGTCTAGGGGACGCTGGGCAGAAGAGGATGTCCTGAGCACAAAATCTTCGCTATAGAATATAGATAAATTAACACCAGCCTATATGCTACTAGTACAGTAAACGAATAAGAAAAAGGCCAGTACCTACTAGTTACATTAACTCGCTATTCAATTACCGCTACAATCATTGCTTTTAGCCAGCGTCGATGGCATGTTGAATACACCGGTTCCCTTCAGAACACCGAAGTTAAGCGACATCCAGCGAGGTTAAGACTTGGATGGGTGACCATTCAAATTCTAATTCTCGTGACGCTGGCTTTTCCCGGCCCCACTCAGGCTGGGTGAGGTCAATGTGAGTAGCAGGTTTGTGAGTTTCCTGCGAATGGAGGGTAAAACCCCCGTCGTGATATGACCGTGGCAGTTCAAAGCGACGTTAAACCCCACTTAAAAAAAAAAAATCATTGCTTACTCGTACTTAACTAGAAATAATAAATTATTATGTAGACCGTGTCTGTCTCCATGTGTTGAAACTATCACATTCACCTGCTTGAAAAAAAGATTTCCTCAGTCCTAACAAAGATCAAGCCCGATTCAGGCTGGGTGAGGCTAAATTTTCTCCCTACTTGCTTGGGTTCGAATACCAGCGGAGTCGGAATTTTTCTACTCAACTCTGTACATGGATGTTCACTATTGTTCAGGGTTTACTCGGTCCTCGTGAGGAAATATGAGTAGCTGCTTTGATGTAAGTAGTGCCCAGTAGCGAAATTATGAGGCAAATGATATACAATTATTATTATATATCATTTTTATTTATTTATACATCAAAGCAGCTACTCATATACAATTATTATAAGAAAACGAAAAAGTCCTATTTCTACCCACTAAAAATTGTGATATACATACATAATAACATAAAAATTAACATTTTTCTTATTTATCATTATTATTTTTGTCATTATTATAATATTTCTACATGGTAAGCGGAGATAGCACTGTTAATTAATCATGCGCTCAAATTATAATCTAAATAATACAACATATTAAATTTATCCACGGATACTGTTTTGAGCACTCATTAACTAGTCTACTATTCATCTGACAAGGAAAAGATTGAAGAAGAAGGAGATAGAGAGAGATAGAGTGAGGAAATATTTAGCTTCAACTTGCTTTAAAGATGAAGAGGGAGGGAAGGGAGGGTGCAGACTCACCTGCAGTGAATAGTGATGGACTGAAGGGGTTCAGAGAAAGAGAGAGAGAGAGAGAGAGCGGAGGAGAGGGGAAATTTTTCGGTTAAACTCTGATTTCGTACTTTCACAATAATATGGTACCTACCAATTTCCGAATTTTCACTTTCTTATTGCTGTTCACTCGATGTAGACATTCCTTGTGACTGTGAATAACGAAAATTTCGAATTCTCTTTAATTGAGCGCTTCACCCTACCTGTACTTGTCTTTTAACTTATTATTTTATAATACTTTTTGCTTGTGTTTGTATAAATGAATAATAATTTGTGAATATTATTAAAAAAAATAGTTAATAAAATTTCATTAGATACTACATATCACTTTGCTTTTCCTTTTCTCTCTGTCCTTGTGTTTTGTTTACTTGTGTTTAAATTTGAATCAGTGTAGTTAATTTTTGGTGATTAAATTATTCAAGAAAGGAAAGTTAAGAAGAATCTAGATCAAGAAAGAAAGGGTGGAAGACATGGCTGTCGTTTCATTCGTGGTTCCCGGAGGGCGCAGCCAAGCTGATGCAGTGTTTGGTAAATATAGGAACTCTCAGTGTACCAGCAACTCATTTACTGCACTTTGTTTTGCTAATAGCTTTAATGTAGGTTTGTGGTCAGAAACCACAATGGATGAAATTTTAAGAGAGGGCCACAATCTTCATGTTAGGTGTTTTCCCGATAGAAAGTACAAAGAATTCAATTACTTAGCTTTTGAGGATATTGAGAAAGACTTGAATAGTGTGTCAGTGTTTGGTGAAAAGTTTACTTGTGTATCTGTACTGGACGAATGTTGTATTTCTATGCTCCAGGGTCAGATGCCTTACGCTCTCGATTCTGCAGTAGAGATGTTTTTCTCCACCTACAGTCATGGTATTTTTACAATAGGGGATATTTCATTAGCGCTGTTCAGGGATGAGACAGGATACTGTATATATGATCCTCACTCGTGTAATCCTCGCACAGGTCTGAGTGCTCACAAAGGTGTATCTGTGGTTATCGTTTGTCCGGACATCAGAAGTGTGAAATGTATGCTAAAAAAGAAGTTTGAAAAGAATAGGTCGCGTTTCTTGATTTCAGCTGTTTTGTTTGAGAGAGATCTACATGAGGGTCCAAATCATACAGATGTTCAGTGTTATGATGTGCCCATGGTATTGAGTGAAGCAGTGCTTGATACAACTAGTCCGTCCAGTACAGAAACAGTGATAGTTCCTATGGTGTCATGTGATGTTTTGATTAATGAAGGTTATAATACTATAGGGATCGAATTAGAAAAGAGTAACATTGAGGAAAATATAGAGTTGCATGAGAGTTATATTGAAGGAGGAGGGAGTTGTGAGACATATGTACCTGTATCATTTGAGATGTTAATTCATGAAGGAACTGGAAGTATTCGATGTACTGGAGCCATGGAGGAACCATTAATGTCCACTGATAGTGATGTCACCATGCTATCGTGTGAGAAAATTATTGATGTTCAAAGGGAATTCAATGTAGAGATGGAAAAGGATTATGAAATGAGTATATTGAATAATGAACATTTGGAATCAAGTGGGGACATTGTGGGAGACATGGGTATTATACTTATGAATAATGAACATTGTGAGAGTTATGAGCATGTCATGATGGAAGAAGATACAAATGAATATTTTAAGACTAGTTTAAATGGTTCAGTTGAAATAGAGAAGGAATCCGTTGCATTTATAGAGGTCAAAAAGAAGAAAGCAAGACGAGTGAAAATGTCCGAAAAAAAAGAAGACAAATGATAAAAGAATCCATGAAAAAGAAACGTGAAGATGAAGAATATTCTAAGAGAGAAAATTCTAGAAATATAGAAAATATGAAGAAGAAACGCGAAGATGAAGAATATTCTAAGAGAGAAAATTCTAGGAATAGAGAAGACAAGAAAAAGAAACGTGAAGATGAAGAATATTCTAAGAGAGAAAATTCTAGAAATATAGAAAATATGAAGAAGAAACGCGAAGATGAAGAATATTGTAGGAAAGAAAAGTCTAGGAATAGAGAAGACAAGAAAAAGAAACGAGAATATGAAGAATATTCTAAGAGAGAAAATTCTAGAAATATAGAAAATATGAAGAAGAAACGCGAAGATGAAGAATATTGTGGAAAAGAAAAGTCTAGGAATAGAGAAGACAAGAAAAAGAAACGTGAAGATGAGGATTACCGTGAGAAAGAAAAGTCCAAGGATACAGAAAGCAAGAAAAAGAAACGAGAAGATGAAGAATATTCTAAGAGAGAAAATTCTAGAAATATAGAAAATATGAAGAAGAAACGCGAAGATGAAGAATATTGTAGAAAAGAAAAGTCTAGGAATAGAGAAGACAAGAAAAAGAAACGTGAAGATGAGGATTACCGTGAGAAAGAAAAGTCCAAGGATACAGAAAGCAAGAAAAAGAAACGAGAAGATGAAGAATATTCTAAGAGAGAAAATTCTAGAAATATAGAAAATATGAAGAAGAAACGCGAAGATGAAGAATATTGTAGAAAAGAAAAGTCTAGGAATAGAGAAGACAAGAAAAAGAAACGTGAAGATGAGGATTACCGTGAGAAAGAAAAGTCCAAGGATACAGAAAGCAAGAAAAAGAAACGAGAAGATCCGGAGTACCTTGAAGAAGAAAGAAAAAGGCATGCTGAAAAAATGCAGGAAAAGCGAAATAATTTTGAATACCGGGAGCAGGAAAATACCAGGAGAAGGTCAAACATATGTTCAGAGAGAGGAAATGATATTTTAAAATTCAGGCATAATTTTTATAATCAACTAAATAACAGGAAAAATACAGATGACTCACAAATTTCAAAAAATAAATTAAAATTCATTGCAGCCAGAAATGAAAACGCTGAGTTTGTTTGTTGTTGTTGTGAGGGTTTATTTTTTAAACATTCAGTTAGTTCCTTAAACTTAGAAGCTATAAGAGAAAAATTGAGTTATTGTGAAGAGGAGTTTTTAGAATTTAAGTTTAAAATTTGTAACGTGCAATCTGGATATATGTGTAGTACATGTAAAAGTAATATAATGAAGGGTAGGGTACCAAAATTGGCAACAAGTAATGGGTTAAAGTTTGTTGAAATTCCTGAATGTCTTAAAGACATCTCACCTTTAGAGTCAAGGCTATGTTCTCCGTATCTTCCTTTTATGTGTATAAAACCAATGAAATCATTTTCATTGAATGGTCAGTTAGGTTTGCGAGGATCCGTTGTGAATATCCCTATTGATGTAAATGAGTGTTTGACTGTGTTACCCAGAATGTTTGATGAAATGTCTACTATTCAAGTTCAGCTAAAAAGACATTTTCAGCACAAGTCGTATTATATGTTTGAGACTATTAGGCCTGCAGCTGTGTGTGATGCATTACGTTATTTAAAAGATACGCCTTTATACTTAAAACATGGAATTAGTATTGATGAAAATTATTTAGAAAGTTATTCAGGGACGCAGGCAGTCATTGACTTTGTACTTCAGGATAGTGATTTAGAAGCAGGAGAGTCTAGGAACAATATTGCTGAACCAACTGAGGAAGAAATAGAGTCAGATGAGGATACAGGAGAGCAAGTAATGCTCTTAGATAGGAATACAGTAGCTCAAGATCAAGAAAATATTCACATAATAGCACCTGGACAAGATAAAAATCCTGTAGCACCTCAATTTATAGAAAATTATGACGAGTTATGCTTTCCAAAAATATTCTGCGGTTATGGTTTCAATTTATCTAAAAATATTACTTATAATGATAGGGCTAAGTCCGAGTGCAGGCGCGTGGATCGTAGGTCTTGTAATCCGGAAAGACTTTTATTTATGGCAAAACAAAAAATTGAGCGGCAAATAACGTCTAGCATTAATGTATGTTTAAGAAAAACAAAAAAGGGTTCATGCAGTATGAAGGCATCTGATTTAGTAAATCAGGACTTTGTTACAGGTTTGATAACATATGATTCAGGGTATTCTTTTACTAAGCAAATAAGAAATTCACCCGCGTTTTTAGAAATAAAAAAGAAAGAATTATTAGCAACCATTCGAACATTAGGGAAACCGACATTTTTTTTGACGTTATCTGCTGCAGAAACTAGGTGGCCAGAACTATTAGCTTGTTTATCGCACATGAATTCGGGTGAAAAAATTATTTATAAAAGATGCATTGGAAATGAGCAATTTTGATAGGACGACTTTGATTAGGAATGACCCTGTCACTTGTGCGAGGTACTTTGATCATAAAGTTTCAAACTTCATTAAACTTATTAGATCACCTAATTCCATTTTTAAACATTACCATGTAGAAGATAGCTATCAACGTGTAGAATTTCAGTTGCGAGGATCTCCACATGAACATATGTTTTTATGGCTTAAGGACGCCCCAAAGTTCGATGTGGATGAGCCGGATTCTTTAGGAAAAGTCGTAGAGTTTATAGATGAACTAGCGGGTTACACCCGCCGCTTCGCCAGCCCATCAAACACACACAACGCACACACACACACACACAACGCACACACACACACAACGCACACACAACGCACACACACACACAACGCACACACACACACAACGCACACACAACGCACACACACACACAACGCACACACACACACAACGCACACACACACACAACGCACACACACACACACAACGCACACACACACACACACACACACACACACACACACACACACACACACAAACCCACACACACACACACACAGACACTCACACACACAGACACTCACACACACAGACACACACACACACCCACACACACACCAACACAACACACCAACACAACACACACACACCACACACACACGCCACACACACACGCCACACACACACGCCACACACACACACACACACACCACACACACACACCACACACACACCACACACACACACCACACACACACACCACACACATACACCACACACATACACCACAACACACACACACACACACACACACACACACACACACCACACACGCGTCATTTGAGTCGATAAAAGAGAATATATTTTGTGTCACCCATCCATTTCATGTCGGTGTACCTTAAGAACGATTCATCATTATTTTGCGATCGATATGACCTAAAACTTTATCGATTTGAGTTGACATCACTTCAAATTTCGAGGAAAAGTCATTTAGGTTGAAAAACGTGAATATTTTTTCTGCCACCTATCGATTTTTGTCCTTCCTCCAGACGGACCTATGTATGTGCAAAATTTCAAGTTTCTCTGTCTAATTAAGGAATAAGTTGTAGAGTGCGTGAGAGGTAGCCAATTCTTTCGGATATTAGTACAGGAAGGTGAGATAGTAAGCATACTAAAAGTCCTGATGTCTATCATGGGAGGAAACAGAGTTAGGGGGGGAGGGGAGGTAAAGGTGGTTCAAAGGAGGTGAAAAGAGGTCCTTTTAGATTTTTCGCTTATATATCAAGTATGCTACGTATTTCTACGTATTTTTTTTTTTTTTTTTTTTGGGTGGGGATGCCCGGGAGGTAAAATCCTCTCTTACTCTCAACATTAAAACTCCCACTCTTATTGGAGTGTGAGTGTCAATGCTGAGATTAGGACGAATATTGTCGTAGTGACAATAGACAGTGTGGGGATGATGTACACCACTCGGAAAGGGTAGAGGACCCTCTCAGGATGATGCAAACCGACCCACTAAAAACCCCCCTCATCATCCATCATACACATTTATTTGTTGTGATGTTCACAACAAATAAATTCTCGGCGTATTGTAGCTGCCGTAGTTCTGCACCGGCCGCGGTCCTGGAAATAAAAGGAAAACATTTTATTATATTTATAAATATAAATTTTCATATATTGATTAATGCTTTATTCGTCATTGATGCATTGTTGTAACAATTAAGGCATTTATTTACTTACTTTATTCCAAGGCTTTTGGATAGACGACATTTTTAGTTTTCCCTTCAGGAGCATGGATGTATAGACTGGATGGTTTGCCCACGCGAGAGCACGCCACGTACAGCTGTCCATGGGAAAAGCAGGGGGTTTTTAAATCAACACCGCACACTTCAAGGGATTGTCCTTGAGCCTTGTTTATGGTCATGGCGAATGCAGGCCTGATTGGAAATTGGATCCGTTTGAACTCAAACGGCACATCAGATGGTATGATTGGCAATCTAGGAAGTAGGAAATCTTTTCCTTTGAACTTCCCTTTAATGATCGTTGCTTCGATTACATTATTCATCAATTTTTTGACTACCAATCTTGTGCCGTTACAAAGTTCAGGTGGATGAATATTCCTCATCAGGATCACTGGTATGCCAACTTTAAGTTTCAACTCATGGGGTGGCACCCCCGGCAGGTCGAGAGAGTTGAGGAACTCGGTTGGATAGTTCACTGCCTCGTCTTGGTTCATCATCGAGTCCAGTGATGTGTACGTTTTGTACTCGCCTGTAGGAGAGAAGAGCACTTGTTAAATAGATAATAATTATGTACCTTGTTCGTGGGTACTGTTATTTAATACATTATTTGTTTGAAAATAAGTACTTACAATACATATACCTATATCTATATCTATAAAGGAAAGCTGTCTGTATGTGTGTGTGTACCTATGTATAATTGTATGTATGTTCTTTATATAAATCCACACCGTTTGACCGAGAAACCTGAAATTTTGCACATAGGTCCGTTTGGATTAGGGAATTCTTCTAGGCTAGGTTATATCTCCCTAAGGTTAAGCTACAATGAGTAAGGATAAAAATTGGATGGGTGACGCAAAAAATATTCAGGTTTTTTTTCAGTGTGGGTGTGTTTATGGTGTGTTTGATGGGCTGGCGAAGCGGCGGTAGTTATTATAACCCGCTAATAATTATATACAATAATATATGCATATCTAAACATAATATATCTTATGTTTGTATGATTATCATTTGTGTGTGCTTGATGATTTAGCGGAGCCGGCGATGGGCGCTGGTATATTTTGTTTACTTTAAGAGGAATTTAGAGACATAAAATGACAGATAATGTAAAAGAACAGTGATACTACCACTTACCTGGTATTTTGTCTTGTATTGTTGAGTTGATAGTATTAACATCACTGTTCTTAGGTGCCAAAATAGCTCTTGAACTCAGCCAGTCTTTGTCTGTGAATTTGGTTTCAATAGTGGGAAATACCAAAGCTATAAGTTCATCTGTACAACTGGCTAGAGTACAGAAATTTTCTGGTAGTTTATGAGTGGTATCATACCCATTTCCAATTGCCAGCAGTTGTTCAGAGAACTCTCCGGCTGAAGTGTTGTCACGTTGGAGCTCGATCCTCATGTTGGTTTTTAAAGTGAGCGTCTTTACGTGACACCACAGAGAAGAAGACTTCAGGCAGGCATTTATTTCGTCAGCAGGGGTTGACCTTGGAATTACTGGCAATGTTTGACGAAAATCGCCCGACAGCAAAATTAAAGCATTTCCAAAGATCTGGGCGCTGCTTCTGAAATCTTTCAGAGAGTTTGACAGAGCCTCCAATGATTTTTTATGCGCCATTGTGCACTCGTCCCAAATGATAAGGTCGCATGTTTTCAAAACTCGACCCATGCCTGAGTTCTTGGTGATGTTGCATGTTGGGGTCTCTGTCAGATCAACGTTCAGTGGTAGCTTCAGTGCAGAATGAGCAGTTCTGCCTCCATCTAATAATGTGGCCGCTATGCCGGAGGATGCGACTGCCAATGCGATTCCACCTTCGGCTCGTATCTTTGCGAGGATAAGAGATATCAGGAAAGTTTTCCCTGTTCCTCCTGGAGCGTCCAAGAAGAAAAATCCTCCTTGCTTGTCTATAACTCTGCTCATTATAATTTCAAATACCTCCTTTTGTTCACAATTTAGTTTGGAGATGTTTTCCCTTACAAAAATCTGGAGCTCTTCAACATTGAAGCTAGATTCACGCCGGTAATCAATCTGGTCAACTTCTGATCGATCTATATTAATCGTTAAACCTAATTGGTCTAACGACTTATGTGCAATTGAAGTACAAATATCTTCAATTTCTAACAGAGCTTGATTGAAAATTACCGGTGTATACATGTCGCTTGAATGACGATGGAGAATATCTTCACTCATACTCTCCTTGTGTTTCTCCCAAAGTTCTTGCGGGTTCGATGGAGCGCAAGTTGTTAGTATTATAGAGAAGAGGAAACGTATTTGCTGAGGTAAGGCCGTTTCTGAGGCATCTGAAAGTGCATTGTCCCAATGGGAGTCATTCTCCAGAAGGTTCAAGAGCTGGCATGCTTCTCTGTATGTTGCACAAACCCTATCCTCCACCTTCTTCAAGGCCTGAAATGATGTGGGGCCGCAGATATTGACCAACAACAACCGAAGAAAGAAGCACTCCGCATTGTTAGGGTGCACAGTGTAGATCCGGCCTATTGCATCTGACGCATACATATTTGCCTGTCCTTCTACTGGTTTCCCTTCCTTACGGGCTACAAATTTCTTGGTACTTGTGTTCCAAGTGTAATATTTAGGTACTTCTGAGTAGAGGAGTTTCTTTGCAAATGAATCAGATGAACAGAGGGAAAAAAAAGCTGTCAGGGTTGTTTCAGGGGGCGTTTCAGCTCTGGCCTGGGCATTGTCGGAGGTGAAATAAACCCGTTGTCCGTTCTCCAGATGCACAGCTAGATGAACCACTGTAGGATATCGCTCGTGGATGGGGAAAGAAAATATTCTCCACACAGCTTCATTACTGCTGATGTATCGTCCCAGCTGATATTGTAGGATTTCATCTCTGTTTTCTACTGCAAATACAGCCATGTCTGATCCTTTGTTTACATATTTGCATATGTACTTAATGGACTTGACTGAATTGCAGTATTCCACGTTGATATGTGCTTGAAATGCTTTTGACAATATGGGTGAATAAGGGACAACCCATCTATTATCTACATCCATATCATTTCCTCGCACTTTCAATGTAGCATACTGGCCTCCATTGTCAGTTGACCTTCTACGGTAGAGGGGGTATCCGTCATTGCCACTGACAGTTTCTGGAACCATTTCTCTTGGGTATCTGAAAGAAAGAGGGAGAAAAAATGTCATGTAAATTTATAGGGACAAAATACATTGTTGTAGAGGTATAATGATTCCTGATAATATTATTGAAATAATGACCAAGTTCCAACTACTTCCGAAAAAACTTGGCTTCTAGAAGTAGGTAGTACGTAATATCTCTAAACTAAAACCAAGTGAATTTGGCCAATGTCCCCTCGGACTTAATTATCTACCCTTCCAAAAAATTTGGGCTTTAAAAGTAGGAAGTGATATTTCAGAAAGACGGCCAAGTGAGTTCGGCTAGTGTCCATTCAGACTTTTTTACCTAGTATCCTTAAGACACTATAAATATAAAAATCTCCCTTGCCTTTATCCCATATTAGCTTATGTTGCTTTTGGGGTCGGCATTGTTAAACCTCATGGTTGAGGTTGGTAGGTTGGAGCAAGTTTTTTATAGCTGGATGCCCTTCCTAACGCCAACGATTCTATTTGATTTTAACGTTCTGATCTGGACGGGGGTGTTACCCTCCATTCGCTGGGAATCGTACCAGCTACCCACATCAACCTCACCCAGCCTGGGTAGGGCCGGAAATGTCAGCCTCACGTGTTTGGAGGGAACAGAATTTTCTTCGAAAAGTCTGCTCCAACCGGGGATCGAACTCGGGATCTCTGGACTACGGGCAGTAGTCACAACCATTACGCCACGGAGGCTGGCGTATGGCCAGGCCGTACACTAATGGCCATATTTTATAGCTTGAATTTTTTTCTTCTAAATTCGACGACAACCTACATTAAGTCAAAACTACTAAATTTGATTCATACAAAATGTGGCCAAGTATTTTTTAAGGAACACAGGTAGACATGAGGAACACAGGTAGACATGACTAAAGGACACTGGCGGAATTCACTTGTCATTCATTCTGATTTATTACACTACCTTTGGAGGCCGTAATTCGTTTTTGTTCTGAGATATATAACTTTTAAAGCCGTTTTTTTTTTTAAATTTAGTTAGGACCTGGTCCTTTTTTCATTTTCAGTGTGTGTTTAAGTCAGTACATCAGTTTCTTATAATGATACCTATTTATAATGAATATGCTTCAGGAAAATTTACATGCCTAATTATTATCTAATTGAGTAGTCACTGTGGCCAAGTGAGTTATCGCGCTAGGCATTGCCTGTATGGTGACCTGGGTTTGATCTCCAGCGGGGCAGGATTTTTTCTGCTCTGTATTTGGGTGTTCGGGGTCCACTCATACCTCGTGAGAAAAAATGAGTAGCCGCTTTAATGTTAGGAGCGACCAGTGGCGGAATTATAGGCAAAAATTATATATTGGGATATCAAAAATACGGAAAAGTCCTATAATTCTGCGCTACCCACTAAAATTCTGATATAATAACACAAAGAACACACATTTATTTATTTATTATTTAATTGGTACTTACTGTACACTGGACAGTATTAATTGCTATTAATTAAGTGAGTACCTACCTACCTACCTAAAAATGTATGTGATGTGTAAGTAATATATACCTAATTATGCTTGCTATAACTATATCATTATTCAAATCGAACTTCATTTTTTATAATTGTATATAGATTACCTATATTATTCTTATGAATCATTTATATTAGTGGAGTTTTGAATACTTAAGTACCATTAGAATTAGGTATAAACCTGTTATAATAAACAATTTACCTCTTTGTACATTTTCCATCAGACATACATGGTGAGTTGCTATTCAGGGAACCACATGGACCATGGATCATGTTCTTAGTCACAATTTGAAATAGCTCAGGATCGACATTATTGTCTGGTATCTCCGCTGAGATGATTTGGTCAATCTGATTTGGTCTAATTTTTTCCACTAACCAAACCAAAATGTGGGCATGGGGAAGACCTGAAGAAATAAAAATAAATAATAATTAGATAGGTTGGTACTTATCAGTTGGGTTTTATTTAGAAATCTTTGACCAACAACTGAAAATTATACGTTTCATCTGGCTTATCTTATCAAAAGATGTAAATTTGGATGAAGAATTTGGAATCTGTAGGTCGCTAGTGCGGGTCCTGCCAGAACCGTAAAAATTTACCACTGTATAAGGTTTAATTATTGGTTGTGATATTATGACTTTTGAAAATAGCAGTAATCTGCTTTAGAAAAAAGAAGCACTTTACCTCTCTTTTGCCATTCAATGGAGTACATCCAGCATCTAACTTCCCCAAAAACTTGTTGCTTGGTGAGTAAATCTAACAGGGATTTGCATTTCCGTTTGAATATACGGGCAGTAATATCGTGCCTGTCACTTGCGGCTTGTCCAGGCAACAGCAATTCTTTTATGTCATCCCATGTTGGGTTACAGGTAAATGTGATGAATAGGTCTGGACGGCCCCATGTTCTCACAAACGCCATAGCATCTTGTGCATATTCATGCATGTGTCTGGGGCTCCCAGTGAATGTGGATGGTAGAATCGTCGCTCTGCCTAATTCATTGGGGTCTACGTTGCCATCATTTGCAACAGCATCACGAAGGTGGACATATTGTTCTGATCTCAATTTAGTTTGATTGTGTCGTATGTACAACAATCTCTCGGTTTCAATTTTCGCGTACATATCGACAACAAATTGATGGAAAAGTTGTCGACATTTTAGAATGTGGTTTTCATTCTCGCGAATCATAAGTCTGTATGCATAAAAGTTCATGGCTGAGACCTTCTTGGAAGTCGGCTCACCAGTAGCTGGTGTGATCTGTTTGATTAGAAAATGATATCCACTTTCTCCATAGGGGAATATGAGAGGATATTGTAATCCATCATAGTAAGCATGTGTCTCTGTGATTCTTTTTATTACATTGCTTCTTTTTTCAATTACAATATCCCTGTGCTGCTGTATATCATTTGTCATTAAAATGGCAACTTCATTGACTTGAGGAGCATTAAACCGTCTTTCATGTTCTCCTGCAAATTAAAAAAAGAACTATATAGATATTTTCTTGAAATGTAGTTGACTTTTTTTTGTACATTGGTAATTTTTCTTTAAATAGGTAATTTTATAATTTCATTTAATTTCATTTAAAAATTTATACATAAAATATATTATTTACAACGCACCTCCATACATGAAATGATATGGTTGTTAGTATTTATTATTATCTAAAACGAAGAGTTGTTTCGTAAAACTAAAGTGTACGTTTAAGTTTAAATCAACCAGTCACTGATAATGATACCTATAATATGAACAATAGAACATAACATGAAGTACAGCACGGAGTTCTCGAAATGGACCAAAGTAAAAGTATAACCTACTCATTAATAAATAATGAAAATAAACTGGTGTGACACCACACAACATTCGGATTCTGCCATTGGTGACTCAACGGTAACAGTTAGCTAGAAAGTATCATCAAATTTTTAATCAGCACCTCAAAAGCGTTGAATTTGATACGTCACAACTCCTGTCTAGGATTAATAATGGAAAAATGAGCCCAATTGGGTCCCCACCCAAAATACCGGGGAATTGGGGCCGGATTTCTAAAAGTTCAAGATATCAAAAAATGATCGAATTAAACCCATTGAAACCTATTTTTTTTTTTTTTTTAAGAAAAACTTGTTCTAATAACGTATTTTTTTATCGTTTAACCAGAATCGTCAGATGGCGATCAAAAGGCCGCCACTGGCGGCACCGATTTCATTGAAAAGTTTCGTATCACATCCTCTCTAAAAATAAAGTATTACATACCAAAGTAGCTCTTACCGTTCTTACTGACACACGGACCAATGGCTGAAACTTTGCATTTAGGCTCTCGGGACACTAAAACATGTTTTGGCACTAAAAACTGACCACGAAAATTTGCGGTGATTCTATTACTTTCCTTTCTATAGGATAAGGAAAATAAAAACTTATCTGTCTGTGTTGATGGCGTGTTAAATGCATCGGTTCTCGTAGGATCACCGAAGTTAAGCAACGCCCAGCGAGGTGGATACTTCGTGATGCTGGATTCCGGCCTAAGCTAGGCTAGGTGAGGTTAATGTGGGTAGTAGTTTTGTGAGTTTCTTGCAAATGGATGGTAACACCCCCGTCGTGATATGACCATGCAGTTGAAAGTGACGTTAAAAAAAAAAAACATAAAAAAACAAAAAAAGAACATACCCACTGGAGTTCGATCTGCTTTAATGACAACTCTATGTTCATCATGGGTCATCTTCTCCAGAGAAGATTTAAATGATTGGAGAAGATGGTTTTCCTGGTGTAACATAGACTGAATATTACTGACAATGTCAGACCGAACACCTGGAATGTGGTGACACCTAGTCTCAGTCTCTTCCTCTTCATCCCCCATGAAGTAAATCTGGAGGAACTTCGGTGTTTCACCTTCTGGTGGTAGCATGGATCCTATGCGATGGTAAACCTGGAGTGGGAAAAATATAAGATTTTCTAGTTAATCATGTGAGTGATATCACAATTACTCAAAACTGAATTACTAAATCCATGCATTGCTTGGTAGTCGAACCACCATCTTCAGCCTTAACGATCAAGTTACTGAGATGAGTTAAAAAATATATCTATTAGTTACGTTTATAGTGATATAATTTAGATTCCGTGAATTCACATATACCTATGAATAACAAAAATTGCTATTTTTTGGCGGCCTCCGTGACAGAGCAGTATTACACTGACCAAGTATGCGAGATGCCCGAGTTCGAATCCCAGCGGGTATACATTTTTTCTTTGATTGTGTGAGGTTCATTCATACCTCGAGGATGTTATTATTATTATTAATAATAATAATTCAATCTAGCTTACCTGTCCTTGTATGGTGAAGGTTGACTGAAATCCAGACTGTTCTACGATATTTGTAGCACCGAATGACGTCATTTGGAAACAGCTGTTGTACCGTCGCAAGTTTTTCAGGAAGTGTTTACTTTCTGTAGTCTCTCCAGCCATGTATGTTTGTAGTGTGGCAGGTGGTGGCGCTAAAGGCTCCAATTTTACTTTTCCGCCATTGCAGCACAAACCAGGAGGCTCTGTGGGGAACTTTCGTGCTTGGCAATGACGGCAAATTTTGTTCATAGAACCAATTCGAATTTTTGGATGATTAGCATAGTCCTTTTGCCTGTCATAAGCAAAGCCTACCATAGCGAGTTCTGGATTTTTTTGTCTCCTTGCAGCTGTTCTTATCCTGTCTTCTGTTATTCTCTCTGTCCTTTCCTCTTCAGTCTCATTTCTTCTATCTTCTTCAACTCTCATTCTATTCTGTGTCAGTCTCTCTGTTCTTTCTTCTTCGGTCTCGTTTCTTCTATCTTCTTCAACTCTCATTCTATTCTGTGTCAGCCTCTCTGTTCTTTCTTCTTCGGTCTCGTTTCTTCTATCTTCTTCAACTCTCATTCTATTCTGTGTCAGTCTCTCTGTTCTTTCTTCTTCGGTCTCGTTTCTTCTATCTTCTTCAACTCTCATTCTATTCTGTGTCAGTCTCTCTGTTCTTTCTTCTTCCGTTTCTCGCCTTCTTGTCTCTTCAATTCTTTCTCTATTTGTTTGTAGACGGGATTGACTCTGTGCTGGGGTCTCATTCATGCGGATCTGTCTCATTTGTTTTGCTTTAGGTTGAACACTTCCAATGGATTTGCGTTTTTTTGGTGGCATGATGATTGTCTGAAATTGAAATGATTTGTAATGTACATAAAATATAAATAACCTCTTCATGTAAGACTCAACAATCGATTGATTTCCTAGGTAAAATCGGTTTTAACATAATCCTAAAAAACATTTTTTTTATAATTATTATATTGTATGAATTTTATTTGTATGTTTGGGTGAAGACAATTTTTTCCTTTTTTTTTACATATTTTAAACATATTCAGAAATTGGTCGATTTTTTTTTTTCCTTGATCCTCTAATTCTCAAGTCAATGGATCTAATGATTGAGAACTATGTGTTGACCCAAGCAATGTTTTTAACCATACTGAAAGACTTGTTCCATTTGTCACTCAATACTGTTCTTTGTGGAGTGCACCTTCAGTAGAACAAACCATGCGAGTGAAAGTACTCCTTGCATCTTCAGATACCTTATCATTAGGATAATATTTTTATCCTAAAAAACATACTTGCAGGCTCTTACGGGAGAAAAAAAAATGTTCCCACTGAGTTGCTGTTTTTTATTTTATTTTATTATTATTATATATTGGGCGAGCAATATAATAGAAAGGCGTATTCTAGTTCATTGGACGCAAAAAATGAAAATAGAATATGAAAACGTACCCATTAGATAAATTTAATTTGTGAGATAGATACACTGCCAATTATGGACACAATTCATCCTCTCTATTATCGCTAAATTCTGAGATTATTTACTAAATCATTTGTAACTAAATCACGATTTTTCTTTAAATTTAACTTAAAAATGTTTTAATTTCTGGTAAAATTTCCTGAATTGTAATTGAAAGTCGTGTGATGTTCACACCAGTTTATTTTTCTTCCTGCTATGCATGCATATTATGAACCTATCATTTATTATTAGGAAAGTACCTAGTTAGGTAGGTACCTATTGATTAAGGTGTCCTAGTGCTTCCTTTACTCATCATAAATTCAATGATTTTTTTTTATTAAAGTGTCAGTACTTAAAAATAACAATGCGCGTATTTTCTTGAAACCAAGCAAATGTCATAAGTAATAGGTGCATAACTGCAGAATATTTCTCTTCAATTTTGTGTGGACAACTGTATATTAAACAGTTATGCAATGTGCTAAGTTAGAAAAGTTGTAGATACATCACATTAATTTTACTAAAATGAAGTATAAATTTCCATTCCGTTTGTTTTCTAACAGAAAAAAAACCAAGAGTGAATAGGCATGATTTTTTCTGTTCAGATTACTAAAATGTACTTCTTTACTTAAATGTACCTAAGGTACTACTTCCATTTAAAAAGGAAACAGAATGATACTTTCCATTTAAGATATTTTGCTTTTCGAAATGTATTAGACCTTGGTTTACTACTGATAGAAAACTATCGCAGAAATAATTTTAAAAATTGAAATTAACAAAGAGAAACTTACCTTTATAGGATCTAGGGAAAGTAGGTACTTTTCACTTTATATTTACAGTACTCTATATTGTGCTTCTATTATTACTTCGGTATCATTATAAATTATCAGGGTATCAGTATTGAGTATTAATTATCAATGTATCATTATTAAGTATTAATTATCTAAGTATCATTAATAACTATCAAGAATATTCAAACAGGCATGGTCAATTTTAAGATCAAAGTTCAAACGCCTTTTTCTCCCGCAAAAATTGAAATGAAAAGAAAAAACGGTTTTAATTATACAGTGATGCCAACAATGCATGGAAATCAGCGCTCGTTGATAGCCTTGGAGGAAAGAAGGGGAAGCCATTTTTGTAGGGTACTTGGATACTTCGCGCTGTAGGGTACTTGCGTGTAGGGTACTTACGTTATTATCAACAATTCTGATCAAGCTTTATTTACAATTTTTTATATACAAAATGACTATAATACATAATATGTAATTACCATAATTTTAAACAAAATGTCTGTTCAAGGATGCTGATAATGTCTTCAGCATTCTCTTTCAAATGTCAAACGAATTATAACCACCCATCTTGGTACATATGGGTATAGGGCATGAATAAATAAGTTATGAAAACCTCGTAATACTTCAAACCCGTCCCCGCAAAATTGGTCATCTTGGTTCTTTTTAATAATATAGAAGAATATCACAACAACAAAATTTGTTTAATTTGATTTTGATCAAGTTTTCTTCTTACATGCTTTTAAAGGTAAAAATGGTAGCATTGAAGTATAACTTGTTGTGGGACGGAATTATTACCCATGGTAGCATTGTTAGATAGTTTGTTGTGGGACAGCTATACGTTATGACGTCTCCATTTCCTCCATGTTGTAGGGTAGACCAATGCATCGCTCAAATTGTAGGGTACTGGCGTCCAGGTAATAAATTTCTCATGAACGGCTCTTCAAAATCGTAGCTTAACTTCCAACTTTTGTCCTTACTCGGTGTATCTCAACAACGGCTCACCAGAATTTCGCGATCAATATGTTAAATGAAAGCCTGAACCCTTGCCTAAAACTTTCTCGCTTTGAGTTGGTAGGTCGTCACTTTAAATTTCGAGAAAAAATCTCATTTAGGTCAAAAAACGTGAATATATTTTGCGTCACCCATCTGTCCGTGTGCATTTATTGAAACGAAAGTAATGTTGAGTTTTATTATTCTTCATTGAATCATAGGATGTTATTTGAGTGTGTATTTGCTAATGATTTTTTAAAGGAAAATAATAAAATGGAAAAAGCGTGAAATCATCGTTTACAACGGTTCAAAAAAAAAAAACTCAATCCACAGAAGAGGGGAGAATACTGTGGCTTATAGAGGGGAGAACACTGTGGATTAGAAAAAAAGCGTGAAATCATCGTTTACAACGGTTCACATAAAAAAAACTCAATCCACAGAAGAGGGGAGAATGCTGTGGTTTATGAAGCGGATTAGTGTAAAATTTCCCGCTTCTCATAAGAAGTAAAGTCCTTTTTCCAACGCGGCTGGTGCCGCAGTTAGAATATAATAAAATCCTTTCTTATTGCACATATGCACATCTACAATATAAAATCAACTTACACATAAACTTTTAGCCACCAGAAATTTACCGGTACACAGAGAAACAGTGATAAAAAGATGAAAAGAGAAACAAACACACACACACACAAAACAATTAGAGAGAGAGAGAGAGAATGTGTCGAAAACCTTGAAAATTTTGTCCTCAGACCCTTGACTACAACTTTCTCACTCTGAGTTGATAGGTCTCACTTCAAATTTCGAGAAAAAATGTCATTTAGGTTAAAAAACGTGAATATTTTACGTGTTACCCATCCATTCTTTTACCTTACCCGGCGTAGCTCAAGAACGGCTCATCAGAAATTCGCGATCGATATGTCAATTGAAAGCTCAAACCCTTGCCTAAAACTTTCTCGCTTTGAGTTGACAGGTCGTCGCGACAAATTTCGAGAAAAAATGTCATTTTTGTCAAAAAACGTTAATATATTTTGCGTCACCCATCTATTTTTTATCCTTACTCATTGTAGCTTAACCTCAGGGAGATATAATCTAGCCTAGAAGAATTTCCTGATCCAAGCGGACCTATGTGCAAAATTTCAGGTTTCTCGGTCAAACGGTGTGGATTTGTATAAAGAACATACATACATACACACACACACACATACATACAGACAGCTTTCTTTTATAGATATAGATTTATTACTTGCAAGTTTGATGATAATAACCCTTACATAGATCTTCAAAAACATAAACACACTCACACTTGCTATAAGTCAGATGCACAGAAAAGACAACACAAGTGTAGGTTCAACATTCCGATAGCATGCATGCCAGACACTAGAATATTGCTTCCATTACCTGAAGAAGACAAAACAGAAAAAATGAAGGAAAATTTCAAAAAAATAGAAGGATTAATGAAACATTATTATATTAAGTTAGAGGATAGGTCATTTGAGTATGTATTAGGAAAGCTAGAAATGAATGAGGATGAATATATTTTAGCGATTCGAAGCTCGCTGAAACAAGTCAGGGTATTTTTAAGAAGAGGCACGCAAGAAGTAGGTATTAACGCGTACAATAAGGATATTTTATGTTTATTCGAGGCAAATATGGATATTCAGTTTGTTTTGGAGGAGTATGGATTAGCGTCCTATATTGTGAATTATATTAGTAAATGTGAAGCTGGGTTGTCAAAATTACTTAGGAATGTTTCGAAAGATATAGAGTCTGGAAATGTTAGTTTAAAGGAGAAATTTAGAAAAATTGGTAACGTGTTTTTGAATGGATCTTTGATGTCTGCGCAGGAAGCAGTGTATTATTTGTTGTGTATGCCTGTATCAAAAAATAGTAGGCGGGTAATATTTGTAAATACTGGTCCGCAAGCAGAAAGAGTTAGGATGTTAAAAAGTAAGACAAAATTGAGTGCTTTGCCGGGTGATTCCAACGATGTGTTTGAGAATAATATTATTGAGAAATATTGTAAAAGAAAAAAAATCGCTAGAGAATATTTGCTTAGCAGAATATGCAGCTTGCTATCATAGGGTTTATAAGGATATCGATGATAGGAATGATGATGAAGAAACGGATGTGGAAGAATTAAAGCTTAGGAAGAAACATGCAATTCTTAGGTTTATTAGGTACAAGTTAGCAAAGGATTCCGAAAATTACTACCGCGAAAGACTTCTTCTTTGCTTACCGTTTAGAAATGAATTAACAGAAATTGAAGGTCTTGAAAATTATGAAGAAGTATACCAAGCAAAATTCGATATTGTGAGTAGAAATGAGGATCAATTCGGTTTGAAATCAGTAGTGGACGAAAGGTTAGAAAACGCTCTTGTAGAGGTTGTGAATGAGGAACAAGAAGAACAGGATGATGTGAGGGAATATGAGGTAGATCCTATGTATCAGGTGGATGTTTTTGATCAGGGAGAAATAGGACGGGGGAGCAAAGAAAATACAAAAACTCGGTATACCATACCGAAAAGGGTTTCACCTCAGGCGTTACAAGAAATGCTCAGTAAATTAAATTTAAAGCAGGGGAAATTCGTGAATTATGTATTAGATAGATTTCAGACAGATGAACTTCCTGTTAGAATTTTTTTAAGTGGATCAGCAGGAGTAGGCAAAAGTACTGTTATTAATAGTATCTATCAAGCTGTCACAAATTATTTCGATGAGCTACCGGGTGGGAATAATGATAAAATCGTTGTGTTATTAACAGCTTATTCAGGTAAGGCAAGTTACCTTATAGGGGGGGTTACTTTGCATACAGCATTAGCTTTACCTGTTAGTCAGTTTGGTGGGAGGATGCCTGAATTAAGTGCGGATATTGCAAACACAATTAGGGAAAATTTGAGTCATACAAAACTGTTGATAATAGATGAAATTTCATTCATAGGAAGTACATTTTTCAGTAGAATTGATTGTAGGTTAAGGCAAATATTCGGGAAAAATGAAACTTTTGGGGGACTAAGTGTACTTGTGGTAGGGGATCTATTTCAATTGCCTCCTTTATTCGATAGGCCAATATTTCAATTTAGTATGAATGAATTTGGTAACTTGGTAGATAGAAATCCTCTTTGGAATGAGTTTTCTTTTTACGAATTAACAGAGGTAATGAGGCAAAGAGAAGATTTAGAATTTGTAGGAATTCTAAATAATATTGCGATAGGACAAGTAAATGAGAACGATGTTAGGATTATTAATACTAGGTCTGTTAGTGCAAACAATGTACCGCGCGAAGCTATTAGATTATTCAATACGAATGCTGCTGTAGATAGATATAATAAAGAAACACTAGATGGACATGCTGGATTAGAATATAGGTACACCGCAAAAGACTTTATTGTAGGTAATGCAACTGATATTCAGAAGAGAAGGGTTTTAAATTGTGTTAAATCGATGCCACATAGGGATACGAATGGACTCTGGAATGAAATAAGATTAAAAATAGGAATCAAATACATGCTTACATCAAATGTTGACGTAAGTGATGGTTTATGTAATGGAGGGACTGGGATTCTTGAAAATATTGTATTTAAACCGGGTACCACTGAGCCACTGAGGTTGTTTTTAAAATTTGATAAACCAGAAGTAGGGAAGAAGAAAAGGCAAGAACAGGAAAATTACATGCTTAGGGAAAATATCAATAAGGAATTAACACCGATCGATAGGATTAGTTGCGTTCTTAATTATTCAAATAAGTTAGAGTTTCAAGTAGTGCGGGAACAGTTTCCAGTAACATGTGCAGAAGCTATTACAATTCATAAGAGTCAGGGTCAAACGTATGATCAGGTTGTAATAGATTTCAATAATTGTCCAGGACTTACGAAACAGATGTTGTATGTAGCATTAAGTAGAGTGACTAGGTTATCAGGTTTATTTTTAATAGGAAAGTTCCCAGATAAGAAAGATAAAGGAAAAGGAAGAAGAGCAATAAGTAAAAACGCTGATTCAGAAGTAGTTGATCCTGTAATGATGGAAATGGAAAGGTTACGCCAAGAAAAACAATTAGATTTATAACAAGGTAGATGAGGAATTGTAAATAAAGTATTATAAACAACAACAACAAACAACTCAACTCTTGCATGTCCTGTCTCTTTCTACTTTTACATCATAATTAATTCTTTGGTCCTGTCAGAGCGTCCAGTAGGAAATCGGAAGGTTACCCTACTACTTTGGCAGGGTCAACTCTTGCATGTCCTGTCTCTTTCTACTTTTACATCATAATTAATTCTTTGGTCCTGTCAGAGCGTCCAGTAGGAAATCGGAAGGTTACCCTACTACTTTGGCAGGGTCAACTCTTGCATGTCCTGTCTCTTTCTACTTTTACATCATAATTAATTCTTTGGTCCTGTCAGAGCGTCCAGTAGGAAATCGGAAGGTTACCCTACTACTTTGGCAGGGTCAACTCTTGCATGTCCTGTCTCTTTCTACTTTTACATCATAATTAATTCTTTGGTCCTGTCAGAGCGTCCAGTAGGAAATCGGAAGGTTACCCTACTACTTTGGCAGGGTCAACTCTTGCATGTCCTGTCTCTTTCTACTTTTACATCATAATTAATTCTTTGGTCCTGTCAGAGCGTCCAGTAGGAAATCGGAAGGTTACCCTACTACTTTGGCAGGGTCAACTCTTGCATGTCCTGTCTCTTTCTACTTTTACATCATAATTAATTCTTTGGTCCTGTCAGAGCGTCCAGTAGGAAATCGGAAGGTTACCCTACTACTTTGGCAGGGTCAACTCTTGCATGTCCTGTCTCTTTCTACTTAATAATTACTTCTTTTGTCCTGTCAGAGCGTTGATCTTTTTTACAGTTGATTTTTTTTTATATCAGTAATTTCAAAACTTTATAGTTAAATTGAAACTTTAAAGTTTTGAATTTATTGAGCAATCATTATCGTGTTGAGATCAGTGATTGTCTTAGACTGTATCGAATAATATAATTTCTTATTCAATGCCATGTCTAACTGATGATTACTAGTGAGTATGAAACAAGCACTGATCATTCAAATTTACAACTACAACATTTTCATCATAACTATCATCTAGTAACTAGTTCACACTTAAGATGAGTGTAATAGTCATGACTCAAGAAGAAGTCATTAATGATTTTTGTTATATGTGACATCAAGTAACTGAGAAAACAATTTAATACCTGCAGAAGGTATAACAGAAAAATGAGATTAAGACAATCAGACATAATCATATTCTTTGCCACTATTTTTAAACTTAGTGTGATTCAAAGAAATATTTCATGAATAGCACACATATTACTTCCGAGAAATTTCTAATATTAGAAATCGGTATTGTGTTCGTTTTTGTAAAAAAAAATATTTTTTTGCTCCGATTTCAATTTTTTTCATATTTCTGGACGTTTCATAACCTACTGAGTAAATTTGGTTTTGTGTCCGTCTGTCGGTCTGTCTGTCTGTCTGTCTGTAAAAACGATTCCTTGTAACACGCAAATTGGCAGTGTTTTTTTATTACCACAGGGCGGCAAAAATCGGCCGCAAGGGCCTTTTCTTTGAATTGGTTAAAGATACAAAAATCTAATAATTTTGAGGTGCTAATAAGAAATTGTCATTAATTTGTCCTCCCATTGCTTGGTCTGATTCCCATTCCTTATAGGATAAGGAAAGTCGTGTGATGTTTACACCAGATTTTTTTGTTGTTGTTGTCATATTTGGAACATATACCCTAATTTGAGGCCGTCCCAGCGTAGAAACTATAGAAAATAGGACCCGTCTCATACGTGTTAATAAATAATGAAAATAAACTGGTGTGACACCACACAACATTCGGATTCTGCCATTGGTGACTCAACGGTAACAGTTAGCTAGAAAGTATCATCAAATTTTTAATCAGCACCTCAAAAGCGTTGAATTTGATACGTCACAACTCCTGTCTAGGATTAATAATGGAAAAATGAGCCCAATTGGGTCCCCACCCAAAATACCGGGGAATTGGGGCCGGATTTCTAAAAGTTCAAGACATCAAAAAATGATCGAATTAAACCCATTGAAACCTATTGTTTTTTTTTTTTTTTTTTTTTTTTTTTTTTTTTTTTTTTTTTTTTTTTTTAAGAAAAAGTTGTTCTAATAACGTATTTTTTTATCGTTTAACCAGAATCGTCAGATGGCGATCAAAAGGCCGCCACTGGCGGCACCGATTTCATTGAAAAGTTTCGTATCACATCCTCTCTAAAAATAAAGTATACATACCAAAGTAGCTCTTACCGTTCTTACTGACACACGGACCAATGGCTGAAACTTTGCATTTAGGCTCTCGGGACACTAAAACATGTTTTGGCACTAAAAACTGACCACGAAAATTTTCGGTGATTCTATTACTTTCCTTTCTATAGGATAAGGAAAATAAAAACTTATCTGTCTGTGTTGATGGCGTGTTAAATGCATCGGTTCTCGTAGGATCACCGAAGTTAAGCAACGCCCAGCGAGGTGGATACTTCGTGATGCTGGATTCCGGCCTAAGCTAGGCTAGGTGAGGTTAATGTGGGTAGTAGTTTTGTGAGTTTCTTGCAAATGGATGGTAACACCCCCGTCGTGATATGACCATGCAGTTGAAAGTGACGTTAAAAAAAAAAAAACATAAAAAAACAAAAAAAGAACATACCCACTGGAGTTCGATCTGCTTTAATGACAACTCTATGTTCATCATGGGTCATCTTCTCCAGAGAAGATTTAAATGATTGGAGAAGATGGTTTTCCTGGTGTAACATAGACTGAATATTACTGACAATGTCAGACCGAACACCTGGAATGTGGTGACACCTAGTCTCAGTCTCTTCCTCTTCATCCCCCATGAAGTAAATCTGGAGGAACTTCGGTGTTTCACCTTCTGGTGGTAGCATCGATCCTATGCGATGGTAAACCTGGAGTGGGAAAAATATAAGATTTTCTAGTTAATCATGTGAGTGATATCACAATTACTCAAAACTGAATTACTAAATCCATGCATTGCTTGGTAGTCGAACCACCATCTTCAGCCTTAACGATCAAGTTACTGAGATGAGTTTAAAAAATATATCTATTAGTTACGTTTATAGTGATATAATTTAGATTCCGTGAATTCACATATACCTATGAATAACAAAAATTGCTATTTTTTGGCGGCCTCCGTGACAGAGCAGTATTACACTGACCAAGTATGCGAGATGCCCGAGTTCGAATCCCAGCGGGTATACATTTTTTCTTTGATTGTGTGAGGTTCATTCATACCTCGAGGATGTTATTATTATTATTAATAATAATAATTCAATCTAGCTTACCTGTCCTTGTATGGTGAAGGTTGACTGAAATCCAGACTGTTCTACGATATTTGTAGCACCGAATGACGTCATTTGGAAACAGCTGTTGTACCGTCGCAAGTTTTTCAGGAAGTGTTTACTTTCTGTAGTCTCTCCAGCCATGTATGTTTGTAGTGTGGCAGGTGGTGGCGCTAAAGGCTCCAATTTTACTTTTCCGCCATTGCAGCACAAACCAGGAGGCTCTGTGGGGAACTTTCGTGCTTGGCAATGACGGCAAATTTTGTTCATAGAACCAATTCGAATTTTTGGATGATTAGCATAGTCCTTTTGCCTGTCATAAGCAAAGCCTGCCATAGCGAGTTCTGGATTTTTTTGTCTCCTTGCAGTTGTTCTTATCCTGTCTTCTGTTATTCTCTCTGTCCTTTCCTCTTCAGTCTCATTTCTTCTCTCTTCTTCAACTCTCATTCTTTTCTGTGTCAGTCTCTCTGTTCTTTCTTCTTCGGTCTCGTTTCTTCTATCTTCTTCAACTCTCATTCTATTCTGTGTCAGCCTCTCTGTTCTTTCTTCTTCGGTCTCGTTTCTTCTATCTTCTTCAACTCTCATTCTTTTCTGTGTCAGTCTCTCTGTTCTTTCTTCTTCGGTCTCGTTTCTTCTATCTTCTTCAACTCTCATTCTATTCTGTGTCAGTCTCTCTGTTCTTTCTTCTTCGGTCTCGTTTCTTCTTTCTTCTTCAACTGTTATTCTTTCTGTGTCAGTCTCTCTGTTCTTTCTTCTTCGGTCTCGTTTCTTCTATCTGCTTCAACTCTCATTCTATTCTGTGTCAGTCTCTCTGTTCTTTCTTCTTCGGTCTCGTTTCTTCTATCTTCTTCAACTCTCATTCTATTCTGTGTCAGTCTCTCTCTTCTTTCTTCTTCCGTTTCTCGCCTTCTTGTCTCTTCAATTCTTTCTCTATTTGTTTGTAGACGGGATTGACTCTGTGCTGGGGTCTCATTCATGCGGATCTGTCTCATTTGTTTTGCTTTAGGTTGAACACTTCCAATGGATTTGCGTTTTTTTGGTGGCATGATGATTGTCTGAAATTGAAATGATTTGTAATGTACATAAAATATAAATAACCTCTTCATGTAAGACTCAACAATCGATTGATTTCCTAGGTAAAATCGGTTTTAACATAATCCTAAAAAAACATTTTTTTTATAATTATTATATTGTATGAATTTTATTTGTATGTTTGGGTGAAGACAATTTTTTCCTTTTTTTTACATATTTTAAACATATTCAGAAATTGGTCGATTTTTTTTTCCTTGATCCTCTAATTCTCAAGTCAATGGATCTAATGATTGAGAACTATGTGTTGACCCAAGCAATGTTTTTAACCATACTGAAAGACTTGTTCCATTTGTCACTCAATACTGTTCTTTGTGGAGTGCACCTTCAGTAGAACAAACCATGCGAGTGAAAGTACTCCTTGCATCTTCAGATACCTTATCATTAGGATAATATTTTTATCCTAAAAAACATACTTGCAGGCTCTTACGGGAGAAAAAAAAATGTTCCCACTGAGTTGCTGTTTTTTATTTTATTTTATTATTATTATATATTGGGCGAGCAATATAATAGAAAGGCGTATTCTAGTTCATTGGACGCAAAAAATGAAAATAGAATATGAAAACGTACCCATTAGATAAATTTAATTTGTGAGATAGATACACTGCCAATTATGGACACAATTCATCCTCTCTATTATCGCTAAATTCTGAGATTATTTACTAAATCATTTGTAACTAAATCACGATTTTTCTTTAAATTTAACTTAAAAATGTTTTAATTTCTGGTAAAATTTCCTGAATTGTAATTGAAAGTCGTGTGATTTTCACACCAGTTTATTTTTCTTCCTGCTATGCATGCATATTATGAACCTATCATTTATTATTAGGAAAGTACCTAGTTAGGTAGGTACCTATTGATTAAGGTGTCCTAGTGCTTCCTTTACTCATCATAAATTCAATGATTTTTTTTTTATTAAAGTGTCAGTACTTAAAAATAACAATGCGCGTATTTTCTTGAAACCAAGCAAATGTCATAAGTAATAGGTGCATAACTGCAGAATATTTCTCTTCAATTTTGTGTGGACAACTGTATATTAAACAGTTATGCAATGTGCTAAGTTAGAAAAGTTGTAGATACATCACATTAATTTTACTAAAATGAAGTATAAATTTCCATTCCGTTTGTTTTCTAACAGAAAAAAAAAACCAAGAGTGAATAGGCATGTTTTTTTCTGTTCAGATTACTAAAATGTACTTCTTTACTTAAATGTACCTAAGGTACTACTTCCATTTAAAAAGGAAACAGAATGATACTTTCCATTTAAGATATTTTGCTTTTCGAAATGTATTAGACCTTGGTTTACTACTGATAGAAAACTATCGCAGAAATAATTTTAAAAATTGAAATTAACAAAGAGAAACTTACCTTTATAGGATCTAGGGAAAGTAGGTACTTTTCACTTTATATTTACAGTACTCTATATTGTGCTTCTATTATTACTTCGGTATCATTATAAATTATCAGGGTATCAGTATTGAGTATTAATTATCAATGTATCATTATTAAGTATTAATTATCTAAGTATCATTAATAACTATCAAGAATATTCAAACAGGCATGGTCAATTTTAAGATCAAAGTTCAAACGCCTTTTTCTCCCGCAAAAATTGAAATGAAAAGAAAAAACGGTTTTAATTATACAGTGATGCCAACAATGCATGGAAATCAGCGCTCGTTGATAGCCTTGGAGGAAAGAAGGGGAAGCCATTTTTGTAGGGTACTTGGATACTTCGCGCTGTAGGGTACTTGCGTGTAGGGTACTTACGTTATTATCAACAATTCTGATCAAGCTTTATTTACAATTTTTTATATACAAAATGACTATAATACATAACATGTAATTACCATAATTTTAAACAAAATGTCTGTTCAAGGGTGCTGATAATGTCTTCAGCATTCTCTTTCAAATGTCAAACGAATTATAACCACCCATCTTGGTACATATGGGTATAGGGCATGAATAAATAAGTTATGAAAACCTCGTAATACTTCAAACCCGTCCCCGCAAAATTGGTCATCTTGGTTCTTTTTAATAATATAGAAGAATATCACAACAACAAAATTTGTTTAATTTGATTTTGATCAAGTTTTCTTCTTATATGCTTTTAAAGGTAAAAATGGTAGCATTGTAGTATAGTTTGTTGTGGGACGGAATTATTACCCATGGTAGCATTGTTAGATAGTTTGTTGTGGGACAGCTATACGTTATGACGTCTCCATTTCCTCCATGTTGTAGGGTAGACCAATGCATCGCTCAAATTGTAGGGTACTGGCGTCCAGGTAATAAATTTCTCATGAACGGCTCTTCAAAATCGTAGCTTAACTTCCAACTTTTGTCCTTACTCGGTGTATCTCAACAACGGCTCACCAGAATTTCGCGATCAATATGTTAAATGAAAGCCTGAACCCTTGCCTAAAACTTTCTCGCTTTGAGTTGGTATGTCGTCACTTTAAATTTCGAGAAAAAATCTCATTTAGGTCAAAAAACGTGAATATATTTTGCGTCACCCATCTGTCCGTGTGCATTTATTGAAACGAAAGTAATGTTGAGTTTTATTATTCTTCATTGAATCATAGGATGTTATTTGAGTGTGTATTTGCTAATGATTTTTTAAAGGAAAATAAAATGGAAAAAGCGTGAAATCATCGTTTACAACGGTTCAAGTAAAAAAAAACTCAATCCCCAGAAGAGGGGAGAATACTGTGGCTTATAGAGGGGAGAACACTGTGGATTAGAAAAAATGCGTGAAATCATCGTTTACAACGGTTCAAATAAAAAAAACTCAATCCACAGAAGAGGGGAGAATGCTGTAGTTTATAAAGCGGATTAGTGTAAAATTTCCCGCTTCTCATAAGAAGTAAAATCCTTTTTCCAACGCGGCTGGTGCCGCAGTTAGAATATAATAAAATCCTTTCTTATTGCACATATGCACATCTACAATATAAAATCAACTTACACATAAATTTTTAGCCACCAGAAATTTACCGGTACACAGAGAAACAGTGATAAAAAGATGAAAAGAGAAACAAACACACACACACACACACACACTAAACAATTAGACAGAGAGAGAGAGAATGTGTCGAAAACCTTGAAAATTTTGTCCTCAGACCCTTGACTACAACTTTCTCACTCTGAGTTGATAGGTCTCACTTCAAATTTCGAGAAAAAATGTCATTTAGGTTAAAAAACGTGAATATTTTACGTGTTACCCATCCATTCTTTTACCTTACCCGGCGTAGCTCAAGAACGGCTCATCAGAAATTCGCGATCGATATGTCAATTGAAAGCTCAAACCCTTGCCTAAAACTTTCTCGCTTTGAGTTGACAGGTCGTCGCGACAAATTTCGAGAAAAAATGTCATTTTTGTCAAAAAACGTTAATATATTTTGCGTCACCCATCTATTTTTTATCCTTACTCATTGTAGCTTAACCTCAGGGAGATATAATCTAGCCTAGAAGAATTTCCTGATCCAAGCGGACCTATATGCAAAATTTCAGGTTTCTCGGTCAAACGGTGTGGATTTGTATAAAGAACATACATACATACACACATACACACATACACACAGACAGCTTTCTTTTATAGATATAGATGTTTGAAAACATCTTCCAATTCCTCATTAACTGGGTGGGTTCCTAACATTGAGGCTGCATTCCTCAGAAGTTAGACTTAGCTTGTAGGAGACTGTTCTCCTGATCCTACTCGTCTCAGTCTCTACACTCTGTCCTCCTGATCCTACTCGTCTCAGTCTCTACACTCTGTTCTCCTGATCCTACTCGTCTCAGTCTCTACACTCTGTTCTCCTGATCCTACTCGTCTCAGTCTCTACACTCTGTTCTCCTGATCCTACTCGTCTCAGTCTCTACACTCTGTCCTCCTGATCCTACTCGTCTCAGTCTCTACACTCTGTTCTCCTGATCCTACTCGTCTCAGTCTCTACACTCTGTCCTCCTGATCCTACTCGTCTCAGTCTCTACACTCTGTTCTCCTGATCCTACTCGTCTCAGTCTCTACACTCTGTTCTCCTGATCCTACTCGTCTCAGTCTCTACACTCTGTTCTCCTGATCCTACTCGTCTCAGTCTCTACACTCTGTTCTCCTGATCCTACTCGTCTCAGTCTCTACACTCTGTTCTCCTGATCCTACTCGTCTCAGTCTCTACACTCTGTTCTCCTGATCCTGATCCTACTCGTCTCAGTCTCTACACTCTGTTCTCCTGATCCTACTCGTCTCAGTCTCTACACTCTGTTCTCCTGATCCTACTCGTCTCAGTCTCTACACTCTGTTCTCCTGATCCTGATCCTACTCGTCTCAGTCTCTACACTCTGTTCTCCTGATCCTGATCCTACTCGTCTCAGTCTCTACACTCTGTTCTCCTGATCCTACTCGTCTCAGTCTCTACACTCTGTTTCTCCTGATCCTACTCGTCTCAGTCTCTACACTCTGTTCTCCTGATCCTGATCCTACTCGTCTCAGTCTCTACACTCTGTTCTCCTGATCCTACTCGTCTCAGTCTCTACACTCTGTTCTCCTGATCCTACTCGTCTCAGTCTCTACACTCTGTTCTCCTGATCCTGATCCTACTCGTCTCAGTCTCTACACTCTGTTCTCCTGATCCTGATCCTACTCGTCTCAGTCTCTACACTCTGTTCTCCTGATCCTACTCGTCTCAGTCTCTACACTCTGTTCTCCTGATCCTACTCGTCTCAGTCTCTACACTCTGTTCTCCTGATCCTACTCGTCTCAGTCTCTACACTCTGTTCTCCTGATCCTACTCGTCTCAGTCTCTACACTCTGTTCTCCTGATCCTACTCGTCTCAGTCTCTACACTCTGTTCTCCTGATCCTACTCGTCTCAGTCTCTACACTCTGTTCTCCTGATCCTACTCGTCTCAGTCTCTACACTCTGTTCTCCTGATCCTACTCGTCTCAGTCTCTACACTCTGTCCTCCTGATCCTGATCCTACTCGTCTCAGTCTCTACACTCTGTTTCTCCTGATCCTACTCGTCTCAGTCTCTACACTCTGTTCTCCTGATCCTACTCGTCTCAGTCTCTACACTCTGTTCTCCTGATCCTACTCGTCTCAGTCTCTACACTCTGTTCTCCTGATCCTACTCGTCTCAGTCTCTACACTCTGTTCTCCTGATCCTACTCGTCTCAGTCTCTACACTCTGTTCTCCTGATCCTACTCGTCTCAGTCTCTACACTCTGTTCGTCCTGATCCTACTCGTCTCAGTCTCTACACTCTGTTCTCCTGATCCTACTCGTCTCAGTCTCTACACTCTGTTCTCCTGATCCTACTCGTCTCAGTCTCTACACTCTGTCTCCTGATCCTGACCTACTCGTCTCAGTCTCTACACTCTGTTCTCCTGATCCTACTCGTCTCAGTCTCTACACTCTGTTCTCCTGATTCCTACACTCGTCTCAGTCTCTACACTCTGTTCTCCTGATCCTACTCGTCTCAGTCTCTACACTCTGTTCTCCTGATCCTACTCGTCTCAGTCTCTACACTCTGTTCTCCTGATCCTGATCCTACTCGTCTCAGTCTCTACACTCTGTTCTCCTGATCCTACTCGTCTCAGTCTCTACACTCTGTTCTCCTGATCCTACTCGTCTCAGTCTCTACACTCTGTTCTCCTGATCCTATCCTACTCGTCTCAGTCTCTACACTCTGTTCTCCTGATCCTACTCGTCTCAGTCTCTACACTCTGTTCTCCTGATCCTACTCGTCTCAGTCTCTACACTCTGTTCTCCTGATCCTGATCCTACTCGTCTCAGTCTCTACACTCTGTTCTCCTGATCCTGATCCTACTCGTCTCAGTCTCTACACTCTGTTCTCCTGATCCTACTCGTCTCAGTCTCTACACTCTGTTCTCCTGATCCTACTCGTCTCAGTCTCTACACTCGTTCTCCTGATCCTACTCGTCTCAGTCTCTACACTCTGTTCTCCTGATCCTACTCGTCTCAGTCTCTACACTCTGTTCTCCTGATCCTACTCGTCTCAGTCTCTACACTCTGTTCTCCTGATCCTACTCGTCTCAGTCTCTACACTCTGTTCTCCTGATCCTACTCGTCTCAGTCTCTACACTCTGTCCTCCTGATCCTACTCGTCTCAGTCTCTCCTAGTCTCCTACACTCTGTCAATGTCTCCTGATCCTACTCGTCTCAGTCTCTACACTCTGTTCTCCTGATCCTACTCGTCTCAGTCCTCTACACTCTGTCCTCCTGATCCTACTCGTCTCAGTCTCTACACTCTGTCCTCCTGATCCTACTCGTCTCAGTCTCTACACTCTGTTCTCCTGATCCTACTCGTCTCAGTCTCTACACTCTGTTCTCCTGATCCTACTCGTCTCAGTCTCTACACTCTGATCCTCCTGAATCCTGATCCTACTCGTCTCAGTCTCTACACTCTGTTCTCCTGATCCTACTCGTCTCAGTCTCTACACTCTGTTCTCCTGATCCTACTCGTCTCAGTCTCTACACCTCCGTCCTCCTGATCCTACTCGTCTCGATCTCTCTACACACTCCGTCCTCCTGATCCTACTCGTCTCAGTCTCTACACTCTGTTCTCCTGATCCTACTCGTCTCAGTCTCTACACTCTGTTCTCCTGATCCTACTCGTCTCAGTCACTCTACACTCTGTTCTCCTGATCCTACTCGTCTCAGTCTCTACACTCTGTTCTCTCCTGATCCTACTCGTCTCAGTCTCTACACTCCGTCCTCCTGATCCTACTCGTCTCAGTCTCTACACTCTGTTCTCCTGATCCTACTCGTCTCAGTCTCTACACTCCGCCTCCTGATCCTACTCGTCTCAGTCTCTACACTCTGTTCTCCTGATCCTACTCGTCTCAGTCTCTACACTCCGTCCTCCTGATCCTACTCGTCTCAGTCTCTACACTCCGTACCTCCTGATCCTACTCGTCTCAGTCTCTACACTCTGTTCTCCTGATCCTACTCGTCTCAGTCTCTACACTCTGTTCTCCTGATCCTACTCGTCTCAGTCTCTACACTCTGTTCTCCTGATCCTACTCGTCTCAGTCCTCTACACTCTGTTCTCCCTGATCCTGATCCTACTCGTCTCAGTCTCTACACTCTGTCCTCCTGATCCTACTCGTCTCAGTCTCTACACTCCGTCCTCCTGATCCTACTCGTCCTCAGTCTCTACACTCTGTTCTCCTAATCCTGATCCTACTCGTCTCAGTCTCTACACTCTGTTCTCCTGATCCTACTCGTCTCAGTCTCTACACTCTGTTCTCCTGATCCTGATCCTACTCGTCTCAGTCTCTACACTCTGTTCTCCTGATCCTGATCCTACTCGTCTCAGTCTCTACACTCTGTTCTCCTGATCCTGATCCTACTCGTCTCAGTCTCTACACTCTGTTCTCCTGATCCTACTCGTCTCAGTCTCTACACTCTGTCCTCCTGATCCTACTCGTCTCAGTCTCTACACTCTGTTCTCTTGATCCTACTCGTCTCAGTCTCTACACTCTGTTCTCCTGATCCTACTCGTCTCAGTCTCTACACTCTGTTCTCCTGATCCTGATCCTACTCGTCTCAGTCTCTCTACAACTCTGTTCTCCTGATCCTACTGCTCGTCTCAGTCTCTACTACCTCTTGTCTCCTGATCCTACTCGTCTCAGTCTCTACACTCCGTCCTCCTGATCCTACTCGTCTCAGTCTCTACACTCTGTTCTCCTGATCCTACTCGTCTCAGTCTCTACACTCTGTTCTCCTGATCCTACTCGTCTCAGTCTCTACACTCTGTTCTCCTGATCCTACTCGTCTCAGTCTCTACACTCTGTTCTCCTGATCCTACTCGTCTCAGTCTCTACACTCTGTTCTCCTGATCCTACTCGTCTCAGTCTCTACACTCTGTTCTCCTGATACTACTCGTCTCTAGCACGCGTTTTAGCCCTGTCCACAGTATTCTCCCTGGCTAGAATCTCCATCATCTCCCCGACGCTGGGGCCTTGCTTCAAGCCGCTAAGGCAGGTCCGCAGGAGCCGCATGAAGCCACTGTACTCGACGTCGCGGGTGGCACAGAACCGCTTGAGAAGAGGCGCCAGGTGTTCGCGTGTGAACGCGGCTTGTTGCTCTAAAGTAGGCAGTAGCTGCTCGAGTATTGCTGAAATGAGAAAGAGACCGACCTCAGTAGCTTGATCGATAAGGCGGCGGACTTGTAACCTGGAGGTCGGTGGTTCAAGTCCCGGTTTCAGCGTAGATTTAGTAAAGCGAGTTTGAGTAGTTGTGATATCACGAAAGTGATTAACACAAATATGATAAAAAAAAATGAGAAAGAGAAAACTGGACTAGCGAAAGAGAAAACAGCAGTCACCTTGGCCTCGCGGTAGAATGTTTTGGGGCCTACCTTAGCCTCGGGAGGACAATTAGGGCGGAATTAATAGACAACATCACTAACTTAAGTCGTTGGTAAGTGTCGGTTTTCCCTATCTTACACAGTACGCAATCCGTGAATTAGCGCCACAGAGGTATTACAAAAACGTCTATTAATTCCGCCCTTAGAGTAGTTGTAGAGTGGGCACGAGCCGGGAGCATAACGAGATTGATATTGGAACATGATGGTTAGTTGGCAAATCACTTCAAAGACTTCAAAACCAAATTCAATATACCAAAGATCACTTGTGAGAATATTATCACAAATGTAATACGTGGCTCTCACAAAATAATACACATGTATAAAATTAACCCAGCACTTGAATGGGCAGTATTGAGTCACTTCTCGCCTATCAGTGGGGAGTCATACTAGAGAATGGACAAGCTAGAACACAGACCACAAACGTCTACAGAAGCTGCTAATTCAAAGCTACGATAAAAAAAGGGATGTGAAACATTCATGTCGAAAAAATATTAATAAAAAAAAACTTTCTAGAAATTCGATTTATTAATAAGATTTATTTCAACATTCGTCAAATCGCGTCTCTCAGTGATAAAAATTTCTGAAGTACTTTTAATTTTGATCTAAAAATCCACAAATTTTTTTTTTAGGAGTAAATATATTGTAAGTAGGTAGATCTTACCATAGTCCTCCACCGTGTGCCTCGATAGATCTTCCAATGAGGGTTTCACCCAGATGAAGGCGAAGTTTTTGTCCACCAGATCATCCAGCTTGTAAATCCGGTCCGTAGCCCAGGACAGAACGAACTTGAGGTATTCATCGTCCACTTGCAGAGAACTGAAAGTAAAAAAATATATAATAAAAAAAATATTCACTTTGATGTCTAAATTTGGTTTGACACATACTGTTCTGTGTTTTTAAACTGGTTCGTTTGGAAAGCTTTAAAAGATAATTTATTATACATATAATAAACAACAGATCACAAACTCAAAAATGGTCGAAGAATTGTTGTTGTAGCCAGCTCGGCTACAGCTGGAGGGGGGAATGATGGTCTCCAGCCAACTTTATTTCAAAGTTGGCTCGTCCTGAACCACATATTTCTATGTGCGATCTACCATCATGAGGACTTGGCCTTTCCTTTATACCCATTAAACCCTTAGAAAACTGCAAGCTAGCTTGGCTTGTAAGGGTTCGCTAGTCTGTTCTCTGTTTATAGTCCTCTAGCGAGACACTGGTCTTCTCCCTGTTTAACGTCCCCCAGCCAGGTCGAAGAATTCAAATGCACTGGCATTCAGGGCGAAACTAATAGAAAAAATAAAGATTTTAAGTAATGAGTGTGTAATGACTTAGAATTAGTTTTCCCTATTCTAATCTATAGGTACTTATAAAAGAGAGTTTTACTCACTGACTGACTCACTCACTGATTCATCACTGTTTCTCCGAACTGGTAAGTCCTAGGAAGCTGAAATTTGGTAGGTAGCTTTGTCTTGTAGTCTGGATGTGCAATAAGACGGGATTTTTCGAAATTCCCACTACAACACCTGCCATTGGCGAAAAATGATTTCTTGCTTAGCGGGCCATGCCTCGGTCCGCAAAGTGGCCGACAGCCCTCTAGTTCATTATACTCTAATTCTGTTATCTCTACACGTATATATATAAAAGAGAAACATGGACAGATTTGTTTCCACCAAACGGAGAGACATAGTCAAAAAATTGATAGGAGACGACTCCAGGTGAAATGTACATAGTACAATCCCTGGAAAATTGTCAAAAGTCGGAAATACGCCCCGCAATTAATGGCGAAATTAATAGACAAATTCTATATCACAAGTCAATGCTAAGCGTTGGTTTTCTTACACAGTACGCCATCCGTGACTTAGCGCCACAGAGGTATTACAAGAACGTCTATTAATTCCGCCCTTAATTTTCAATGGATCCAAGAGTTAAAAAAAAGCAGAGTTAAAAAAAAAATCTAGTCAACAGTATGAAAATCTTTTTTTTTTCTTCTTTTTTTTTAAATGAGTGTTTTTAACACATCTTTTTTAATTTGGTGGTCTGTGTTGTAGCTTGCTCATGCTTTAAATGTCTATTATCCTATAAAATATATAAGACCTGTTTGACTGCTGGAGTAAAGGGACTTTTCAGTCTTACCTCGGCAGTATAAACAAGGTATATTCTATTCTATTCTATTAATTCCGCCCTAAATGTAGCATTTCAATAGAATAATGTAACAATGTATAAACGCACGTCTTACTTACCAGTCAGGAAAGGCGTGTACAATATGTCGCCTCAACTTTCCCACAGCGAGAGCCACCTCCTCTTC